>VZTB01008808.1:217821-263953 GCA_013397245.1 Thryothorus ludovicianus
GGGAGCCGCCGCCAGGGATGTCAGCGCCCGCGGCGCGTTCCCCTCACGGAGCCCGCGCTGAGGCGGTGCCGGTGTGTGTCGCGTCCAGGCGCGGGGCAGATGAAGTACATCCTGGTCACGGGCGGCGTGATCTCGGGCATCGGCAAGGGGATCATCGCCAGCAGCATCGGCACCATCCTCAAGTCCTGCGGGCTGCATGTCACCTCCATCAAGATCGACCCCTACATCAACATCGACGCGGGCACCTTCTCCCCGTACGAGCACGGTGAGTGCCCCGCTCTGCGGCAGCCCCGGCCCTGCCTTGGCTCGCCCTGAATCCTCTCCTTCGTGCGGGCCTTTGTGCCTGGTCCTGCCTGCGGGCACTGCGGGCTCTGCTGTGCCCCCAGCCCGAAGCTCGGATGTGCTCTGGCCGGTTCCTGGTGCTGCCTTAAGGGTTCAGTCCCCGGGGCGCTGCTCCTCTCGGTTATAGGAGGCTTTTAGTTCTGTTCGCCGCTCCTAAACTTGCCGTGGCAATCGGGAAGGAGTTTCCATGTGTTGAGTTCTCCCACATGCCTGACACGTGTGCTTGTGCCTGTTCCTGTGCCTGCAGGGGAGGTGTTTGTGCTGGATGATGGAGGGGAGGTGGACCTGGACCTCGGGAACTACGAGCGCTTCCTCGATATCCGACTCACCAAAGACAACAACCTGACCACTGGGAAGATCTACCAGTATGTCATTAACAAGGAGAGGAAGGGAGATTATCTTGGCAAAACGGTCCAAGGTGATGCAAAACTTCTTTCCTGGGGCTTAGAAATGCATTCTGTATTTCAGTCCTGGCTGGATGCTTTTGCCTTTCATCTTCACTTGAAGCTCTGCACCATCCTGCTTGTGTTTGGACTGTGCTGGACTTGGGCCCAGCTGTCTAATGTACCCAGTGATGAATGTGAACAGAATTCAGACCAGTACACTCTGGGGTGGTTTGTTAGCTGATTAAAATGGTTAATGCTTTTGTTAACTCATGTAGTTACAAAACCCAGAGGATTTGTGAGTATCAGATCAGTCTCTTCTCTTTTTAACCACTCTCCACAGCTGGTTGACATCAGGACTTTCACAGACAGTTAAAAACAGAGAGTAACTTCTGTGCTTAGAGCAAAGAACACTTTGTGCTTGAATCTTCCAGCTTAAAGGAAATGTTGCTTACATGTGTTTAAATTAAGGCAGGGTTCCATTTCCTGCCAAGGCACTTGAAAATCACAGCCAAGAATAATCACTTTGAAAATGCATAGTTCTTTAAAGACACAAATTCCTGCTCAAGCAGGAATGAGAATTGGAAGCACTGTCAGTGATTTTCAGTAATTTGCTCTGGCTTTAACCCTTGCTTGGGTTTCTTTTCCAGTTGTTCCCCACATCACAGATGCCATACAGGAATGGGTAATGAGGCAGGCACAGATTCCTGTGGATGAAGATGGCATTGAACCCCAAGTTTGTGTGATTGAGGTTTGTAACTTTTTTAAAAAGTAGGTACTTTTGTTTCTTGTATGCAGTAAACCGATCTATATGCACATTTTGCGTATTTCTTTACAGAAATGTTCAACTTTGCATGTTACTGGGCAGATTAAAAATTCCCCTTGTTAACTTCACTCACTCTAATCTTTTGAATTGCAACTTGCAGCTGCCTCATGAAGGGCAGCCCCACAGCATCCCAGGGAGCTGGGTCAGGGGGAGATGTGGACTGGAGATAAGGGAAAAATCCTTCCCCCAGAGGGTGCTGGGCACTGCCCAGGGAATGGGCACAGCCCCGAGGCTGCCAGAGCTCCAGGAACCTTTGGATGCTCCAGGGATGCCCAGGGGGGATTGTTGGGGGCCTGGGATTGGACTCAGTGGGTCCCTTCCAGCTCAGGATATTCTATGAATTAATCTACAGAATGAATTTTTTTAGCTCTTGTAACTTAATATGCCAGTCTGAGTTAATTGTGCTGTGCCCTCTTCTTCCTTGGTGGATGGAGGGAGGGGAGGTCAGTCCCCTCTGGAAACAGTTGTCCTTCATCCTCAAAGTGGCCAGTTCAGGCACAGACATGTGACAGGCAATGGCACAAATTAGTGGTGGCAGTTTCAGTGTTTCTGGAACGTTCTGCTGCCAAAGGAGATGGAGCTGGGCGAAGGCTCTGACACTGCTGAGCTGGCTGGGATGTGCTAACACAGGAGAGGGAGCTTGTCACAGAGCCCAGGTCATGGTGACTTGGACTCTGCCTGCAGCTTGGGTGCCAATTCCTGTGCCAGGATCACAAGCCCTGATCTGAACTACCAAGGAGGCACTGTCTGACAGGGCCTGGGAGGCTCCAGATGTAGTCTTGCATCTGTACCTGCTTGTGTCCACTCTGTATAGTTCCTGAAACTTAACAGAAATTTTGCTTCTCAGTGCCACCTAATGTTCATAAATCATAATTTCCACAATTTTCACATCTTAGTCTTTTCTCTGAAGAGAAAGCCTGAGCCAAGCTGATGTCTCTGGAGAGGTGCTGTCCATAGGGGAGCCTGTGGCTTTTTTCTTGTGGCTCTTTGATTTTTGGAAATGATGAAGGTAGAATAATACCTGGAGCAGATTGGAGGCTGTGAAAGTAGTGCATGCAGCTGGTAAATCCTGGTGCTTTGAATACAATCACAGAATATCCTGAGCTGAAGGGACCCCAAGGATCATCCAGTCCAACCCTGTCCCTGCCCAGACCCCCCAACAATCCCCCCTGGGCATCCCTGGAGCATCCAAAGGCTCCTGGAGCTCTGGCAGCCTCGGGGCCGTGCCCATTCCCTGGGCAGCCTGGGCAGTGCCCAGCACCCTCTGGGGGAAGAACCTTTCCCTGAGCTCCAGCCTGAGCCTGCCCTGGCCCAGCTCCAGCCGTGCCCTGGCTGCTGTCCCTGTCACAGGGAGCAGAGATGGGAGCTGCCCCTCGGGAGGAGCTCTGTTGGTGTCGATGCTCCTTTAGGCAGTCAAAGGGAGGAGCTGGGGAAGTGTTTGTGTGTTGTTGTGTACATTTTTACATCTCTGCACCTTCTCCAGGTGCTGTTTTGGCAGTAACTTTAATTCCCACTGTCTGTGTGTTCCCAGCTCGGGGGCACCGTGGGTGACATCGAGAGCATGCCGTTCATCGAGGCCTTCCGCCAGTTCCAGTTCAAAGCCAAAAGAGAGAATTTCTGTAACATTCATGTCAGTCTCGTTCCCCAGGTAAGGACCCAAACATAGAGAGGCTTCCTCAGTCCAAAACTTCCTGGATAGGTGTTTCTGAAATGCTTTATTTCTAAGTGCTGCTACTTTTGTGTTTCTGTGTATATATAAACTTCTGGCAGAAATGCAGAGATTATATGCTTATGTATTTAAAAAGTCTTAGAGGAATTGAGCAAGAACTTTTCTAAGGGTGTAAGTGTGTAATAAAGGCTTGGGAGTTGCATAAATGCAGCATGAGCATTCCTTTTGTCAGACTGAACTGGATTTGACAGGGCAAATTGATAATTATGGAGTGCAGATCAGTCTTTGTCCTCTTCTCCCTTTTTCCCCTTCTGTTCAGGCCAGGTGATTTAGAGATCAAAACTAGAAATACAAAACATTGGGTATTTGGAGGGAGCAGTGCATAAGCCTTAGGCTCTCTGTCCCTCTCCATCCTGCATTCCAGTGGGCAGATTGGAACTTGGGTTCCTGCTGCTGCTCAGTTTTCTGGGGATTCAAATGGGCTCCATAAGCTTCATGTGAATTGTCCAAGAACTGACTCAAAGTTTTTATGAGAGTCCTGATTAACCTGCTAAATCACTGCTGCTTACCACAATCTGATGCACCAACTGCTCTTTGACCAGCCAAGCTCGACAGGGGAGCAGAAGACCAAACCCACTCAGAACAGTGTTCGTGAGCTCCGAGGCCTTGGGCTGTCTCCAGATCTGGTAAGGTTTGTGTTGCACAGCTTTGAATGGAAAAATCTGGCATGTTGCAAGAGCAGTCTTGTCAAAGTAATGCTTAAATTGAGAGCTCTTCTATAGTGGTGATAAATAAGGAAAAGAAATGGAGTTGTGGGGTTTTTTTTCAAATCACAGAGACAGTTCTTTTTGGAGGTTTGTTTTATGAATGCCTGAGTATTTCTGTTTTGTGTCACAGCCCTGATGTTGCTGCTCTGTTAGATTGTTTGTAGGTGCTCCACTCCTCTGGATACCTCAGTGAAAGAAAAGATTTCCATGTTCTGTCATGTTGAACCAGAGCAGGTAAGGATTGCTGTCTGTGCTTCCTTGCAGTAAATATTGGAACTGTTTGTCAGATGCTGAGGGGACTTTTGTCTGAGTGCAGCAGTTCTAGCTCTGTGTTTTGGTGGCTGCATAATTTATTTGCTGCTTTGTCTTGCCTCCCTTCCTGACACATGGGCCTGTTGCTAAACCAATTTTTTTTTGTGCCAGCACCCAGGTTTTCTTGTAAGGTGATTACTGTAAGCTTAGAGAATTTTGTGGAATCCAAGGTGATTTCTGAATTGCTGTTTTGCTCTTAATTACACATCCACATTCCTTCTGTGAACATAGAAGAATGAGATTTTCCAATATTTAAAGGTGAAAGGATTGCCCAAAATTAGTTTTAAAGGTTATATGACTGTACTTCATACAATGCTCTTTTCACAACATTATTCTTCTGCCCAAGAATTCTTGAGGAGAGATTTCACAGAGAGGGTGAACTGGTGTTTGGGAGAAGCATTGCTTCACTTGAAGGTTGTCATATGCACAAATTCCATATTTGCACAATTGTTTCTATACTGAGACTTGTGACACATTCTAAGGTGGACCTTGGAAAATAGTCAAAAGTATGTAGGGTGAGTGTTAGCACTTTCCAATCCAGCTGGAGCTTGAAAAATGCTGTCTTTTTTGTGAAAGACTGAGTGTAACTTCACAGTTTCAGGTTCTTTCAAGTAATTTTTATTAATCTGCTCTACAGCAAGACCAAACTTGAGTCCTGCAGTTTCAAAGAGCACTGCTGGCAATAATGTTGATGTGTCATCAGTAAAATATCTACCTGTTGTTGGCCAGGAATTCAAAATAAGTTGGCTCTTGTCCCTTTCAAAGAAGTTTAATGCAGTTCTGTGTGGTTTTTGCTCTGTCTGCTGTTGCACTTGGATTGAGAAGTGAACAGCACTGAGGCTGAAAGAGGAGAATGTGCAGCCAAGGAGGTTTGGCTGGTGCAGTGTTGAACTGTGCTTTCATTTGAGCCAGTAGAAATGAGGATTTAAAAAAGTTTTGCCAGTGTGTTTTGGATCCTTAAAGAACAGTTTCATTGTTAATGGACAGGTCACAGTTATCCTGAGCCATCTTTTCCCATTTCAGTGAACTAGCACTGTTAATATAGATTTTCCTCATTGACCTAAGAATTCTGTGCTCATAATTGTGTAACCCTAAATTTGATGAGGGCACCCTGTAAAGTGTGTTCCTGTGTTGGGGTCACAGATCTCCCTGGGTTTCAGTCAGACTGGGAGCCCTGGTTAGGAAGGACAGTGAAGAAGGGGGAAGCTGTGCCTGTGGCAGTTTGGCTGTAGCTTCATTGGGATTCTGTAGCTCTGGAGTGTTCTTTGAACTCACAGAATGTGCTGGGCAGCTGATTTTCCTGCTGCTGGGTTACTGTGTCATGGCCCTTCCCAAGGGGCTCCAGGGAGCAGCAATGCCTTGGAAGTGCTGAAGAATTATTTCATTTTTCAAGCATAAAGAAACCAGTGTTAAGCTACTGATTTATGTTACTCAGCATGTTATTGCCTGGAAGTTCAGGTGGTCATACAGCTTTCTGCTAGAGACAAGAACACTGAATATCTGAGTAAAAATGATTGTATGGGCCCTGCATGCCTGTGTTTTAATGACACCCCCTTTTTTATGAGCAGGTCATTTGTGTTCATGATGTCTCCTCCATCTACCGGGTTCCTCTGTTGTTGGAGGAGCAGGGAGTTGTGGATTACTTCAGGCACAGGCTGGACCTCCCCATTGAGAGGCAGCCCAGGAGGATGCTCCTGAAGTGGAAGGAGATGGCTGACAGGTGAGCTGCACTGCTGGGCACCCTGCAGCACACGTCAGGGTTGGGTTCTGTTCTTGGTTGTGTTATTTCCTGTTGATGAGTGTTATTTCCTGTTCCTCAAGTGTTCTTCTGTGCTCATGTTGGTTTTTTTTTTCCCTTTTGCACAATGCCCCATCCATACTTGGAATATTTCCAAGGTGGGGAATCCACAGCTGGTGTGGACAGCCTGTGCCAGTGCCTCACCACTCTCATTGTACAAAATGTCATCCTTTATATCTGGCCTGAATCTCCTCTCTTTTAGATTAAAACCATCACCACTTGTCCTGGCACAACAGACCCTACTAAAAAGTCTGTCCTCATATTTCTCATAAATCCTCTTACTGAAAGGCTGCCATAAAATCTCCCTGGAGCTTTTTCTTCTTTAGGCTGAACCACCACAATTCCCTCAGCCTTTTTCCATAAAATCCTGTGAGATAAACTTAGTGAGATCCTTATCTTATGTTGGAAGTGTACTGTCTGAGTCAAACCCAGCTTGAAGTATTTAAAGCTGGACAACTCTGCCCTCCCTTTTTAATAAAAAACCTCTCAGTAACATTACAAAGTGTTGAAATCCTTTTGTAGCTATATGGAGATGTCAGGAGTGTCAGTAAAGAATATCTTTGAGTGTGCTTTCAGGCAAGTGAGACAAGTGTTTGGTACCTGTTCTGAGATTCCTTGGACAGTGGGTTTTTTTCTTGTGAGCAACAGACTCAATGTTCATGGGGAAATAGTGAATAGAGTCTTTTCAGAAAGGGTTTGAATGTCAACTCAAGCCTTAAATATGTTTGTTCTTACAGGAAATTAATTTTCAAGATCTAAATGCATTCCTTTATTTCTGTGCCTGACATAAGCCAGCCCTGTCAATAACATTTCCTTTTGATGGGGAAAGCCCTTGGTCACCAGCTGGGCTGAAAGTGTTTAGCAATTCTGAGAGAAACTTTAAACAAACTCTTGGCTACAGCCAGGAGTGCTGTGTGACTCCCATGCTGCCAGGTGCTGGGGATTGGAAGTGTAGGCAGCACAGCCTTAGGACTCCAGAAATGCCTTCTGTGTTTGTAGCTGCAGAAATGAACTCAGCAGCAGCGTAGGAAGGTGCTGAGCAGTACAAACTTACACCAAGCTGTGCTTTGATCCTCTCCTAGGAGTTCACTGCAGCCTTTGAATCTGGTGCAGCTTCCTGAACAGGCAGCCTGGATCTGCTCAGAATGGCCTTTCATCCTCAAGAGAGAGGAGTTCATTTAATGTGGCTTTCTGCAGCTGTTTGCCTCAGTCATTGTTCTGCTTTTGATCTCGCTTTGATATTTCTAAATGATAATTATGATAAAAGGTCACTCTTCCAAAGATGCCAGCTCTGTTGGACAGATTTAGGAGAGCACAGCTGTTTGTTCTTGAAGAGCTGAGCAGGATGGAAGTGGTTCCCATCCCTGTCCTGTTACTGTACCCTGTGTGTTCTGGTGTTCTGCAGGTATGACCGGCTGCTCGAAACGTGTTCCATTGCACTCGTGGGCAAATACACCAAATTTTCTGACTCCTATGCATCTGTCATCAAAGCCCTGGAGCACTCTGCCCTGGCCATCAACCACAAACTTGACATTAAGGTAGGGGTGGGTCTGTGTATGGGGAGAAAAAAACTCCTGCCTGCTTCCACCTACAGTGCTGCTCATCCTCACCCAGATTCTCACAAACCCATAGTCAGAGTGGGAGAAGTGATTCAGCCAGTGAACACCCAAACTGTCCTTGCACCAAAACAGCTGTTTTGGTTATAATAGCATTAAAACAGCTGTTATCAGGCCTAAACCAGTTCAGAGCAAACCAGCCTCTCCTCTGAGCTCTACAGGGTGTCTGCAGTGGATGGAAATGTCTGTGTGCAGCCTTGTGGCAGTGCTAGATGGGTTGGAGGAAGGCACTCTCTGCTTTAATTTCTCTGACACTTGTTGCAAGTGATTCTTTTTGGGGGTTGTTACTGTTAACCTTGTGGTACTCAGGTTTTATGATGCCCCTGCCTCAGCTTTATTAAGGTTTTCATGCTGGTTTGGCTCCACAGATGCTTTTAGGGGTCTTGGTCATAGCTGGTTGCTCTGAAGAGGTGAAATATGTACCTGTTAGCAGAAATTTTATTTTAATTTCTATAGACTTCTAAATGTCCAGCAGTTTCATGATATCAGTGAGTCATGGAAATAGAGAGGCTGCTTTTCAGCAGTACTGATCTAGGTTGGGGTTTCCTTTCAACTTCCAAAATCAGTAGAGGTGAAAATGAGCAAAACAAAACAAAAAAAAAAATAAGCAAAACAAAAAAAAGGTAAAGTGCAAACCCTGCACGTGCACCTGTGGGTATTTCCTGGCACATCTGTGTCTGAGTGGCTCAGAAGTGAAGTGAGCTCTGTGAGCCTTGTGAACTGGGTAGCTGTAGTTAGTAAAAGAACTGATGAGTAATTTTGCACATTCCAGAGGACAAACAAAAAAAAAGCAAAACAAAAAAATAGGCAAAACAAAAAAAAAGTGCAAACCCTGCACGTGCACCTGTGGGTATTTCCTGGCACATCTGTGTCTGAGTGGCTCAGAAGTGAAGTGAGCTCTGTGAGCCTTGTGAACTGGGTAGCTGTAGTTAGTAAAAGAACTGATGAGTAATTTTGCAAATTCCAGAGGACAAACAAAAAAAAAAAGAAGGACAAAATGGTTCCTTTTAAAGAGTTAGCAGCCTGCCAGAATGTCCAGAAGTTCAGAGGTACTGGAATACTGGAGATGAGAAAATGGAAAAATTGCAGGGTGTTCTCCCATTGTCATAACACCCTTTAATTACAGCAGCCTGTGTTTCACCATATCCTATTTCTTCTTCAGTGCTTCTTAAGATGTTTATTTGATGAGAGAGGGGTGGTTGTTTTTCCTCTCTGTGTGGTGGTTTGGGTCTGCACAGCCCCACATTCCCACCTCGCTGTGCTGCATTAACACCTCACATTTAACATCACAGGCTGGGGCTCAGGGGCTTGGAGTAAACAGAGCTGCAGAGAGGGGGGCACAGAAAAATCATGGGTTCTGTTTGTGCACCAGGAGTAGGGTGCTGAGGAAAGTAGTTTTGTTGGCTAACAGATGGGAAATCAGCCCAGGAAAAACGAAAATATCCAGGAAACAAATCCAGAGGTGTCCAAGAGGAATGATGCTATCTTAATTGAATGAGAATTCAGGAGGGCCTGTACACTCTGGAGGCAATATCTCATCATCCCTTTTTTGGATTTCTTCCCAGTACATTGACTCTGCTGACCTGGAGCCAGACACTCTGCAGGAGGAGCCTGTGAGGTACCACGAGGCCTGGCAGAAGCTCTGTGCTGCTGAGTGAGTTCTGCTCTGGCCTTTCCTGGGAGGGTGTCTGATAAACCTGCTGCTGCTGACAGCCTTGGAACTGAGGGATTGTTGCCAGCACACTCTGACAAGGCCCCAAACACCTCTCAGGGGCATTTAGGATAAGATGTTAACTGGAGAATTGTTAAATGAGTGAGGGAGGTGGTGAAAGGCAGCAGTGGGGGAAAAGATGGTGCTGGAGAGGATGTGCACACCTGTGTGATCAGGTGCAAAAAGTGAGAGAAAATCAGGAGGAAGGAAAGGTGAAGGGTGTTAAAGCCAGAGTGAGAATGGAAGGTGTAAATGGGGTAACAAGCTCTTCAGAAATAAAGTGTGAGAGAGGGAAAAGCTTTAGCATGCAGAGTTAGCACAAACCCAAGAATGAGTGGGGCCCTGCTAGAGCAGGATTTGAGTGAGATCAGAAGAAAGAATCTTCTACAGAGTTTGGTGTAGGATAACCTGACACAGTAGGCAGAGGCTTCCTCAGCATGGGCCTGGCTGGGTGCTGTGTTTGCAAACAAGTTTGGTGCAGGGTGTGAGTCCCACAGCATGAACCATTTCAGTATGGTAACCTGCAATATATTTGGGATCTCTCTTTGGGAAGGTAAGATTGGCATTTATAAAACATTTCCCTGTAAATTCTGCTTTATGTGACAGCTCATGTGGAAGCTGCTGCAGCCAGGCCTTGCCACGTGGCTGCTTCAGAGCCCTTCTCAAGGGAGGAGAGGTCTTGCAAGCCCAATATTTTATGGGAGGGAGGTGGTACATGGCTGTGTGGTCTGGGGCAGCCATGCTGAATGGAATCATTTCATCCTCATGCAGTGGAGTTCTGGTTCCTGGTGGATTTGGTGTCCGAGGGACAGAAGGCAAAATTCAAGCTATTTCCTGGGCAAGGAAACAGAAAAAACCCTTCTTAGGTGAGAAACATATTTCATCCATAAGAAATGCAGCAAAGGGGAGGAGGTCAAACAGCAGCCTGTCTGGTCTGCAGCAGGAGCTGCCCAGATTTTCACTGGAGCCTGGGATGAGCAGTTTTGCAGTGGTCTGTGCTCAGCCTCATCCCTGGTTAGCTCTGAAGGGGTCACAGCTGGCTGGGCTGTGCTGACAGGGGGTCTGTAATGGGGGAGAGCAGTCTGGGGATGTTTCACATCAGCCTGTGGTGGTCTTGGCACCAAGAAATGCGTGACTGCATTTCAGTGAAGTGTCTGGTGAGAGACTGGACTGATGTGTGGGCAGAGGGATGGGAAAGGGAGGGAAGTAAAGCTTGTCAGGACTACAGAGCCCTAAATCCCAGTCAAAGATCTGCCTCAGCCAGGTTTTCCTCTGACCTTGGATACTCTGAAGGTGTGTGTGCTTTGCAGCTCTGGCTCAGAGATCCTTGTCCTGCCCTGATCCTTGTCCTGCCTTTCCTTCCCCAGGAGTCTGTTTGGGAATGCAGTTGGCAGTGGTGGAGTTTGCTCGCAGTGTCCTTGGCTGGCAAGGTAATGGCACAAAAACCCCTCCTGCCTTAATTGAGTTAATACCTGTGATTTTAAATTTTTCATAGGTAGGTTTAATTTTTTACCTGTAAAAATCCCTATGTCTTTTGCTAATTCAAAGTAAAAAGAGCAGATTCCTTACCCTATTTAAATAAAAATCAATGGAGTAAATAATGGTTATAATGACAGAAAGCTTCCTATTGCTTAACATGAATGAAACACTTTGGTCTACATGTGCTGGGCATCCCAAATTCCCAGTGAAGCCCAAAAAGCAGCTCAGCCAGGAGCTGCAGCTCCCTCAGTGAGTGGAGTTACCTCCTGAGCCCCACTGCTTGAGCTGAGCAGGTCCCTGCTAACACAACTCCCTTCTGAGAGTGCTAAGTTGAGCTCTCAGCCTGACTCCTGATTCTCCCCAGTAGTGAGGGTGGGGAAAAAGGAGTTTCTCAGACCACTCTGCTCCTGCCTTTATTTCTGTATTTGAAGCTGTTGAACCCTATGTTTTTCCTGAATGAGGGTGGGTTATCCTGCAGCCTTGGAAATTGATACCAAACCGTGCTGAGGGCTCTGCTCCTGCTGCCTGGGGTGTTCTGTGCCTGAGGGGGGCTCAGCTCAGCTGGGGATGAGCAGCAGCTCTCTGTGGGTGATGGGGTGTGAGCCACTCTGTGTTTCTGATTGCTGAATGTTGCATTGCAGATGCAAACTCAACAGAATTTGACCCCAAAACCTCTCATCCAGTGGTGAGTTTATGGTGATTTACTTGAGATATCCTTACTAGACTTTCCTGCACATCCCTAGGCATGATTGCCAGGAGAAGCTGTGGCTGCCCCTGGATCCCTGGCAGTGTCCCAGGCCAGGCTGGACAGGGTTTGGAGCAGCCTGGGACAGTGGGAGGTGTCCTTGCCATGGCAGGGGTGGCACTGGATGAGCTTGAAGGTCCCTTCCAGCTCAAGCTGTTGTGTGATAGCTACAGACAGACCTGAATTCCTCTCATTTGTGGAAGACTCTCTGTCCAGGGTCTTCCTCTGTGATTGGCTTCTGCTGTAATTTAAAATGCTACTTAAAGTGAGGAAGTTAGCAAAAAACAGTTTATGATGTTGTTTATCAAAGAGTAAGCAAATCTGATTTGGGGGTTTTGTTTCCATAATTCTGTTTAAGATGCAGTTCAGTAAACAGCACAGCATTGCTGTGTGCAGTCTGTGTAAACTGACTGAGGCCATTTCCTGTGTGGAAGTTTCCTGAATATCCACAAACCCCAATATGTACTGAACAACTCAGCCAGCTAACCTAGTTCTGCTGCTCTGCCTTGTCAAGACTGTTCCTTGGGCTGCTTTCCTTGGTTTTTTTGCATGAATGTTGGTGGGATTTTTTTCTTTTGCTGTGTCAGAGTCTGCCTGTTACTCCTCTCTGATTCTCATCTCTGATTCTCTAAGTCCCATGAATTCTTTCCACAGGTCATAGACATGCCAGAACATAATCCTGGGCAAATGGGTGGGACAATGAGGCTTGGCAAGAGAAGGACACTCTTCCAAACCAAGAATTCAATCATGAGTAAGGGCCTTTTTCCCCCCTTCTGGAAATGTTTCTTGGGAATGGTTTGCATGCATGGTGGGATGGGAAAGTGAGACCTGGGGATGTTGAAGCATCCTTGAATGGCAGATGTTCACAGACTGTTCTGGTGGGAAATGGGGATCAGGGAGTGTGATCTCCCCCAGAAGTGGCAGATTCTGAAGGATGCTGATCTAATAAATGTATTAAAAGCTGCTCTGAGGAACACCTTCCTTCTGCTGCAGGGAAGCTGTATGGAGATCATGACTTCTTGGAAGAGAGACACAGACACAGATTTGAGGTACAAATGCTCACGTAGGTATTGAACTTTCCTGTGTAATCCAGACACAAGAGGTCATGGCTTGCCTTGCTTCTGGTTTTCTAGGTCAATCCAGAACTGAAAAAGTGTTTTGAAGAGCAAGGTCTGAAGTTTGTGGGGCAGGATGAAGAGGGGGAGCGGATGGAAGTGGTTGAGCTGGAAGGTGAGTCCTTCAGCAGTTGGTTTGTGGGAGTGGGATGGACAAGGGGAAGTGTTTGGAGGAGGTTTTTATGTGGGACCTGTTCAGACTGTCTTGGAGTGATTCCATCTATAAAATTATGGTAAAAATAAAATCCCATGTCCGTCTCCATTGATGGACAAAAGGCATGGAAATGGTACTTCCCCATCACCAGGGCTTCAACATAATCAGGATTTCACCTGCAGCTCAGCCACAAGCTTGAGAGACTTGATGTGACTGTTTTGTTTGTTCCTCTCAGAGCATCCTTTCTTCGTTGGTGTTCAGTATCACCCCGAGTTCCTCTCCAGGCCCATCAAGCCATCACCCCCATACTTCGGGCTCCTCCTGGCATCTGCAGGGAGACTCACCCACTACCTCCAGAAGGGCTGCAGGCTCTCCCCCAGGTGGGTTTAGGACAGACCCCAGTCAGAGCTGGCACAGGACAGTGCTGCTTCCTGCAGGATAACCCAGAGCACCCTCTTGGCACAAGTCACTGGGGATAACTTGGAATTGCACCACCCCTTCTTTCCACTCTTCTTTTGGAAGCTCATGTCTGGTGTGCTCAGGGTGGCTGTGGGCCCAAAGAGCTGCAGAGAGGCCCTGGCTTCAGGGGGAGATCTGCAGCCTTGGGCTGTCAGTCAGGGTCTGTGGGGAAACTGAGGTTGGGCCTCTTCTTTTACATGGCTGGAGACCTCATGGGCTTTTCCCTGCACTCCTCAGATAAGTCCCATGTACAGGTTGGGCCATAAGAAATTTGTTCCTGTTGCTGGTTTAAAGAACAGGTCCTGGTGGTTGCAGCCTCGTATTTTTTTCTGCTGACTCAGCTTTCTGTGTCTCAGTTTGCAAAGCCAAGTGGTGTTTTGGGTGGATTTGAAGGTGCAGTTACTTGGTGCTGCTGTTCCCCAGGGCCTGCAGTTCTGCTGGCACTTGGGGCTGTGCAACAAGTAAGAACCATTCAGTGCTGACCTGTCCTCCTCCTCACAGACAACATGGAGGGGTTGCTGAGTGCTGACGGGCACTAAACAGAAACCAAAGAGGAGAATTGGCAGTGGCTGTCTCAAACCCAGGCAGATGCAATGCCTGAAGGAGAGTGTTGGCTTTGTGGGCTGAGCTGCAGAGCAGCTGCACCACAGGATTCTCATGTTGGTGTCAACATCACAGTGGTCAGGTGTGCTCCACAAGAGTTTCATGTGTGAGGGATTCATTCCAAGGGCTGAGGGATATTTTAATTCTTTTGCACGTTTGAGTTTGAAACAGCTCCTCATAGCAGAGGAGCCAGACTTTCCCCTGTGCTGTAGCACCCCACATTAATTATCAATCCTTAAAGCATTTGTGCTCCCTAAGCCCAGATCTTTTACTCCTGCAGGGACACCTACAGCGACCGCAGTGGCAGCAGCTCCCCTGACCTGGAGATCACAGAGCTGAAATTCCCTTCAGCAAATCATGACTGATTCCTGGTAATGTTTAATGATCTCAGCCTCTTCCTTTTGGGAAAAATTCTTGGCCAGTCTTTGCTCCTGGCATCTGACTTCCCACATGATTTGGTGGAAAGCTGGCACACCGTGAGATGTGCTGGTGCTCATGGAGGTGTTCCAGCTGTGCTGAGGGCTGGGTGGTGCCTGCCTGTGTAACAGCAGGGGATGGGTGTCCCCTCAGCAAAGTGACACAATAAAATACAAATACACACAGGGGAATTTGGGTTAGATTCAGATAAAAGCACCAGTGGAGCACATGCTCCTGAAAATGAGGGCAGAGCTGAGCAGGCGTTCCTGGATTTAGGAAATTCAGTATTTTACAGTCCCTCTCCATTGTAAAAGAACATTTTGGAAGTAGCCATTTTGTCCATCTCCTGGGACAGCAGTTCCTGTGAGAGCTAGGGCTCAAGCTCTGGTCTGTAAGGGCTACAGGTGTTAGAGGGGTGTGAAAATTGGATGTACACAGTCCAGGGAAGGAGAAGACACTAAAACCTGGTACTCAGACTGCCCCAGCAAAACAGGCAGACTTTAAACTTGCATTCTCCTCCTGTGCAGTAGGTGATCATGGATGTGACACCTGCCCCTCCTCTGGCTGGTTTGTGTGGGGTTTTGCAGGAGTTGAGCAGCCTCTGCACACACCCCTGGGGTGCCAGCAGGGCTGCACTGCTGGGTGCCAAGGCACTGAAGAGGTCCAGCCCTTCCCTTTGTGTAACTGACCCTTCAGAGTGACCTCCAGAGGGAAGGCAGGGTCAGCCCCAGTCTGTCACAGGAGTGCTCCCCATCCCTGGGCACAGCTTTGGGACCAGATGTGATTGTTTGGTGTTGGGCTGTTCCACACCAAGAGTTGCAGAATTCTCCCTGTAAATTTTTATCCTAAAGATGCTCTGAACCTTGGTCTCCCTGCCAGTATCCCATGTGTTCCCTTGTGTGGCAGGTTTGTCCCCACTGAGGAAGCTGTGGGGAGGGTGGCAGTGGCCCTGGGACTTGTCTCAGCCCAGCTCTCAGGGCTGCAGCACAGTGCAGATGCTGCTTTGGTGCTGCCAGGGCAGGGTGGGGGTTCAGTCCTGGCTGAGCAGTGCCCACCCCCTGTGCCCTGTGTGGGTGTGTGCAAGGAGCCTGTGTCCAGCAGAGCAGCTCCCTGCCCTTGGTGGTGCCACAGTGCCCCTGTAAAGCTGACAGACACCCTGAGCTGGGCACTGCCAGGGCTCACACTCTGCCTCCAGCGCTGTGCAGCTCCAGCCTGTGGCTCTTCCCTGGCAGTAATTCCTGCTCCTTTTCTCTCTCCTCCTCCAGGTGTGTCCTTGCTGCAGAGAGGAGTCTCCATTAGGTTTCCCAGGTGTTCTTACAGCAGTAGCTTCAGCACCCTCAGCTTTGGGCTTTCCTAACTTAAGGTTTTTTAATTTTCATTCTGAGATCCTGTCCTTTACTTCCTCAGCTCTTCTGTCCTTCCTTTATTTTCTATATAGATCATGGTTATTTGTGGAGGAGAGTTCACAGAGGCCCCTCCAGACTTCCTTCAGTTGCACCAGCTTGGAGGTCAAAGCAAACTGGGGTGTGGGATTTGCTGTGTTGAGGGGAATCCCATGTCACACGTCCTTCCCAGTGCAGGGAGTGCCTTGGACACTGACAGTGGAGCTGCTTTCTGCAGCCCTTCTGCTCCCTCCTCAGTCTTTACTGGTGAAATTATGGATGGAACAAGATTTTAGGGCTACCTTAGTGTCTGAGCTGGGCTTGTGCTGCAGAGAGGGCTCTGGGCAGCTTCATGCAGCCATTTTAGTATTTTTAATTTGGGTTTTTATTTTTTGTTTTCAGGGAAAGGGGGAAGGGGTTGATTTTTGGTTTGTTTTTACTTTTTTTTCAGTAGCATTTGCAGACCTTTGGCACTGGTACTCCTGGTGCATTCATTGTCACTATGAATTTGTAACCAGGAAGATCCTCCTGGAACAGTGTTATTCTGGAACATGCTCAGCTCTGGCTGACGTGTCACTGCAGGGATGTGTTTAACTGGGATCAGGCTGTGGGAGCAGGAGAAGGAAGCTGCCAGGGGAGCCCTGACCCGAGGGGTCCATGTGAGCCCTCCCTGTGCCAGCGCTCCTGGGGCTGGAAACTCCGACCCCTTGCATCAAGGGGGAGGTGAGAACAGAGAGAATCACTGAACCACTCCCACTGCTGCCTTGAACTGTGTCCCCTGCCTGGGACACAGCAGCTCCTGGTGCTTTTTCATGGGTTTGAAGCAGAGCCTTTTGTTGCCTTTCTGCCACGCTGGAGTCGCAGCTCCTGCGCCGCTGCAGGTCCCGAGGGCCGCTCGCCCTCCCCTCGGTGTTACCTGCCCTGGCTGGGGGCTGGTGCTGGCCAGCTGTGCAGAGCTGAGGGGGCTGAACTGCCTTGGTTCCCTGCCTGCTGCTGCCCTGGAACAGCCCGTGTGGCCTTTGGTGCCTGGGGGGAAGAAGGAAAGGCAGGAAGGGAAGGAAGGCAGGGAGGTGTCTCCGCTGTCCGGTGTCGCACACTCAGACTTCAGCAGCTCCGCGGAATTTGGGGAGAGCTGCACGGTCACACCTGGCTGAGCCACGAAACCAAACCCTGTCCTGTCCCTCCTCAGTGCTCTCCTCCCCAGCCCTCCTTGCTTTAGTCCTCAGTTGTTTTGAATATTCCCCCTGAAGCTGCTGTGAGGCCGGAGAGCTTCGAGCATTCCTGGTGTGCCAGTTCCAGCTGCTGTGCAGGAATTGCTGAGTTGCAGAGCTCTGCTGCTGCCCTGGCCTGGCTGCTCCTGGGGCACGGTGAGATCCTTCCTCAGCTGCGGCACAACTGGGGTTTTTTTCCTCCTGAAATGTTTGTTTTGGCCAAAACCGTGCAACTGACTGGGTCATTAAAAGCTCATTTGTAACAAACTGAGTAAGGAGCCCTGAGCTCGCTCTGTTCCTGTCTGCTCGGAGGGAGGGAATGAAGGGACTGAAGCACAGAACTGCCCAATCTTGAATTAATCCCCTCTTACCTGGCAAAAACTTGGGAGCTCTATTACTGTGGGGTTAGACATGGAGCTCCAAAGTCTGAAGTTATGGAGCGGTGGAGAAACCTGAGGAACCTGGGCTGAGCCTGGAGGCTTTGGCTTTAAGGGCAGAAAACCTGGCCCCTCGGCTTTGAGCTGCCCCAGGAGGGTTTGTCCCGTCCCCCTGCTCCACAGCTGGGAGTGTTTCCTGCCCAGTGCAGGACATGCAGGACCAGGCCTGTGGTCAGAACTGTGTCCTTGGGCCATGGGGTGCTGTGGGGCTGGCACTGCCACCACTCTGCCCTCCCCAGAGCAGCCTCAGCCCTGGCTCTGGGTTCAGTAACAGCTCCACGGGCCAAGTCCTGGGAGCTCAAGGCACCCTGTGGTTCCTGTCCCCACTCCTGGTGAGGAGGGGGAATGCTGTCCCCTTTGTCCCCTCAGCACTGGGGCTGGGCTGTCCCCCTGCTGCTCCCAATTTCAGGGTCCTCATGGAGAGCTGGGGCAAGGGGCAGAGCAGGACTCAGCACCCCAGAGCCCAGCCTGGGCAGGACTGGGCTGTTCCAGTGTCCAGCCTTGGCTTTGTTGGTCCTGCTGGGGCACTGCACCCCAGTGGGATGGGGAGCTCTGCTTTGGTGCCCACCTGAGCTGCTGCACTTCAGCTCCTGAGCTGGGACAGCACCAGAAACAAGCAGTTAAAGAAGATGCAGTGGAATTTTAGAAATGAATTTGTCATCCCTGGGGGTTGTCACGGAGTTTTGGTGGCTTTGGGGTCTCACCCAAGCACTGCTGTGCCCCATGAGCACAGAGCCCAAGCCATGGATGGATCCAGCTGTGCTGCCAGGGGCTGTGGGCACAGACACTTCTGCAGTCCCTGAGGGGTGGGGGCTCTGGGGGGAGGCTGCTGGCACAGTGGAGCCCCAGGACCCCGTGAGTGCATGAGTGGGGTCCCTGTGCTGTGACAAGTGGCCCCAGGGGAGCAGCACCTGGACAGGAGCCTCAGTGAGCCTGGGGGCAGTGGAGCTGGGAGACACCTGGGGGCTTCAGCCCTCACCTGCTGCTGGACCTGATGACCAGCCAGGACTTCCCAGTGCCCACCTCACTGCCCTCCCTGGGGCTGGCTGCCCCTCACCTGCAGGATGCCACCTGCTTGAGGTGCAGTTCAAGCTGGGACACAAACCCACGGCTCTGAGCACATGGGGGTCAGACCCATCACCCCTCACTCCATCACTCATCACCCTCATCGTGCAGGGCCAGCCCCGCTGAGCCCCAGCTCTGGGGCCTGGCCAGGCCCCCTCAGCCCCTGGCCCCTCGGTGTTGTCCACCCTGTGCCCATGTGGGATGGAGCAGCCCCTGGCAGCTCTCAGGGGCTCGTGTGGGTCTGTGCTTGTGGCAATGGCCCGTGTTGGGGAGCAGTGTCAGGGACTGGGGGCTCAGCCCCTGCAGGAGCTCTTTGCCCAGCCCCCCAGGAAGGGCTCAGGGGTGTAGGCAGTGATGGGTTCAGGGGCTGCCCCTGCCCCGACATCCCCTTCAAGCTCCAGACTGGAGCAAGGAATTCCAAAAGCCTCCGTCAGCACCAGGCAGCACAAGGACAGGTGGGGGTGCGAGTCTGGGGGTGCCTCAGGGGCTGGTGGACAAAGGCAGGACACGATGGAGGCCCCCTCGGGTCATTCTGTCCTGTCACCCTGCAGTCCCCTCAGCACCGCCCTGGCCCCGCTCTCCCTCCCTGCCCGGAGGAGTGGCCGGGGCAGCCGGGGGTCAGTCCCAAGGGTCAATCTTGGGGTCAGTCCCAGGGGTCAGTCCTGGGGCAGCCCCCACGGCCAGGGCTCAGCCCGGCGCTGCCATCAGTGCACCAACAGCGGGGAGGAACTCGGTATCCTTTTATTTATAAACAAATCAACGTAAAATAAGTGCAGAGGAAAGCACTGGCTGCCCCTGAGGGGTCCCGGGCCGTGCTGTGAGCGAGGGGCTCCGTGAGCAGCCAGAGCCCCCAGCCCCAGGCCGGCAGTGCAGGCTGCTATAGGACAAAAAGCCACTTTGCCTTTTTATTACTTTGGGGTTCGGGGTAATTTTTTTTTTTTTTTTCAACTTTGCNNTGCAACTTTGCCCCTTAGGGGTAAACCTGACTCAGTGCAAGAGCCTGGAGGGTTGGTCACCACAGGGGCCCGTCCTGCCGCTGGCCAGGCCCTCGAGGCTGCAGGGGAGGGTGTGAGCTGCACTATGGACTCGGAGGGTGAGCTGAGGACAGGAGAGGGAAGTGCTTGGAGTGGAGATTCCATCCCAACCCTTTGGTCACTGCAGAGGAAGCGTGTGTGTGTGTGTGTGTGTGTGTGTGTGTCTGTGCCCAGGTGTGAGGGTGGGCACACACTGGGGACAGCCCGTGCTGCCCCATCAGCATTGTCCTGTCCTGCCAGCCCTGTCCTGTCAGCCAGGCCCCATCAGCTCTGTCCTGCCAGCCCTGTCCCAGCTCAGGCCATGCTGGTGCCAGTGATGCTTTGGGCAGCCCTGAGCTGGCAGCTGCAGGGGACACTGTGGTGGCACAGCTGCTGGCTCCACTCCAACATTCCTTGTGCAGCTGCAGAAACATGTCTGGGGCCACGAGAACCACCCAAGTGCCATCAAAAATAAATACATTAAACAGCCTGAGACCAACAGGTGCCTTGGGAATGGCAAAGCCCTCACAGGAAGAGTGATGCCAGGACAGGTCACCACCATGGGATGCTCTGGCCAGACCCAAAATCCTCTCGCACACGCTGAGCTGGGACAGACCAAAACTCTAGAGGAGCAGGAGTGCCCCTGGGAAGACAAACCTCAGCAGCTCTGGCTAAAAATCACCAAGAGTTGCAAGTTCAACACAGGTAGAAAAATCGTCTCATCGTTTGAAACAGACAACTCCTTAGTAAAAAAAAAAAAAAATTCTTTAAAAAAAAATAAAAAAGGTGAGAAGGATCAGCCAAGTCCTGCAGCATCCAGGCAGCCTCCAAGAGCAGCCCAGGCCCATCTGTGCCAGGGGCATGCCAGGCCCAGCCCCGCTCCTCAGCTCTCCCAGTCACTCCGTGTTCCCACACGGCCTCCCCAGCCTGGAATAAATACAAAGCCCTCCAGCCCTGGCCCGGTGTGCCCAGCTGGAGCCAGGTGAGGAGCTGGGGGCAGGCAGAGCATGGAAGACAGGGCTGGGTGGTCTGAGCTCGCTGTGGTGCCACAGGGCCGAGGGCGGGCTGGGGGCACCGAGCCCCTTGAGGCTGGGCAGGCTCAGTGCCCAGGGGCTGCTCCAAGCCGGGAGTGCTGAGCAGCAGTGAGAGCAGGAGGAGCTGAGGCAAACACCCAGTCCCCACGGGCACTGCCTGGAGCGCTGCTCCATCCCAGGGGAGCAGGACCGTGAGCTCATGGAGGAGTGCTTGGCTGGGCAGCAGGGCAGAGACCCTCCGCTTCCAACGCCCGCAGCTCGAGTCTGGTGCAGAGCCCAGCTGTGCCGGGCTCCTCCTGAGCACTGTCGGGGCTGGCCGGGGCGGGCGGGGCCCCGAGGGCCCGGCCGGGCGCTGGGAGTGTCCGTCTGCGGCGGAAGGGGGTGTGTGCATGCGAACCTGTCGGCAGGTGAGCGCGGGTGGGGACGGCCGGGAGCGGAGCTTCCAGGATCCATCCTGCCAGGAGTCCTCTCAGAACTTGCCTTGCTTTAGCTTGTCGATGTGGTAAGTGAGCTTCAGGGCTGGCCCCAGCTTCAGCCCCATGTACTTCATCATCATGTCACTCCGCAGCAAGAGCAGGGCTTTGCCATCGATCTCCTGCAAGGATGAACAACAGTGATGGCACCTGGGAGCCCCAGCCCTGCCCGGGCCCAAAATGCAACAGCAGGGCTGGGTGTGAGAGCCCTGCTCAGCAGCATCCCAGCATGGAGATCCCAGTAGAGATATCCCAGTATGGATAACCCAGTATGGACAGCACGGTATTGAGACCATAGTGTGGACAGCATAGCATGGAGACCCCAGTATGGACACCCCAGTATGGAGATCCCAGTATAGACACCCCAGTATGGAGATGCCAGTATGGAGATGCCAGTATGGAGATCCCAGTATGGACACCCCAGTATGGACATCCCAGTATGGAGACACCAGTATGGACATCCCAGTATGGAGACACCAGTATGGACATCCCAGTATGGAGACACCAGCATGGACATCACAGTATGGACATCCCTGTATGGACACCCCAGTATGGAGATCCCAGTATGGACACCCCAGTATGGAGATCCCAGTATGGAGATCCCAGTATGGAGATCCCAGTATGGGATCCCAGTATGGGCAGCACAGGCAGCCCTACATCCACCCTGCTGCAGCCCCAGACCCCTGTGTGTGTTGGTTGGGGATCAGCACCCAGGAGCCATTTCCAGAGGGCCAGCACATCCTGAAGGGAGGTGGGGAGGAAGGGAAGGGAGGTTTCACTGACAGGGGAATGACAGAGGCAGTGGCAGTGCAGGGCAGCAGTCACTCACTCCAGGGCATTGCCATCCCAGTGCAGGAGAAATCTGGCACAGGATGTGTCGATGGTGACAGCCCTGCTGTGACACCCTGCTGAAGATGGAGGTGAGGGGTCAGATCCCCAAACCCACGGAGCCTGTGCTCTGATATCAGGAAAAATTTCTTCCCTGAAAGGATAGTTAGGCACTGGTAAAGGCTGAAATCACCATCCCTNTTCCAGAGGGCCAGCACATCCTGAAGGGAGGTGGGGAGGAAGGGAAGGGAGGTTTCACTGACAGGGGAATGACAGAGGCAGTGGCAGTGCAGGGCAGCAGTCACTCACTCCAGGGCATTGCCATCCCAGTGCAGGAGAAATCTGGCACAGGATGTGTTGATGGTGACAGCCCTGCTGTGACTCCCTGCTGAAGATGGAGGTGAGGGGTCAGATCCCCAAACCCACGGAGCCTGTGCTCTGCTATCAGGAAAAATTTTTTCCCTGAAAGGGTGGTTAGGCACTGGTAAAGGCTGAAATCACCATCCCTGAAGTGCTAAAAAAAACCATGTGGATGTGGCACTTGGGAAAGTGGCTTTGTGGTGGCCTTGGCAGTGCTGGGGGAATGTTGGACTGTATCACCTCAGAGGGATTCTCCAACCTCAATGATTCTGTGGTTCTGTTTCTGGAGCTTCACAGCACAGTCCCAGCCACTGGCAGAGTGGTGGAGCTCCTCATCCCCACTGGGGCTGATTCCAACACAGCATCTACATTGAGCCTAATGCTTTACAGCAGAGCCAGGTGTGTCCCTCTTGGGACCAAGGAGGGGAAGGATCTTGAAGCTTAGAATAACCACAAAACAGCTTTGTACTTGGATTTGCAAGTGGAGGTCGCCCAGTCCCTTGGAGCACTCCTGTCCATGACCCAGCCCAGGCTGGGCCCAGGGCATTGCACTGGACAGTTTTCCATGAAGAAAACATTAATTGGCTTTTAAGTGAAAAATAAAAGTCACAGCCTTGAACAACAGAAAATCCTGTCAATGCTCAGATTGGTGAGATCTCCAGGGATCTCCAGTACCAGGTTTAATCTGGTTTTCCCTTCCACAGATGAAAACAAGGTTCTCCTCAGGACTGACAATCCAGGGCATTTCTATCCCTTGGCAGCATTTAAAAATTAAAACAATTTCTCAATTACTGGTGTTTCTAAAATAATTTTAAAAAGAATTGTTGGGTCAGCCCAGCCCAGAGCAGTGCTGGGTGTTTGCTCCCACTGCTCTTCATGAGCAGCCCCAGAACATGGAATTTATCACAAGGCAGAGGGAACACAGCTCTTGCAGGGCTCAGCACACACAGATGCCAAACCTCTCTTGCAGCTGTACCAGTACAAACTCCATGCTGTGTCTGCAGCTGGTTTGCACTTACAGATGTGCACAAGGACCAGAGCCTTAGGAGACTCCCTGCTGCAGGAGCTGAGCAGCAACACACTCTGTGAATCCCACTTGGAATGTGTTTCTTGCCAGGAGAAATTTGCCACGAGGTGAGTGTTAGACTCCAGAAGGAGCAGAGTTTGTATTTTCAGCACTGGGATTTACTGCAGAGGCTCCGTGTGCACCCAGGATTCTCCTGAGGGGTTCTGATGAGGATCCAAGCCCGGACAGGGCATGAACAGGATTTTTGAGGATCTTTTTATTAAGCACAAAACTCCATCTGGTCTGCAGTGCTGCTGTGTTCTGACTCTCCTGGATTTCATTTGTGTGATTTCCCAGATGTAACACACCCCCAAACACACACACACACGTGTACAGGAATGTGGCACTCACATGTTTCCTGAAGAGGTCAGCGTGGGGGCCCAGCTGTGGGTCTGACTCACGGATGAACTGCATCACCTCCTCCACCGTCCAGGACGAGGGGTCCCGGCTGCCGAGCCGGGCGGGGTCCCGGGAGCCGAGGTACCTGTCGGACCCTGGGGATGCCAGACAGCTCCATTACTGGGGGTCCCTGGCACTGCCCCACGGCCATTCCCCCTCAATCCACCACTCAGCTCCTCTCCCACAGCAGGGCAGAGACACAGCAAGGGGCACATTCCTGTGGTGCGGGTCTGGAACTGGAGCCTTATTCCCTCTCCTTAGGCCTGACCTTTCAGGGCAGCCTTCTACATTGAGCCCTTGTCCCCTCTCTCTCAAGCCCCACTCCCCCTGTTTGCCCCCAGCTCTCTCTCCTTGTCCACGGGCTGACACTTCCCATCTCAGCAGAACATCCCCCTGCCATTCCCACATCTCTTCCCATGCACGGTTCCTCCTCCCCTCCCAACACCTTCAGCACATTTAACATGGCAAAGCTGCTTTATGTTTTCACTGGCTCCATTTTCTGATGGACTGAACCCACAGGTGAGCTCCTGCTGTCCAAAAGCATAGCCTGAGCTGGCACAGCCCTGCTCCCAGCGTGCACAGCCCCTTGTCTCAGCTCTGCCTGAAAATGTGTGGGGGAGGCACCAGCAGCCTGAGCCTTTCAGAGGCTTTTACTGACACCATGCACCTAAAAGGACACTATTTGCAATCCCACATGCTGCAACGAGCAGTTCAGCTCTCCTGCCCCTCTTCCTCCATACAGACAAGTGTCACTCATGCACCTGCCCATCCTCCCAGCCCCATCAGGGAACTTTTCACTCCCCAGCCATTCCCAATCCATCCTTGCCAACTCAGACACCCATTTGTCACCTGGACACAGTTCAGCTCCTGCCTATTCCTTTCTCCCCACTGACCTCCAGGTCCACCCAGTCACGATCTGAAGGAGAAATGTCACCTGTCCACACTGCCACCTGCCAGGTGCCATCACACCTGCCAGACTTGCTTGGCTGTGCACAGCCTAGCCTCTGGTACTTGCTGTAGTTGGAAAGGTGTAACTTGGAGTTAGAGTAGCCCTTTATTGCCCAATTTCCAGCTGCAGGGCTGTTCTGAGCTCTTACCCCCAGAGCTAAGCCTGCGCAGGGCAGAGGTGCTGCCCTGGCTGAGGCTGGAGGGCTGGTGCAGGTGCCTGTATCCTGGCAGGCGATAGTCTCTGGAGCTCCTGCTGTGGCTGGATGAATTGACAGAGTTCAAGGCAGAGTCCATGGGGTCCAGGCGAGGCTCTAAGGGCCCTGGGAGGCCATCTCCCAGGACAAAGGTTTCACCTGGAATGCACCAAGCTGCAGTTAGTGCACCCGAACGCCACGGCCCCACGCTCCCAGGCTGGGCACTCGCTGGGTCCAACCCCTGGCACTGCTGGAGCCCTGGTATTCACCAGCTGCCAGTCTGCAAATGGTGTCACCATCTGCCAGTGCTGTGACAATGGTCCCACACTGGAGCAGCAGCTCCTTTGTTCAGCTGCTCTGTTCATGCCACCATGGCCCAGCCCTGTGGCCTGACTGCCCTGGGCCCCTCTGGCCAAGGGGTACCGTGGGGTAGGGCAGGGCTGTCCCATCTGGATGCCAATGGGCACAGGACTCACAGACAGTCCTGAACAGGACGGGGAGGAGATGCTCTCTGAGGGGTCACACCCTGCACATCCTCAGCAGTGCAAGGGAACAGCCCTGGTGTTTGGCACTGGGGTGTCACACACACATGCAGAGCAGGAGGGAGCTGTGCCCTCAGGGCCAGGCAATGCTCCCACACTGTGCTGCTCCTCTGGCCCAACAGCAACACCCTGGTGAGGAGCTGCTCCTCCCTCCTGGCCTCAGCTGGGCCCTTTTCTAGGAGGCCACCTCCCTGTACTGGAACATGCACAGGAGGGTCTGGGCTGAGGGCTCTCCCCAGGCAGGGCATTAGAGCAATAGTGGCTTCATCACCTTCTCCAGAAATGCTCTGAATTTGCAGCTGTCCATGGCACTGTTGGGATGGAGGGGCTCAGGGGACTGTCCAGGGTGACAGGCTGGGTTGGCTGAGCCAGCAAGATCTGCCTCTGGTGTTACAGCTCCATTGCAGGGCCACCTTTGCAGGTTTTACTGTGGCACAACTGAGGCTCAGCTCAGGTGGTCCTTGTGCCTCCTGAGTCACCCTCAAATACCAGTGTTCTTTACAAGGAAACACTGCCAAGGAGGGAGGCAGCTCCACAGCAAGGGGCATTGCCTGTGCCCTCCAGACCTGCCAGCCTGGGAGCTGCATCTGTAGGGACCCTGAGGGCAGCTCACAGCCCTGAGCTGCTGCCACTCGAACACCACGGCAGCTGACATGGCTGAAGGAGCCTGAGCACTGGCCAGGCCCTGGGTTTCTTTCCTGGCACTTCCCAGACCACAGGAGCAGCAGGTGAGAAGCCAGCACAGCACGCTGGGCTGAACTGGGATCATGGTGAGGGTGCAGGGTCTGCAGCCTGTGAGATCTGTGAGCTGTTGAGATTTTCCCAAACTCCCTGCTGAGCTGATGCTGCCTCGCTCCAGTGAACAGAAGTGCAGCTTGCCAGAGCTTGAAGTGATTCCCAAGTGCTGCAGATGTTGGGCACCATACACTGGGGCAGCCTCTCCTGGCTACACCTTATTTGCCTTGGTTTCTGTCAAGTGTGGCACTATTGTGAGAGCTGGCATCTTCTGGGCTTGTGTCCTGTGTTTGAGCAGAGATCCAGAGGCCAGTTCAGCTGGTCCAGCCCTGACCTTGCAGAGCTTCACATCAAAAGGACAGGAAATGGGAACACCCTTGGCCAGCCTGCTGTGGGGTTATCACTGGTAATGGCTGTTCCCACACCAGGGCTCTGCCACTCTGCTCTTGAGGTACTGCTGCCTCTTTTTGCTTTTAGGCCTCAGGGATGTGCCCAGACACAGTAGCACAGCCTTAAAATCTCATGTACAAGCTGCTGGTGGGGAGGCTGTCATCCCTGGTGACCTGTCCTGTGCTTGTCACTCCCTTCCTGCATGGCCAGGTGTGTTCTCACCTGCTCTGGATCCATAAAAATGGTTTGCTGACTCATGGCTATTCCTGAGTAACTTCAAACCCCTCCTGCACTCCCACCATTGCATTTCAGCCCCAGACTGGATGCAAACCAGGGCTGGCCTGGGCTGGGTGGAGATTCCCTGCCCAGCCAGACCCACCTGTGGGTGTCACTGACACCAATGGGTTTCCACTGTAGCTGCTTCTAAGCAACTACATTTGGTCTCCTGTTCAACAGGACAGCTCTGTTTAAATCCCCAAACTCTTCCCATTAAACATTTGGGGAAGGGTGGGTGCTGACTGCCAGGGAAGGACAGAGGCAGGAGAGGGGTCAGTGGGCACAGCCCTCTGAGCTGTCACAGTGTCTGTGGGCATGGGAACAGGACCAAGCTGTGCATCTCAGCCCTCCAAGAAAACCCAGCACCTTCTGAGGTGACAGAGAGCTTCAGCTTGCCAGAAAGTCCTGGGACACTCAGCCAGACGTGCTGGGTCATGCAAACACTCATGTCTGAGAGCTCCCAAAACCCCCAGAGCTCTCACAGCAGGGACTGGCACCAGCAGAAGGAATTTCAGGGCCCAGTTTGGGAGGCTGAGAGAGCACATGCACAGGTTCCTGTTTGTGCAAGGCTGAGCATCCAAAACTCACCCTCAGAAATAATTTCACTCAACAAGTAACAGTGTCATGACAGGAATGCTCTGTGATGCATTCTGCAAATATGGGATCCTGCTGTCACAGGCTGGAGATCACACACTGGAGTGTGTGAGGATGAAGGAGGGATGGAGGACTGGAGGGTGAAGCCCTGGGGGCACGATGTTTTTTTGCCCAGGAGGTAAAACTGAAGGCACACAGTGATCCCCAGGTTCCCCATCCCTGCACAGTGAGTGCCTAGTTGGGCTGTACTGCAGCAGAGCTGGGGGCTTGTGGCAGGGTCAGTGCAAGAGAGATTGAGGGTTTTCCTAAAAATACAAGTACACAGGGAACTGCTCAATGAATGACACCTCCAGGGAAGGGAGGAGATGAGGCAAGAGGGGAATGATTACTGCCCCTGAGAATCATCTGTAGACAAGATGCTCCTGCAAGTGGCAGGGCACAGCTGCACTCAGGCAAGATCCAGGATCCTTCACCCTTGATAACCAGAGTTGGAGGAGGAGGTGGCTGATCCTTAGGCAGATTTCCTTACACAAACTGTGGGATTTAACTAAAGGCTGGCAGTTGGCACATTGTAGGGAAACGTGCCACAATTAGTGGTGGAGAGGCAGGGAGCAGATAATTAAAGTTTAATTAAACAAATAGTGCTATAGACTCAACAGTGTCATTTTACTGCTAAAACACAGGAGTTTGGCCACAAGCACAAATGTGATTTGCACTACTCCTGAACACCCACTGCTTCCAGCAAGTGATGGGCTGTGAAAGCAGGTCCCCACTGTGCTGGGACTGCAGTGTTTCAGCAAAAAACCACACAAGCACCACTGGATGCAAGAGGAAAAACAATGTAAGATGTGAGATCCCCTCCTCACGTCTCTGCTTCTTGCCAAATGCAGGGTGAATGGAGAAGTCCCACTGCTGCTCACAGCCTTCCATATGGCAAACTGGGATGTGTCTGAGACAGAGTTCATCCCCATGAGAAGATGTACCTTGCTTGAGAAATACTCAATATCTGAGTATTTCAGACATTGAATATTTCTTAATATTCAATATATTCTTAATGTATTCAATATATTCTTAAAACATATCCTTTGAAATACAAATATTCCTGCCTGAACCTCAATTTCGTGGTGGAGGAGGAGGTATTCATTACAGCTTTTAGCTGTGGGATAAGAATGATTTTCTAGATGGAATTTGAAACTGCACCTCATTGCTCCCTGCCTGGACGAAGAACAGAACCAGACCAAGCTGCTGCAGGAAGGATCAAGCCCCTCACATGCAGACACACTTGCTGCCCACTTGTCTGTGTTTTTCTGGGAGAGGCTGGAGAATTCTGGCATCCAGATGGCACAACTCCTTCGAAGGCCAAAGCATAATTGAATAGACTTTGAGGCAGACTAAGAATCAAACGTTTAGAAACCAAATGAAGGCTCCTCCTCGGAGTTACCCCTTCTCTATTCACTGATAATACAGAGTGTGCAATATTCACCACCCAAACAAGGCACTTGAACCTCTGGAGCACTCCAGTGCTTTGAGAACAGGCTGAACACTGCATGTCCCACCTGCTGGAGGAGGAGGGGCTAGGCTGTGCCAACAGTCACCCAGATGCAGTGGCTGATGCATCAGAGGGGAATCAAGGAGACCAGCACTCATTTGGAGGTGAGAAACAGAAGGGGCCTCAGGGAACAGTTTTTGAGTTTGCAATATGCTAGAATAGATGAGGCACTGCCTCACACCACCTCTGTCTTCACTTCAGCTCTCTGACAAACCTACAGCTTTAGTCACTGCAGACAGATAATGAGGATACTAGAAACTGTCCATCAGAGAATCATGGAATGGTCTGGGTTGGGAGGGACCTTAAAGCCACCCCCTGCCATGGGCAGGGACACCTTCCACTGTCCCACTGCTCCAAGCCCTGTCTGACCTGTCCTTGGACACTGCCAGGGATCCAGGGGCAGCCACAGCTGCTCTGGGCAAGTTCAGACCAGCTGTGCTTAGAGACAGGGTCAGTGATTCTGCAGAGCACAGGACACAGTGGTGGATGCAGACCAAAACCACCCACAGTGGTGCCTGGCTGGGCACTCACACCTGGAATCAGCAACCCCAGCAAAACCAGGGAAATGGGGACTCTAAAGGGACAGCAACAGAGCATGAAGCCACTGAACTGTGTGCCCACCCAGGAGTCTTCAGCAATTTTTCAGGGATTTCAGTCACAAAGAACTGTGACTAACACCTTGGCAGATTTCACCATCCATTAATTAAAAGCCTCAGTAAGATTAAATCTTCAGTCTTCATTATGAAGGGTTTGCAGCTCAGAACAAAAGTGGGAGTGTATTTATTGAGGATTACTCAGTTCAGGGAGTCCTCCAGCTACCTGGACCTTTTCCCACATGTGCAAGCAAGGGATACCTGTGGATCCCAAACCAAAGAAGACACTCCTGCAGCTGCTGTTGGGAACATGGCCCAGCACATCTGCACCAATGGTACCCCAAGGGACTCAGGGAAGGAGCAGCAGTGCAGGAGGGGAATGGTGTGGCTGAGCCCCTGGCTGTTTTAGGGAGGCCTGTGAGGAACAAGATGAGATCCTGGGAAAAGGCAGCAAGTTCCTGGCCCTTCAGCTGCACATCAGCATCTGTACAACAGGCTGCAGCAAACCCTCAGGGAAAAATGTGGGGACAGATTGACTGAGGCAGCTGGGCAGTTTGAGCACTGTTAATCCCATGCACAGCGAGGGAAATTAAACCAGATTATACAGTGTGAGATGATGACTGTCAGGGTTAGAAGGAATCCCCACTGCATTCCACATGCCTGACACATCTGTGTGGGGAACCTGTCTCACCAGAGAGCAGCTCAGCCACTCCCCTCTGGAACACCAAGCACAACCCACGCCAGGGACAAGCAAAGCAGCTCCCTGAAGCCACAGTTTGGTTTGGCCCTGCTGCAGCCAGGACAGGGTGCTGGGAACAGCCAGCTTTGGGAAGAGACACGCTGTGCTCACCTTCCAAAGGGTGCCGGTCATTCTTTGGTAACTTGGGGGAGAGAGGAGCACTGTATGGAGGGGGATCTTGGGAATAGCGCTTTGTACCCCGGCCTGGTCCCTGCAGAGAGCCGTCTAACGAGCTGCTTCTGTCTAGGAAAAGAGAACAAGCCCTCTTTAGGAGTGGAGACCTCCTGGGAAATGCAGTCTTGACAGTCCCCTCAGCTTTGTGTGCACTGCCAGCCTGGGCACCCACCACCTGTTCAAGCTGCAGTCCAGCACATCTGGCAGGGCTCAACAGAGCACAGTTTGCAGGTTTTATCAGAGAAAAAGGGTGGTGAGAAAACTAACAAAGAATCTTAGCCATGTTTTGCTGTATTTCACCCAAATATCACCTCTAACTGATTTAAATCCATTCCTCCTCATTCTACACCTTGGCTCATCCCACACAATTCCTGCTCATCCCACTGTCACCTCTCAGATGCTTGGACAACTGACAAACAAGCCCTAGATGGTTTGCAACCTCTCTGTGCCACACACAGCATTGGATTAAACCCTGCTCCAGTTTTCAATCTCCCCCCTCCGTGGACCCCCCAGGCGCTGTCACTGCTGCTCCTCTCCAAACACATCCCAGGGATGGCACTGTCCATATCCTGCAGGACATTGGGATGGGCTGGGACATCTCTGCACACATGGCGTCAGTGGGGGAATGGACGAGGAATGGAAGCACTGACACTGATGGGGACAGCAGCCAGGTAAGTGACACAGGGGTGGCAGACCCTGTCCCAGCTGAGGTGACCCTCCAGCTGCCCCCTGCCCACAGCAGCTCCCAGCTGGGCCCTTGCAGCCACCCTGAGCACAGGTGACACGTGAGAGCTTGCAGCGCTCCTGGGTGTGGGCACATACACATCAAGGGCCCCTGCACAAATGCCAGGAGCCACCCCCAGCCCAGAGCAGCCCCAGCAGCTGGCACAGGGTGGGAACAGGTGCAGGAGGGGCAACAGGTATGGCAGGGAGTGACACCAGGAGAGATGCAGAACGCCCAACAAACGGAGGGACAGGTGTGGGGAGCACCAGGTGGGCACAACTGAGCTGATTAAGGAGAAACACAAAGGTAGAGAAGGTCCCTGCTCAATCAATTTCATTCAGGGAAATGAAAGAGCTGCTTGCACTTAAGCCCTAGGACCCCACAGCAGTATGACCAAAAATCACCGTGACACTGCCAGAAAAACAAATTCCATCCTCAGGACGAGTCCCTGTGAGAAACACTGCCCAGAGAGGGGAACACACACTCTTGGTAATGTCTCTGGACAGTCCTGGGTCAAACTGCATGACCCTCTTCACTCAGCAGCCACAGAACCACAACAAAAAGTGGTGCTTTACAAAGGTTTCATCAGGTTTTGGTTTGGGTTATTTTTTTAAAAGTGGTTGATGTTAAAAGTAATGCAAACGCAGCAAGTCAGGTTACAGAAGTTAATCCCAGGAATCAGAAGTGAGTTTGGTGTAAATTATTGAGAGGATAACCCAAAAACAGAATTCTGGTTTTAAAGGACAAGTTTTGAGAAAATAAAGAAATGGAGTAACAGACAGAGCTGTACTCAGATCATCAGGAATAAAAAGAAAATGCATTCAGTTCAAAAATGACATAAGTCTCATGAATGTGTATCATCAAAGAGGAAATAATCTGAGAGGGAAGGACCCCACATCTCAGTGGATAAATGCTCACTTTGAGAAGGATGCTGAGAACAAGCAGATCATTTACTTGGATAAAAAGGCCCTGCTCAGCATGGAGCTGTGCACCTCAAGAGGATGGGGAGGGCAGGGATGAAGGGAGGTTTTTAACTCATTCTGTGTTTGAGAGAGTGCAAAGGCAAAGATGGGCCCGTGTTTGTGCTACAGAAGGAACAAGCCCAGGGGAACAGAGTGAGGGGACACTGTAAGGATTGAAGGCTTGTCCTTACCTCCAAATGACAGGACAGCTGGGAGGGATATTTCACCTCCCCTGCCTTGGGAGGCTGCTGGGGGGAAGAGCAGCTCACCTGCTGTGCCTGGAGGGTGTTTTGGGCATGGACACCTCTATGAGCAGGGACTGTCACTCACCTCATCCTGCCAGGCCACGCAGGGATTCTACCTTAGGACAATTCACCTTGCACTGACTGCACTGGCACCTCCTCCAGAGCACACCTGCACACCTGGCCCAGGTGTTGATGAATCTGTGACATCCACCTGCACTCAGTGCACTTGTAAGCTGAGAGATGGTAGATTTAGACTGGATTTATGGGAAAAAAGTCTTCCCTGAGGGTGCTGAGGCTCTGGCACAGGGTGCCCAGAGAAGCTGTGGCTGCCCCTGGAACCCTGGAAGGGTCCAGGGCCAGGCTGGACAGGGCTTGGAGCCACCTGGGATAGTGGAAGGTGTCCTTGCCCATGGCATGGGTGGAATGAAATGAGCTTTAAGGTCCCTTCCAACCCAAACCAGTCTGGGATTTACTTTCAGCTGCAGCCATGCTCAGCACTGAGGGCAAAGCTCTAAGGATAAAAGAAACAGGACAGGAACCAAAATATCCTCCATTGACTAAGTTAGACAACTGAACATCCTCAAACTGGAGACTTGAGAGTGCAGAGGAAGCCAAGAATGAAAGTGCACCTGANGGGGTGGAATGAAATGAGCTTTAAGGTCCCTTCCAACCCAAACCAGTCTGGGATTTACTTTCAGCTGCAGCCATGCTCAGCACTGAGGGCAAAGCTCTAAGGATAAAAGAAACAGGACAGGAACCAAAATATCCTCCATTGACTAAGTTAGACAACTGAACATCCTCAAACTGGAGACTTGAGAGTGCAGAGGAAGCCAAGAATGAGAGTGCACCTGAAACTCTGGGTCTGCTGCAGTAAATCCTAACAGAACTCAGCACTGCATTACTAACAGTCACTTGAAATGTGGCACCAATATTTGAAAAAAAGGGTGGAAAAAATAAGTTTTACAATAAAATGCCTATGTCTGACCTCAGCAGCACCACAAGGCTTGTGGCAGGCTCTGAAGGAAAGGGCAGGAAATACACATGGAACATTCTGTGTCAGGTTCATCAGAGGAGGCCAACACAATGGCCTCCCTGTGATGAGGAAATCCTGATCTATCTCATGAGGGAAGAGAAATCAACCTCATGGACCTGGAATTCAGCAGGATATTATAGAGAGCCACCAGCTGAGACAGAACATGAATTACCAGGAGCTTTGTTCCATGCACAGAAATCTGATTTGAGAGGTAAAGCTGTTGGCAGCACACTGAGAAGGAACACAAGACTGGGAGGAAGTGCCAGTGAATCTGCCTGAGGATCACCCTTGATCCCAGTATCATTTAACAACTGTAATAACTTTGGCAGAAATTTTTGAGATTTACTGATGAAATCTGCTGATGTCTTCCCATGCCAGGCCAGACAAAGCAGCATTTAAAGTCAGGCAGGAAGGATACACATAGAACCAAGAACCAGCAAGGAGGAATGTGGAGCAGCTAAATCCAGATGTGCACTTGAAGCACTGTCCCTGGTGACCTGCAGGTGACAACAGTGGATGAGAACGGCGTGTGTGACCAGGACAGGCTGATCATCACCTGTTACAAGGACACAGTGACTAAAAGTGACTGCAGAGACATTTCCTGTGACCATGGTGGTGCCAGTGCCGTGGCACCAGGTCCCCATGAGCTCCTCCCAAAGTGCTGGGTGGCACTGTGGCCACCCCATGAAGTTTAAGTCAAACCAACACTGTCTGAGAGAGTGAAAAGATGACAAAAAATGAACTCTGAGGGCTACAACTGCTCTGTAACCACTTCCAGAAGAGAGAGAACCAAGTTAAGCTAAAAGACAATATTAAGACCAGGAGACACAGACACCAAGTTGCCCAAGAATAAATTAGGGCTGGAAATTACAACATAGCTTCTAAAATCTCAGCATGAAACCCTGGAAAAGCAAAATCCGCAACTCCAGAGTTAATCCAAGAAGCACCATGTGCTGTGGTGCTGTAAGAGCAGGAGCCAGGGCTCTGTGGCCCAGGAAGCCCCTGCAGTCCCAGGCTGTCAGACAGCTCCAGGTCACATCATGTCCATGTTGCCATGAGCAGCAGTCAGTGCCCAGCTCCCTGCAAATGGCTGTTTCTGATGCACAACTCAGCCTGCTCCTCCTTATTTCCATTTACTCAGTAAATACTCAGAATAGCAGGACACTGCTGACCCAAGGGCTGCTGCAGACCTTCCCTCTGCCCCAAGCACACACACCAATCCTCCATGGCACCCACAGGGGTGCTCCTGCAAAGCCAGTTTGTCCTGGGAACAAAGACCAGCTCCCAGTCCTAACCAGTGGCTGTTTACTGGAAGAATCAGCCCTACACAACACATTCCTGTACTGGAGAGGAAACAAGGCAGGACATGCAGAGCTGAAGGTGAGACCACAGCAGCCTTGACATCTGGTGTGATTTAAGGATGTACAACTCCACCCTCATTCCTCCATGACCAGCCCTAACTTCCCAAAATCACCAGCACTGCTCCCCTGCCCTCACCAGAAGCCACTGTAATGTGCAGATAACAAAGTTTACCACCTTCTTTCAGGTGCCTGAGAAAGGTGTTACATGAGCAGATGCCCAGCAAGCTCAGACACCAGGATGAACTGCAGGACTAGGTGCTGTCACACCTCTGACTGTGGTTAATTTTTCTTTAAGTGCTGCAAACACTGTGAATCAGAGTTCAGGATGGGCAGGTCTCAGCATCTTGTCAGATCCGGTGCTCTGTCTGAATTTCCCTGAATTCTGATTTATGCTTTTCCACTCTGCCCAGAATCCCAACTCTTGGCACAGCTGCCACTGACATCTCATGGAGGTTGGAATCCATGCCCAGAGCTGAGTGCTTTCCCTCTCACTCAGATTTTGCTCTCTGTCATGATGACAGGGTATGTTCACACTGAAACATTTCTTCTGTTTGAGAGGTCCTCAGGGGTTAGCCTCCAGTCCCAATAACTAGTCATGCTGCATACCCTATAGCTCCTCTGCTCCTGGCCCTGCTGGCTCCAGCCAGGATGAAGGAGAGGATGGGAAGATCCTCTTGATCTCTAGACTTTGCCTGAGGTGCTTTGTGAGGTACAATGAATGGAAGCACTGTGACACTTGGCTGTTGCTCCTACACCTCATGTTTAGCAACTTCTCCTTAAACAATTCTTCCTAAGTGCCCATTCTTTTACATTCATACATATTTTGCTTTTCTTGCCAGAACCATAATTATGCAAAGGATTAAATTTGGAAAGACCTCAAACATCACAAAAGCTATTTGCTGACTAGAGGGGAGAGAAAGCACGACAGGAGATCAGCACTTGTCAGCCACCTAAGAGGGTGCAGACAGCTTTGATCCTCTCCACAATTGACCTTCCTGGAGCAGGAGCTCCCCCAGAACCCCTGTGAGGCAACCATCACCCCAGGCCTGCTGCCACTGCCCAGCACTGTGGGGGAACTACTGGGCTTGTTTTCCACTGCTTCTACTTCAGAGCAGTTTTGCAGCCTGACAATCTGCACTGCGGCATGAACTGTCTTGTTGGGGTGAGCTGCTTCAATGCCATGCCAAGGAAAACAAAACCACCTCTGCCTCAGATTGCTGTATGAGCATCACCCCTGAACAGGCCACCTTGTCACCGAGGGCTGGATGCCCTGGCTGCAGATCCACGGCTGGCAGAGTGGAAACCACTCTGCTTTAATTAATTTCTAATTACAGTTTACCTGCTGCATGTTATCACTCTCCCTTGTCATGCAGTCTTTCACCTGAGCTCCTAGCTGCATGAAGTCACCATAATCAAATTACAGGAAGAGGGAAGGACTTGGGGACGAGGAGAGGAGGGAAGACAAGGAGACAGCACGGATGAGCGGAAACCTACAGCGGAGATGGAAACCAAACTGACAGGCAGAAAATGCAACTGGAATCCTAAACAAGAGCCCTGCGGGCATGTGCATGACACTGGGTGTGATGTAATGAACCCTGTGAGAGGGCTCTGGAACAGGCGCCTGCCTTCTGAGATAAAGTCTGGGTTAAGACACGGAGCACCTGGGTCCCTACAGTGCCGCCCCCACCCCAGCTCCTACCTGGTAGATACCTGTCGTGGTCGTACTCGTGTGAGCGCTGCATGTGGCTGTTCTGAGTGAAAGGCTGGTTCCCAAAGAGGTTGTCACTGCGCAGATTGTGGCAGAGCTTCTCCAGGAAGCGGAGGACGTAGGTGATACTGTTTACTGCTGGCAGGTTCAGAGTGTGCTGTTCCCGATCAAACACAGCTGGAGACAGAAACAAACAGAGCCCAACACGTGAACCCCCCGCGAAGGCGGGAGGCTACGCCCAGGGCCGCACAGCCAGCTCCTGGATCTCAGCATCGCTGGGCTGTCGAGAGCCAACAAAGCCTGGGGCAGGCCAGGACCAGCCTGCTGCACCCAGCACGGGGCCGGGACAGGCGCGCGTCCGAGGGAACCGAAAGGATTCGAGGAGGGGCCTGTGCTCGCAGATCCAGCCACGCACGGGCTTAAAGGAAAATGAAAACCCGGGGTATTTCTTGTCTTTCCGTGAGGAGCTGTGGAATCCCCCCTGCTGTGGCTCTTCCCAGGGTGGGGGCAGTGGGGCAGGATTGCTGCCCAGGCTGATGCCAGGACTGCCCGCTCCAGCAGCTGTGCCCACAGGCCACGGGAACTGCTCCGCTCTGGGTCAGCTGCCAGCTGTTGCTTCACTGACACAGATGTGTGGTGAGAAAGAGAAGACAGAACTCTTCTGTCTGCCCCTGGCCTGTGGCTGCAGCGAGCTTCAGGACAGACATCTTCCAATGAGAGAATTCTTGCAACAACCTCTCTGGAGGCAAAGTGCTGCGGGCCCGTTCTCACCTGAGATGACCTCTCCCCCGTGGCCTTGTTTTAAGAAGGAGAAGACTGTTTTCTGATGATAAGCACAATCAATGCAGGCCTGTACTGCTTGCTGCAGGACAACAGAAGCTCGAGCTGGTCCAAAATGGTCTGGCAGCTGCTGAACTTTCTTCTTGTCTAGGTGGGGCCCAGTGCTGCCGTTCTTGTTCAAGTAAATGCAAACTGCCAAGATGAGAAATGTGTCTGCTGTTAACCCACTCAAGAAAGCAAGAAACAGATGCCTAAAATCCAACCTGAGAGATGCTGAGATTTTAAGAACTGTCCAATCACTCACAAAGTAGAATCCACCACGACTGCCTGACTGCATCCTCACAGTGGAGCCGCTTCTATAGGGGAATCACCTCCAAAATCTTCCTGCCTCATGCTCACCTTCCATACTGCTGCTGTTTCTCCCATGCTCTCCCCTGCAGTCAGGCTGTAAAGTGGTTTCCATGCCAGCCAGGGAAGGTGGCTGTGATGTTCAGAGGGGAAGAAGGAATGCAGCCCCCACTTTCTAGAGGTTCCCACAGTGTTTCCTTTTTAGGGAAACTGGCTTCTTTAGGTTCCTCTGAAAACTGGCCAATTACATTCTGGGGAAACAGAGGGCTCAACCCATATCCAGTGCTTGACTCAACATGTCAAAAGCAGCTTTGCATTACTTTCCCAGCCAGATTCATCCTCAGCTGTAGCAGTGCATACACTCTCCACTGCTGCTCCTCCTCCTCCCCTATTCCCTCCTGTCCCTGTGTGCATTGATAACCTGGCTGGAGCTGGGCAGAGCACAGTCCTTCAGCACCTCCTCTGCCCCTTGAGCAGTTCCAGCAGCTGTGCCTGGCACGGTGTGGGAGAGCTCACGCTCAGGGCTCACAAGGGGTGCTGCACACCCGACAGCCCCTGGGCACAATGGACCACAAGTGTCCCTGGAGAGCTCTGGAGTCACCAGCATGCAGGGGAAAGGGCTCCTTGCACTCAACAGCTGGGCTTGCAATCTTCCTACTTCATCACTTCCAATAGAAAAAAGAGTGAACAGCTGCTCTGGACTCATGTGCCTCTCTCAGGCCAGCCTTTCTGGAGTGGTAAGGATTGCTGGTTTACATGCTTAGGAAAAAATGGGGCTCTCTCAGGGTGCTGCTGTCTGCCTGCTGCAGCTCCTAACTGTGCAATCCTGTCAAGAATGTGGTCCAAGACCCTCCTTACCTGTGGGAGCCTGCATGGCAGAGCTGGGGATTGTAGCAGCATCCTGGGGCACAGTGCTTGTGTCTGGCTCTGGGGTACTGGTTGTTGGAGAGGTGGGTGCTGGGTTCAGCAATGTCCTAGGTTTCCTCTGCAGAAAAAGAGGAGATATTTCTCCTTTTACCCCTGCTCTCCTTTACCACCCATGATCACTACACTCTCTCCTCTGCATCCAACAGACAAGGCACTGTGGAACATGACACATTTCTGATGGTGATGACGGGGTGTCTCAAGAACCTAGTAATCAATATGTGTGTATTTTAAAAACCATGGCCCTGAAAAATAACAAGCCTGGGATCTGCCACCTCTGTTTGACTCAGACTAGCCACACACAAAGGACAGGAGAGCTTATTCTACCCTTTGGCCATCCTGTCATGCTCCCAGCATCTGCCATGCTACTCCACAGCCAATGCACTTCCAAAGACACGGATTCTTGATGGAAATGATCTTTAGGACACAGACATTCTCTACAGCTCTGGGGCTGGGCTCTGAGGATACTCCCAGCCCACACACCCCTCTGGTCTCCTACTTGCTGCAGTCACACAGCCAGAGGCTGAGACAAACGTGCACAAACACACGCATGCACCAACCCATGGCAGGACCTGCAGCACCTGCTGTTCACCCGCCTGCATCAGCATCAGCTTTTACCTTACTGCCAGGCTTGGGGCCTCTCTTTCTGGGGAATTTCAAAGGCTCCACTGACTTGGAGGGTGTAGGCATGGGGTGGTGGATTAGCGCTTTGGTCGTTCGACCACGCTTCTTCCCTGTTTTGCGACGCCTTTGCCCTTGTTGATGCCCCAAAACAGTCTTTGTGCTACTGTGCATGCTAGGTTTCTCCGAGTTTACTTCGGAGGCAGGTAAAGGGCTCTTTGGAATCACAACTGAAATAAAAAGAGAAAAAGCAAATGTAATTAAATCAGGTGAGAATCAAAACAAGAGCAGCCTCCATCTTTATACAGAGTCACATGGAAAAACCCGGAGTACTCCTGGACCCCTGGGCAGGGGGACTGCTCTCCATGCCAGAGCAAAAACCAAATACACAGATCCCAGGCTCAGCACTTGAGCTGGGGGACACTGGGGCTTAATGTGGGTGGGCTGCACTCCAGAAAGACCATGCTTGCAGCCATCCCTTCCTTCCTGAAAATAACTGGCACCTACAGCTCTTCCTTCTGCGAGTGGTGACCTGCCAACAGCCATGGGAAAGGCACTGAGAGCATTCCTAGGGAGGGATCAGTCAAGGCCTGTCTGACAGTCACAGAGCCAGTGCTGCAAACACTGGAAATCCCCTCTCTAAACTGACGTCAAATCTCTCCTGTCCCTAAATTTCCAGCAAGCTGCAGTGGAAGGAACCAGCTGCCTGCAAGGATTACTGCTCCTGGCCCTGAGCAACAGCTCATCTCAGCTGGACCAGCTGCTCTGCTCCTTCCACATACTACCAGAGGCAGCTCTGTTCCTTCTTATCTTCTCACTCTTTCCATCACAAAACCAGGTTTCTGGTATACTTGCCCACAAATCCCCTAAATTTGGTCAGTCATCTTTCCCAAGCCTGCTAAAGGCCAGAGATATGCTGGCCCAGCCTAGAAGACCAGTATCTCCTTCTGTTTTAAATTTCTGCTAAAAAGAGACCAACCAAAATCCTGCTGCATTTTGAAAATTGCAGGGTGATCTTTAGGGTGTCTTGTTTCTCACATCTGGAAACCTCAATGTGTATTCAACATAGGGGCAAGGAATTAGGAAAAAACACAAGCAAACACTTTTGAAATCAGGGGCTCCATAGTTAAGGAAAAAAATCTTAGCCAGGGAAACAGAGCACAACAAAAGCTTGATACCAAGATGGCAAAACTGTGGGCATATACAGAGATTTTTAAGGTTTCTGTAATGAGAATTTTAGGAGCAGTTACTGTGAACAAGGATTCATTCCCCTGGCACAATGAAGCTGTGGCTGCCCCTGGATCCCTGTAAGTGTCCAAGGTCAGGCTGGATGGGGCTTGGAGCACTCTGGGACAGTGGGAGGTGTCCCTGTCCATGGCAAGGGGTTGGTATGAGATGAGCTTTAAAGTTTTTTCCAACCCAAATCACACAGTGCATCCAGGATCCAGTCCCATTCTGCTTGTCTTGTGGGCATGTTTAGTTTTAATTTTATTTCCTTGCATTAGCATTCTGTATCAGAGGCTGGGAAGAAGCACACAGTCCTCAGGATCTATCTGACTTCCAAAATAAAGACTTTTTTGTGTCAGGCAGACACAGGGAATGTGGCAGAAACAGGGTTTTGCTGCTCTTTGTCTGAGCTGTTAATGTTAAAAGCAGGACTATTTGGCCATTAAGGAAATGAACGTGATAGCTCAGGGCTTCTTACAGCTGATGGTACTCCAGGAGTGTCACCTGCTCCAGGTGACATCTGGCACTGAGCTGCAGGGGGGAATGGCACAGCTAAGGCAGGTGCTGATCATGGAATCCTGAGGCCTCTGGCTTCAGGTGTGCAATGACTGATCTCAGCAGAGAAATGTGAGTATTAAACCATTTATTAGAACCCCACAAGCTGACAGAAGGATAAACACAGGCAAAATGGAACAGGGTGCCCAGAGAAGCTGTGGCTGCCCCTGGAAGTGTCCCAGGCCAGGCTGGACAGGGCTTGGAGCAGCCTGGGACAGTGGAGGATGTCCCTGCCCATGGCAGGGGGTGAATGGGATGGGCTTTAAGGTCCCTTCCAGCCTACACCAAGCCATGATTCCATGATGCTAAAACTCCCCATACTTCAAAGAAACTGTTAAATATCAAAGGGATGTGGAAGCCAGGGCAGGGAGCATTTCATCTGAGATCTGCACAACGCTCAGTACCTAAACCAAGCTGTGCCACAATGAGGTTTCTCTAAAGTAGAGGATTAAATTGAGAATTCTACAGACAAGCTGTGAGGCAAACCTGTGTTCTCAGTTTTACTAGTAACACACCCAGAGAAATGAGAAATGGTGCATTTGGGAAGTTGGCATGCAGCAGGCAGAGCAGCTGGACTGCACCCTTTGCTCCCAGGCTGGGACCACATCACTGGGAACTCAGTGCCAGGAATAAGGAGACTGCTGTCAGTTGAAGTCCTGGGGTGAAAGCTTTCACTGCATAATTTTATGTTAAAAATTGATTTCATCTTTTGGTGAAATAAATGCAAGAAAAATCTGTTGCCCACTTCACAGCACATAACAGTAATTTGCCAGGCTTGAAGAATTAGCTTTGGGATTTGGGCAATAAAAGACCATAACTGGGTGCACACAGATCCTTGATGGGGACACCTCACGTCATTTAGACACCCAGAGGAGTTCCCACTGTGCCTGTGTCCCTGGCAGCACATCCCTGGTCCCTGCTACAGCCACGGCTCCTGCAGGGATGGAGGAGCTGCCACAGCAAGGGAGGCTGTTCACTGAAACAGGCAAAATTACAGCTAAATGTGCAGCCAGCTCAGAACAGAGAGGCACAGACTGTGACCTAGATTGGTGCTGTGTGCCCAGCAGTGCTGCTGAGCACAGCCCTGAGCACGGCCCTGGACAGGCTTTGATGTTTTCCCTGGGGCTGATTCCATCAGACTGAGGCAATGCACAGACATTTTTCTGACCTGGAGTGATTTAATGAAATGAGGTCTTATCCTCCCACAATCCAGCAGACTTGCCTGGCTTTTTGTTGGATTTGAACCAGAATCTGAGCAAACACCAGCCTGTGCTAATACACTTCTCTTGCCCTAGCAGATGCACTGAGCTGTGTGAGGAGGTGACACCAAGAGCTCCAGAGCAGAGTCCTCTCACCAGCTGTACCTGCACACCCATGGTGCAGCCCCCAAAACACAGGATTACAGATGGCCACATTCTGCCTCATCTCCAAGGCATCACTTCCCATGACTGGATGCTTCCCAAAGGAGCCTGCAGTTTCTTTTCAGGTGCCTGTTATTTTCCTGCAGGATTTCAGCCCCTGCTGTCATGCAGATGTGGTCCAGAAACATGGGATTGCTATGCAGGGATCAGTGCCCAGCACTCAGCCCTGCCTGCACCCACCCCAGCACCCACAGAGCTCCAGAGGTGGGAAAAGCTGTGCCCAGCAAGCAGGATTAGATTATCTCACAGCTCCAGCTGCCCAAGTCTCCTTTAACTGCCAAAAGCTTCAATTTACTGCATCTTATTCTTACTATTATTGTACGTTAATTATTAAGCATCTAAAGCTATCAAAGAGTGTCCAAAGAAGGGCCACAAAGATGCTGAAGGGCCAGGAGGGGCCCATGAGGAGCAGCTGAGGGCACTGGGAGTGTCCAGCTGGAGCAGAGCACAGCGAGGGCAGAGCTCAGGGATGTGCAGCTCCTCCCGAGGGGCAGCTCCCATCTCTGCTCCCTGTGACAGGGACAGCAGCCAGGGCACGGCTGGAGCTGGGCCAGGGCAGGCTCAGGCTGGAGCTCAGGGAAAGGTTCTTCCCCCAGAGGGTGCTGGGCACTGCCCAGGCTGCCCAGGGAATGGCCACGGCCCCGAGGCTGCCAGAGCTCCAGGAGCCTTTGGATGCTCCAGGGATGCCCAGGGGGGATTGTTGGGGGGTCTGGGCAGGGACAGGGTTGGACTGGATGATCCTTGGGGGTCCCTTCCAGCCCAGGGTGTTCTGTGATTCTGTCATTCAGCTGGTGACAATGCCAGCCCAACAGTGAGCAGCTGCCAGAGACATCCTCACCTTATTCCTCCTTCTACCAGCCACTGAGAGGAGCCACATTTTCAGAAAATCAAGTAGGGCCTCTCTTACTTAAAAAAATCAACAGTTTGCTGCTCCTGAGTAAAGCAGCATCTCTCTGTGCCACAGGTTTGTTGCTCACCTGAGCTCTGAGCAATCTAACCTACTCCAAAGCTGGCCTTGCTTTGGAGGAGTTGAGCCATGCAACCCTGAGATCCCTTCTGACCTGAATTATTCACTGATCTGAACTCATCGTTATTTCAGCTCATTAACAGGACAGAAAACTGATCACTGGAAATTTTCTGCTGGCTGAACTGTCTTGTTTTGGGTCACACAGGCATGCAGGACAATGGCAGACATGGAGGAGGCTGGCACCTAGATGAGCTGGCTGGCATCAGATCCTTTTGGCACAAACATCACCCTGAAGATGCACAGCTGAAACTCAGAGCCAAAGAGAAGTTGGGCACCACTGATGATGTTATTCATCACTAAAGGATTAGTTCAAACAAGAGTTCTGAGCTTTCTGTAGAAACAAAGAGACTTGACAGAGAATTCCTGATTTCAGTCTCTATTTCCTAATGCCAAAATATCCCCTGTCAGCTGATACCTGCAGCTGCCCACCACACTGTGACTGAAACTGTGCTTACAGGAGACTCTGCACTCTGCCATCCACACTCTGAGGGTTAGTCAATGCTAGGAAGCAGCATTTGTCACCCATCAGCTTATCTGAGATTTGTCACAGCTTGAAGAAGACAAAATTATGCCCTTGGGACAAGAACTACGAAGTCAAAACACGTAGAAAAATATGGAACAGAAAAGTTGAAGTTGCAGAAAGGTTTCCTGCCTTTCTCTCCCATTTACAAGGTTCATTCACCAAGAGCAGGAGCACAAATCCCAAATTCCCATTTCCTGTGCCAAGGGCTGTGTACACTCAGATGCAGCAGTGGTTCATGTCCTTCTGCCTGGAGATCTCCACAGTGGCCCCTGCAGTGTCCTGAGCTGCAGGGGGAGGTTTCTGGGGACACCAATCACAGCCACTCCAAAGCCCCTCTGACAGATGTCCTGCAGGTCACCCCTCCAGTGATCCTTTGGTGCTCACTGCCCCTTGTCCCATCTTCAGCACTTCCTGGGCAGAAGCAGCACTCAGAGGTGGGTTCAAGAGACCCATTTAAGAGAAACACATTTGCCAGAGACCAGAAATCTTGTTGAAATCTGGCTGAATCCTCCCCTGCATTTCAATCCTAGACATCCTGAAGGCTGGAGATGGACAGGAACCAGAGCTCACTGCCTGTCTCAGAGTAAAATGTGAAAGCTTCAAAGCTCTGTGATTCTTCCCAAAGCAGACACCATCATCACTGACCAGCATCAGCACAACTGGGACAGAAATACAGGCCCTGGGATGGCTCCAGACTTGGACTGTCCTGAGCTCCCAGCAGACATGGCAGACACAACACAGGACAAAAGGCTGGAGCATGGGTGGGAGACATGGGCTCCTTGCAAAGCGATTAAGAACAAGACTCCAAATCCTGGAATTTAAAGGTGAGAAGACAATTATTCTGATAATTCAGTATTTCCTGCAGGGATTTGTGCTCTCCAGCCTGAAATACCTGTTAGAGCTAAGGCTGAGACCAGAGGAGATATCCAACACAGCATGGGGATCCAAAAGCTGCAGGATTTGGCATGTTCTACCTGTTCTCAAGATGAGCTTTCCTCTCCCAAAGATACACCTTCTTTTTACACAAGATTTGTCTAGCTGCAGGTTTTGACCACTGAAATAAGCTTCTTTTATCCACTAATCCCCAGGCCAGTGGTTACACAGTAGCACACAAAGAAACCCAAACCCACAGTCCCCAAAACTCTCCATCTGGCTCATCCTCAGCATGGGGGTGCAATTATAATGTCTTTTTTTGGACAGGACATCTACAGGCACATGAAAAGCTGTTACTTCAACCTAAAGCAATGCCTTGTGCATTTATTGAACCTGAGACAGGCTCTGAACATTCGTCATCAGTGTCCCATTTCTAACAGGCTTAGAAATCTGCATGGTTTGGAGCAGCACTTTTCCTAATTGTTGGCACACACTCAGATGAGCTCTGTCATTGCAGATGCCACTGTACAACCCCCTGGAAGGAGCTGTGCCATTTTTTATTAGTTTTACTTGTTTTTCCAGTAGTTTTATCAAAATAAAAGAGCCAGTGATACCAGTGACTGCTGCTGGTATTTGCCCAAGTGTCACATTTTCAGTCTCACAGCAGCATTCCTGTGGGCCCTAAACCACACTGGCATTTACACCCAGTGCTTTCTGAAGCAGCTCAGCAGGGAGCCTGCAAACCTTGGCAGGTGTTCCCAGCACCCTGAACATGTCTCAGAGGTGTGGGGCAGCACAGGGGAGCCCAAGCTTCAGGGACTTGCCTCAAATACCAGAGCAGCAACCAAACTGCAAAACAGCCCAAGTGTGCCTGATGTGCACCAGAACTCAGGACCCAAGAGACCTCTCCATCTCCAAGGCTGCCCTTGGTGCATCTCAGTCTGCCCTATTCATCCAGACATTGGTTAAACCCAAGCANTGACTTGCCTCAAATGCCAGAGCAAAACAGCCCAACTGCAAAAAAGCCCAAGTGTGCCTGATGACCTCTGAGTGTAACCACACACAGAGACATGGAAAGGAGCTGGAGACAAAAACCCTATTCTGGACCTCCAGGGTGTGCTTACACAATTAAACACCAGAATTCAGGACCCAAGAGACCTCTCCATCTCCAAGGCTGCCCTTGGTGCATCTCAGTCTGCCCTATTCACCCAGACATTGGTTAAACCCAAGCAGATCATTGTACCCAAGCACAAGGTGCATCTGCTGAAACAGTTTCAAAAACAAAACAGAGGCTTTACTCAAAAACACAGCCCATGAGAGCAAGCTGAGCTACTTGGACAGTGTCAGTCCAGCAACTGCCACAGAAGCCTGGAGGGGTCTGGACTGACCAGAGACCACGTGG
>VZTB01008808.1:264169-305091 GCA_013397245.1 Thryothorus ludovicianus
CCAACACCCTGACCCACAGGGTGTCAGGTTGTATTCTGACTCTGTCAGTGATTTTCTTTTTCCTTTGTATTATTGCATGTATTTAGTTTGCCTTTCCTTTTCTTTTTTTTTCTTGTCCTAATTAATTGTATTTTTGATTTGGAATCTCTCACTGGTTTTGCTTTCAAAACCAGAACATCGACACAGCCTCATCTTCCTCCAAGATCCTCACCAAGGGCTTTTACAACACCTCCAGAGCCCTGGGATAAGCAGAAAGGTTTCTAAAGGGATAAATCAAGGATTTCAAGAGGCAGGGCAAAGAATCATCCTTGCAGAGGAGAGATATCTATGTGGGGAATGCAGGGATGTGCACTGGGACCCACACTGCTCATCCATGAGTGACCTGATGAGGGGATGAGAGGTGAGAGAGTTTAATGATTCCCCCTTCCAGGGCAGGCAGGACTGTGGCAGCCCATGAACAGAGACTGAGTTTCAGTGAGAGAACACAGCAGGTCACCATCCCACCCATAATCAGAAAGTAGTGATTGTGGGGAAACCCATTTCTGCCTTCAGCTGCACAATGCTGGGCTCTGAGCTGGAGAACTCAGGCTGCAACACTCACTGCACAGAACAGCAGCTCAACACACAGCAGTGGCCAGAAAGAGCCAGAGAGAAAGATCCAGTCTGGAAAAATGAGAGACCAGAACACTGCATGTCACTGACTAATAAAAATCCTAAATTTACTGGTTCAAATAGAGCAAAAATCCCTCAGAGCTGCAGCCAATGCCTGGATTCTCATTTCCACAGAGTTCCAGACTTTTTGGGGACACTTAGTAGCATTAGGAAACAGAGCCCACCTGTGACCCCTGGAGCTGTTTGGCAGAGGGAACATGAGCAGCAGTGGCATCTTTGTTCCTGACACAGACAATAGAGCATAAATCAACTGATTTCACACCTCAGGAAAGCCATCACTGCAGCTCTTCCAGGCTCAGAGCTTCCAGAGAGACCATGGCAGAGCCTGTACCTGCAGGGCACTGCCAGAAGCACCAGTGGTGGCCGACATGTCTGTCCTCAAGAAGACCCCAGAGCCAAATCTTAGAGAGCAAGCAGCCCACAGCCTTGGGCACCATGCTCAAGCCCCCCTGTGCCACACCTGCAGCAGGACAGGGCTTTGGTTTCTTCACAGAACTGCAGCCCCTGGGAGGTTTGCATGGCTTTTTCTGCTATTTATACTCAGCTCTCTCAAGGACAGCATGTGCCACGAGAGACCACTACAGCCACACTGACTGATCACATCTTCTGCCCTGGGAGGCAATGCCAGGGGGTTCCAAAATCCCACACTGAGAATGGCTCTGTACTCTTGCCCTATTCAGGTTATTCAGGGCAGTTCCTGGGGTTTTTGCTAGTTCTGATCTTCTCTGAAGCTCTTTTTTTAGCTTTGGTTTCCGGGTTAAATATTAGCAGAACACCTTCAACTTATCAGTGCTTAAAGAATGAGCAGAGTGTTAGGTGGATGTGGTTTGTTCCAACTTCTGTTATTTTTTAAAATTCAGAAGTTATAAAAATACCAAAGATCAAGAGAAGAACAATGACAAGGTGCAAAAGGTCAGAGCTCTGTAACAAGTGGGGCTGTGCGTTCAGGATGAAGCTCCTGGATTCTATAAAAATGCACATTCTGGTAACTTAGGTCAGTTCCCCAAAGCCAGGGCCAGAGCTGGGCTCAAAAGCATTTACTTCCCCTCTACAAAACATGAGGAGGAAACAAAAAAATTAAGAAATCCCAAACAGGCCACAAAAAAATGATGCAATGTTCTTGTTTCCATACAGTCACTGCAAAAAATCCCACCAAAATGGGAATGTTTCTCCCATAAACACCTACCTTGCTCCAATCATACCCTGCCCATCAACCATCACAACCACGTGGCTGCCCCATTCCCTGGAAGTGTCCCAGGCCAGGCTGGGTGGGGTTTGGAGCACCCTGGGATAGTGGAAGGTGTCCCTGCCCACAGCAGGGGTGGAACCAGATGGGCTTTAAGGTCCCTTCCAACCTGAAGGGATTGGGGATTCCCTGTGTGCAGCCTTTACAGATCTGTGTGAGAGGGCACTGGTTGATCATTCTGGCACCTCCAGCACCTGCCCACATCAGAAGCAGGACCCCTACAAGGGACCAAGCTCCTGTCACCAAGGCTGGTCTATGGTGACAAGCAGAAACAAGGTGTGGAGGGTGAAATCCTCAGAGCAAAGATTTGTAAAACTGAGTGTTTAAACCCTTTCATCCTGATGGGAAATTCTGCTCTCCCACAAACTGTCACTCTGGGAATACTTTAAGCTGACTTCACTGTGCCTCCAAACCTCATGGCAGAGCCACCAACCCTGCCTGCAATCAGCAGCTCAGGACAGCCTGAATCAGGCACTTTTAGACCCCATAAATAGCAGCCCTGGAATACTCTTCTTCCTTGAGGTTGTCCAATTTCATACTGAAAGCACTCAGACTTGCAGCCTGCACAGGCACAGCCCTGCACCACATCCCAGTAACAGGAGTGTTGTTACTGGTCAGAGATCCTGCAGAAACAAAGTGATGACCCCAGTGCTGTCCAACAGCATGGTCCCTCTGAAACCTCCTGCCAAGACTCAGTAACACCCTGAGATATCAAAACTCTGTTTTGGGCCAGGAAGCAGGGTGGAAAAGGGAAGGAAACATCCTGAGCAAAAATCTCTGGGATATGAAATATTTCAAAATAAAACATGAGGAAAAGTCAAGTTGGGAGGAAGGTCTAGACACTGAGAGTAAGGACAGGTTAGAGACCAGAAGAAACTGCTTTTCCCAGGTCAGTTCCTCTTCTCAGAGGCTTCTGCCAGCCTAAAGATCACTCAGTAACCTCACATCTCTGACATGCCATGGTTTCCACTGAGGCACAGATTTGGTGTTTGCTGAGCCACAGGCACTGCCAGCACCCCACAGCCTCCTGCAGTGCTGGGCTCCCTCATCCAAGCCCCCAAACCTCCAAACCCCACACATACTCCAGGACACACATCCAAGCTGAGCTGGGGTCACTGCTAAAAGCCTTGGCTCTGTGCTCCAAACAGCTCAAGAGATTTTTCCTGGGATCTTCCAACAGCAGCAGAGGCAGCACCACCCAGGTTCCAGGGCTGCTTTTGTGTTAGGCTCATGGATAAAAACCTGAACTCCTCTGTGTACCCTCCTTCCTCCTGCTGTTGGTGCACAAGCTCTACCTGTGTGGTCCCCAAACCAGCCATGCCAGTGCAAAACAATGCCACCCAGCTTAATGTGTGAGCTCCAATCCCAGCTCAGTCCTGAAGAGACTGTAATTAATATTTTCCCATCTCCTCCAAGCAGGAATACACAGGAGCTCACCTGAGTGTTACCCTGTCAACTACTCCTGATGAGGCTCCTCTTCCCACCACTATGTTCTCACCCTGAAGAAGGAAGAGAAACCAGGCAATATCCAAAACAAAATAATAAAATACATTACCTTTGCCCCCGGGCAGGAACCTAGTGGCTGATCATCATCTTTCTTTGAGGAGACGAAGCAGTTAAACAACAAATCACATGGCAGCAATGGTGGTGAGAAACGAAGAACTTAATGAACTTCTATCCAGGGTCAGCATCTTGTAACCCCCTGGAGTCACTGCAGCAGCCACTGCAGGCAGCTCTGGTCCCAGGGTAGTGCAGAGCTGTGAGCCCAGGGTGGATGGAGCTGCCCTTCAGCCTGTCCCCATGGTCACTATCTAAAACTCTTCACATTTGCTTGCTCTGCAAGCAGAGGGAGCAGCAGCCGAGCCCAGGCAAAGGGAGCAGGGTCTGAGAGCCCACACGGAGCTGTGCAGGCACTGACCAGTGTCCCCAGTGTCCCCAGTGCCCCCGCCCAGCTCCCACCAGCCCTGGCACAGCAGCAGAGGACGAGCTCTGTGTTAGCCCTGCCCTGCCTGCCTGGGCTTCGGGCTCTCTGCCAGCTGGGCTGCTGCCAAGACACCCATTCCAGCCCTCCAAATTCCAGAGCTGGAGCAGCTTCCAGCTCTGCCTGCCCAACTTTAACACTTTCACTGCTGCCCCTCTCCCACGGCACAGTCACCCCTCTCTCTGTCACAGAGCAACCAGAAGGCTGGAATAGGGAATTGCAAACCCACCAGGAACTCCAGAGCAACTTGGCACCAGCCAGGGCACAGCCCAGATGGAGGGATAGCACTGGCACCTTCTGAGACACAGACATTGGGGGCTTTACCTGTGTCCCTGGGCAGGCATGTCCCTCCCTCCTAATGTTCAAGGTGACAGCATTTCCCTGCCCTCCAGCAGTAAATACAGGAGCAGACTTAAGGGACACTGTTATAGAGAAACAGGTGTCTCTGTGTGTGTGTGAGGGCAAGGTCCTTTCACAGGTATGGATTAAATCCAGATTTCACAGGATGGAGAAAATGAGCTGCTTTTCAAGAGGCCAGGAAGACTGTCACTGCCACAGCAGCTCCCAGCAGCATCCCTGTTGGAATTGTGCATGTGGCCACTGGCACTCAGCTGTAGGAGGGTCCTGCAAAGCTCCCATACTTTATGAACCAAATCCCAGCTAAAGTTGGGATAAAGTTTGATACACAAACCCTAGAGAAATGCCTGCATTTCTTCAAAACTTAAAGCTGATGTTTAAGTAAGAGCTTTTGCTTGTGCAAAAGCACAGATTCTGTGGAAGTTCTCAGATGCCTGAGCCCACAATCACACACCCAGGCAAAAAGCCCCATCCCACCTGCCCAGGTCCTTTTGCCAGCCCATGTGCCTTTACCTGGCACAGACAGACCCTTCAGACATCACCTCCTCAGGTGAAGAGCTCAGAGCACAAAGCCTCCATGCTGAGGTACCTGAGCAGACCCTGCTTTGGTTGCTCCTCTCCCAGGGGCTCACAGTTCTCCATCTCACAAACCACTTCAGAAAGGAAAATAACTTCCCATGGATCCTCTTCCAACGTGTGCTTCCCTGACTACAAAGAACTGAACTTTCCTCCAGTCTGTGATTGGCTGAGAACTCTCAGATCTCCCATGAATTACAGAGGCAGACACAGCTCCTCTCTACAAAACCATGCCTTGGCTGAGGGGAATTTCCCTCATCCCACCTCCCTAGGGAGGGAAGGTGGCCTTGGAAACTACAATCATTAACCAGCCTCTCACCTGTTTCTTCTTTTTTCTCATTGATTTTTGATCACAGTTATTTCCCTCTTTGTTTCCCTGAAGCTCAGCAGCAGCATCTCCATTTATGTGTGCATCTTCCTCTCTCCTACTCCCCTGCTATGATTTAAGGTAACTAAACAACCATCCTTATTCTGTAGGTCAATCCTAAATACTGACTTTTTGCACTGCTTATAATGGGGAGGGACTGTCCAAAGCAGCTTCCCAAAATCCACTCTCCACTTATGGTAGTGACCTGTCCTAAGAGCCCACAAGTATCCCAAAAACCAGGATGGTTAGAAAAAATAAATTGGCACGCAAAAGCTTTTTCAAAACAATGGGTTTGGCTGGGCTGGAGTTCCCTTTCTACAGTAACCATGCTGGGATTTGTGCCCAAGGCAGGGCTGACTGCACCCCATGGTTCAGCTGGGCTGGGCTGGGCCTGCACAGAGCCCAGCTCTGCTCTGTTCCCATGGACAACCTTGGGCTGGGGGGCACAGGGAGCTGGGAGGGGGCACAGCCCAGATCCCACTGCCCAGGGATGTCCCAGATTGTGCAGCTCCATGCTCAGCATGTAGAGCTGGGGAAGGAGGGATGGAGTGATGGTGTTTGTCATCCCAGGCCCTGTCCCCTGGGATGGACCTGGCTCTCCTGGGGATGCTGAGCACCTGCCTGTGCTGGAGCAGAGTCTGGCCTGGCTGTGCACAGGCAGCTTTTGCTTTACCTGTTAAATCTCTGTACCTCAATCAGTTTGTACCCTTTTACCCTCATGATTCTCTCTCCCATCCCACTGTGGGAGTGAGTGGCTGGGGGGCTCAGCTGCCCCCTGGGACAATCCCACCACACCTGACATGTGCATTTTCCTCCTTCAATATCTGCTTTCCTCCCAAATTACACTTCTACCAACCATTGCTAGTGCACAGACTCATGCACTCCTTATGTGCACCACAACACCTAAACCTTGAAGTTCTTGGCTCGAGGAACATCAGCTCCCTCCTGCACTGTAGCTACAGTGCTGACAGCTGGATCACTATTGCCATGGGTTGCAGTGTAAAATGTAATTGAAAAAGGAATTCCATCACCAGCTGTGGGAACTGGGGTGGGGGTGGTGCAATCTTCTGTCACAGCCCAGCTGATCAGAAACCAGCTGGGGCAGTTTATCTCTTCCACCACCCATCCTCCCTCCAGGGACAGATCTTCTGCTCATGGGCCACTGAGTGTCACTGATAAAATTCCATCATCCCCTTGGGAAATGCTCCAGCCAGGGGGGAACCGAGCCCCTCTACCTGGATAAAAACCTGAGCCTTGGAACACCAAGGCAGCCTTTTCCANTTTATTTCCTTTTCTTTTTTTTTTTTTTTTCATTTTCCTAATAAATTGCATTTCTGATTTGGAGTCTCTCACTGGTTTTGCTTTCAAACCAGAACAACTATGTAACTCCAACTAGAAAGCACACACACCTGGCAGGTGTGGGTAACTCCTTCCCCACCCAACACACCTTCAGAGACTTTTGTTGACAAAACCCCCATGTTATTAGCAATGTGCACACAGTGTATTCTGGCCTTGTTTTTGTGTGCTGCAATATCTGAAGATGGGGAGACACCATTCTTCTCTGCTTTGCCCTCATTCTGAAACTCCGACCTCACCATGCAACAGAAAGTTGCAGGAAGTTTGGGTTTGATGCCCTTTGCAACCTTAATTCAGCTGGTTTATGTCTGTGTGCTGTGACAGACAGATATTTCTCAGTCAGGACTTCTCTGGATTGAGTGCTTGACTCAGTAAGAGCAATCATGCAAGCAGCACCTCCAGGAATAGTTAAAGCTCCCTTATTTCTCAAACTGAAGTGACCCCACAAGTCCTGAGCAAGGGAAGTGCAGCAGCTGTCACTGAACCAGCCTACCCATGATTCTGAGTTCTGAGAGATGATCCAGGGAGGTACCTGGAGAAAACATTTGAGAAAGAACAGTGGAGGCTGTTCAGCTTTGATTGTGGTGGTCCTGTGCTGGGCCACGAGTTGGACTTGATGATCCTTGGGGACCCCTTCCACCTCAGGATGTTCTCTGACTCTATTCCCTCTGGGCAGAGATCCAGGCTCCCAGCCAGCACTCAGCTGAACAGAAAGTCCACTTCACCTAATATTCCTAAAAGCCCAGATATGCATTTAAGGGTAAAAAAGTACATTTATAAGAGGCATGAAAAGACATGTAAGGTGCTGTACACCACATATGAGGAGTGGAGTAGGGATTCCTGGCCAATGGACAACTCTGGGAGCACCCCACAGGTGTGGGTGGGATGCTGAGGGGAGTTTGCTGCACATGCACACAACTCCCCCTCCTTTGGGACAGCCACTGGGACCTGCCTCCCCCAGCGGCTGCCAGGCTGAGGTGGAGAAGCTGTGGATGCACAGGAAGAACTCTTCCACATCCTACCTTGCTCTGCAGCCCAGCAGAGCCAACATCCATCCCCAGCCCGTGGCTGATGTGGAGGGAAGACCACGACCCACCACGGGCATAGGCACTCCCAGAGCTCCACTTCCCCCGTGTGGGGTGTTGCTTTGGATCCCCCAGCTCCAAGGTGTGCAGCACCCAGACAGGAGCACCAGGAGATGCCCAGGAGCCATCTGGCCACAGAGGTCTCCCAGCAGGCTGCTGCACAGCCAGCAGGCAGCAATGCAATTACCAAGAAGGCATGCAGGCTGTCCATCTTTGCTGTTTGACCTCCCCTTCCTTCTTTAACACACACACACACCCTAATGAAAGCTCCCCGGAGTGTCTGGCTGGGCCCCAGCTCCACCAGCTCCCTGCCCAGCCACTCCAGCTAAGCAAACACTGCTGGGAGTGGGAGGCCCTGGAGATGGAGAAGGACTGTGCCTGGGAGAAGCCCTGCACTCCTCCACCTCTGCTGGCAGCCAGCAGCAGAGACAGATTAGAGTTGAATGGAGTTAGCAGCATTAAATAAACATGCCTGCCCTCTTTGAAGTTCTGCTTCCCTTGAACATGAGCTCATTACACAAGGCCTCTTTTTGCTCAGCCCCAGGAAGCCACGGGCTTACTCATTCTCCATGGAGTTAACTCTTCCCAGGATTCCTCAGCTTCCACAGAGTAAGCTCTTCAAGGATTCCCCAATTTCCAAAAAGCCTCACCCAGTCAGTCCAGCATATGAGCACAGATCAGTATTACCACATGTCTGCATGTCTCTCCAGCTCTCCTTAAGAGGAATTCCCACCAGGAAAGGGAAACTGCCCAGCTCCACCACATGGTCCTGCAGGCTCCATGCTGGCATATAGGGAAGGTTTATTGGAGCTCAAGGAAAGGGTGATTCCTCTGTGGTGATGCATCATCCAACCCTGCCAAAAGCAGCACTCTCAGGTCTGGGAGGACCATGCTCAACCCTCCACCACAGCAGGGCTGAGGAGTGAGGAAACACAGGAGGAATTTCATTAGAGAAAATTCCCAGTAGTCTGTTCTCTTGGTTTAATCCCACAAAGTGGAAGTCAGAAATTCTTGGAGAGGAAAGGGAGCAGACAGTCACAGAGGGAGAAGCAAAACCACAAAGACAAGATTGATCTCAACTCCCTGGCACTTTTGCATGGCTCATGCAACCCCTGCCAAACCCTGCTCTTGTCCCAGGAGTTGAAAAAAAAAGGACAAAGAGAGCAGAAACCTGCCTGAGAGTGAGGGCTGCCCCTGCCTGTGAGGGGGGAGATGTGACTTAGGGGGTCACTGTTTTTGTACATGAGCAGGAAATGCAGAGTCACTGCACATGGAGCTGATGGGAAGGGAAAAGCTGTCACAGCCACCTGCCAAGGGGGAAGCACAAGCTTCCCAGGATGGCACAATGGGGTGTTGTTTGTGGATAATTGACTGGGCTCTGCTCACTCCCAGTTTCAGCCCCTGGCAAGAGGAGGCTGGGGAGGAACAGAGCTGTCTGTGCTGGGGCTGCAGGTCAGACAGAGGTTCCCAGTTCTCCTGAGAAGGTGGTTTCCACCGTGCTCCTGAAACCTTCCATCCCCAGGGTACTGCCAGGAAAGCTCCCACCAAACACACACAGGTCTTGAGTCACTGGTGCAGTACCTGAGAGGCACCCTGGAGATGCCTGGTGAGAGCCCCTGACTCCAGGGCAATGGGGCAGGAGTCAGCCACTGGCTGAGAAGGCCCCAGTGCTCTGCAGAGCCTGCAGGGCAGCAGCAGGTGGGACACAAACAACCAGCAAGAGGAGAGGGAGAGAGGCTGGGAACATCAAGGCAAAATGCAGAAATCCAAGATAAAGAGGAATCATCTTCAGCCCAGGGGAGCCCACAGCTCAGCCTGCCCACAGGTCATGTGAGATCACCTCAGGCAATCCACTGAGACCAGCCCTGCAGTCCTGAGCACACACCTGGCCCTCATCAGGGCCCCAGGGCAGTGCCAGCCTGACAGGGCAGCATGAGCTGACCCAGGATTTCCAAGAGGAACAGTCTTGTCAGAGAAATGCCTTTCCTAAGCAATCCTTCAGATCTAGCAGAGAGGTTGTTCTCCTGCCCCTCATTTCATTGACAAGCACGTGCAAGGCTTGCCAGCCAGCAAATGCCCAGAGGGATGTTCCTGGGGACAATGACAGCCCCCTGGGCCCAAACACAACTGTGATGTGAGAAAGCTTGAGACATGTCTGAGAATCAAACCAGCCACTGCTAAGGCCTTTGCAAATCAGCAAGCCCCCCAGCACTGCTCCTACCCAACAATCACAGCCCTAGGGATGGGGCAGGTATGACCTGCTCCACACCTGCTTTGTCCATGTTCACAGCACGAGGCAGACCAAGAAAACTGTCCCAAGTACAAAGAGGCGCAGTCCTGCAGCTTCACAATTTTCATTATTGCAGGCCCCCTAAAAAAACTGCATAGGAAAATCTGGTTCAAAGGCGCAGGAAAAACTTCAAGGAAACTCCTGGAGAGCAGCAGAACTCAGTAATGTTGCAGACCACAGCACCATCCCTCCCCAGAGCCATCATCCTGCCCATCTTTATGGATAGCTGCTCCTCAGCACCTTGGTGCCAGGCTGTTTCAGTGCTATAGCTCTGATCACCTGTACCTTTACCACACACGAAGCAGCACAACAACCACACAGGGCACCCAGGTGTCCTTGCTGCCAGTCTCTGCCTGCTTTGCTGCTCTTTGAGAGCTGAGTGGAGGAGAAGGACAGCTAAGCAACAACGTGGGCCTTACCTTTTGTACCAGGGGGCTGCAGATTATCTCCAGTCAGCGAACACCAGCCTACGGGAAAGATGTCCCGGGAATCATATCGGCACCAGTAATCGAAGGCACCTCTCCAGCCATCAAACGTTATCAGGACCTCAGAACCTCTCACCTCCCCAATGGTGGCCGGGCAGATGAAGTGAGGGTTCTTCCTGTCCACTGCCTCCAGCTTCATACCTGTCTTGAAGAAGTTTTGGGAAGGAGATGGTGGTTCCTACAAGAAGAAGTGGAATATATGCTCAAAGGGGATATGGCAGTGCCTCCCCACACCAGGGCTGTGCCCTCACCAGCAAACTCACCTCCACGAGCAGCAGAAGGGAGTTAGTGGGCTGGATTTGAACCCCAAAAGGTGTGCACACACTGGCTGGGATACACAGCCACTGCTCTCTAATCAAGAGGCAGCAAAGTCCTCTACTCATTGCTCTGCCCTCAGCTGGCTGCTGGACTGAACCCAGGGAGCAGGACATTCCAGAGGGGTGCTGACATTCCCACCCTGCATTCCCCACTTTGAGCAGCACCTGCAGCTCCAGTGAAAAACCAGCTCTTGCCTCAAGCCTGAGTGCTGAAGCCCAGGGTGCTTCCTTGGCAGACCCCTGGCTATGACATTGCTATGACACAGCTGGAGAGGACACAGGCCTGTCCTAGAGCAGCCCCGAGGCAGAGCTGTGCAATGTCACCTCTGATGGGAACAGCACATCTCTCATGAGACACCAGCTCTGGGTTTGGCATTGCCAGAAGGGGCACTGCCAGAAGGATCTGTACAAACAGTGAAATACCTTGTGAAAAATCCGGACAGGAGCCATCTCTGCTCCATTCAGAGTCTTCAGAAGGAACATGGGCCAGGAGGAGGCGTTCAGCCGGAAGCCTGAGGGGAGGGAAGCAGAGATGGAGCCTTTTAGACTGTGGGGGTTGATGGGTCTGGCAGCACACGCCTGCTTTGATGGGAACTCACCCAACTGTGATCCCATAGCACCCTCCTCCCATGCTAGAGTCAGGTGGGACTTTATCCAGATATTCTGAATGCAAAGCATTTGTGTTATTGAAAAGAAACACCTGGAAACAGCTGTCTGACTGCAATATTCACCTATAACAACCCCACTGGCCCACTGACCATCCAGGCAGAGCACTTTGTGCAGTGTCAGTGCTGCCAGCTCCAGTGATCCTGCTGCAAGGGAGACATGAATCAGCAAGTGCACACTCAGGCTATGGAATTTCTTCCTCAACAGGGAATCACACCTTCTGGGTGGCCTCCTCCACCTCTAGTTTGAGCTGCAGGCAAGTTAATGTGAAGAAATAGAGGCTTTGACTTGGCAGGGAAACAGATTTAACCATTATGGGGAAGGATGTCAGGTTTTGGCTCAATACCTGCTGTGAAAAAAAGTGGAGAAATAACAAGAGAGGGCTTATGGAAAGAAAAAAGCAATTTCACATGCTCTGAAGCATGTGGTGCTGACTATGACTATACAACTAACAGAAGGCTCTGGATATCACAGAACATCTTTGCTAAACGTGCATCTTCCTACACAGGCAATTTCTGCTGCTCAGCTGTGTTTGCTCTGTGTTTAAGGGGTTTTGAAGGTAATCCTGGCACTGGATCTGGACAAGAACATGGAAAAACTTTGCCAAGGTTGCAGTGTTCAGCACAGGTCACCCTGCCAGCCCTGAGCTCTGTCAGATCAGCTTAGAAACCAACCTACAGAGCCACAACTGCAGGAGATGGGGGAACTCAGCTCTCAGAGTGGCAAAGAAAACATTTTACATGAATCATAAAATATCCTGGGCTGGATGGGACCCCAAGGATCATCCAATCCAACCTCTGTCCCTGCCCAGACCCCCCTGGGCATCCCTGGAGAGCTGCCCAAAGGCTCCTGGAGCTCTGGCAGCCTCGGGGCCGTGCCCATTCCCTGGGCAGCCTGGGCAGTGCCCAGCACCCTCTGCGGGAAGAACCTTTCCCTGAGCTCCAGCCTGAGCCTGCCCTGGCCCAGCTCCAGCCGTGCCCTGGCTGCTGTCCCTGGAATTATCTGTGTAAAGAAAGAGGAACAGCAGATGTGTGCACATGGAAAATGCTACAGGAAACAGAAAGTCCTCGCTGGATTTTCTAGGCCCTTGAACTCTGCAGGCAAGAAGCACAACTGCAGCACTAGCTCGGTTACCTGTCTTCATGCTGGGTGCAAAATCACCCAGTTCCACCCCCCTGCCATGGGCAGGGACACCTCCCACTATCCCAGGCTGCTCCCAGGAATGGGGCAGCCACAGCTTCTCTGGTAACCTCTGCCAGGACCTCACCACCCTCACAGGGAAGAATTTTTCCCTAATATTTCACCTAGCCGTGCCCTCTTCTCTGGCGCAGGGTTAAGCAGGTGGCACAGGGCAGAGCCGGGCACACGGAGCAGCGCTCCCGAGCTGTTCCCGAGCCCGTCCCTGTCCCCGGCACAGCCAGGGCTGCTCCACCTGCGCTTCGTGCCCTCTGCTGGCCAGGAGGGACCCACCGGCACCGCGGCCGGGACAGGGCTCAGGATCACTGAATGGGTTGGGCTGGAAGGGACCCTAAAGCTCATCTCATCCCACCCCCTGCCACGGGCAGGGACACCTTCCACTATCCCAGGTTGTTCCAAGCCTTGTCCAGCCTGGCCTTGAAAATACTACTTGGGATATGCTAATTGAGAGAGGGGTTTATAAAGTCACGAAAACTGCTGGGCAGCAAAATGCAAAAGCAGGTTAATTTTGCAGGAAAGAATCAGCAAATCAGCTTGTCACTGGGCTAGAATCAAAGGAAAAGGAAAGTGTTGTGTGTTTAACAGAAGACTGGAAGAAGTGTTATACTGTCCAGGTTATTTATAATGTTGTAGCCAAGCAAAATTAAATAAATAAGAACTACTGCAAGTGTCCCTTCACATGAGACAGGACTTTAGTCATGAACCGTTTCAGACACTGTATTTCCTGTCCAGGTAACCTGGTATTGAATCCTAGAATCATAGAGTAGACTGGATTGTAAAGGACCTTAAGATCAACCAGTTTCACCCCTCTCCCATGAGCTAGGACACCTTCCACAACCCCAGGTTATTCCAAACCCCACCCAACCTGGCCTTCGACACTTCCAGGAATGGGGCAGCCACAGCTTCTCTGGGCTACAATCCACAGCTTGAGCTGCAGCCAGGGCAAGCAGCTCACCTTGGAGCAGAGACCTCTTCCATCTACACTCTGAAGGATCTCCCTGTCAACATGTCTATGTGGAAATACAGACCTGGTGTTGTTTATAACCTACCCATTACCCCGGAGCAGGCAGAGGTAGCCCACGGACCTCTGAGCCAAGCACAGATCTATCAAAACCCCCCAGCTTCCCCCACCATCCATCTGCACAGCTGAACTCCAGCTCACCCAGTGGAGGCTGCAGCATCCCTCCGTTCTTCTCACAGTTCCCAATGGGCTGGATCTCAGCAGAGTCCACCAGCCTCCAGAAGTCGTTCTTGTTGTCGCTGCCGTCGAGGCGCAGGCGCAGGCGGGCGCCCGTCAGCCCCACCACGGTGGCGATGCACGTGGACGTGGTGTTCCGGGGGTCCTGGGCCTCCAGCTTCATACTGATCTTGAACTCGTTTGCAGGTGGAGTGTAGGACTGAAAAGAGTGGAACGGGGGCCAGTCAGAGCCAGGATTGCCAATACATGCACCAGCTCAGGCACAAAACTGCAGCACTAAGGGCACCCAAACGGAGCCTGCTGAGGGCTGACAGCCCCTCCAGGCACAGCACAGGGGCATCACAGAGAACTCAGCAAGCCCTGGCAGGTCTCTAACAGACCCCCATCCTTCCATCCTGCATCATCTAGGCAACTAAAGCTTGTTCTCTTGGAATCACAGAACCATTAATGCTGGAAAACACCTCTAAGATCACAAGACTCCAGCTGTTCTCACAGTACTGCCAAGCCCACCACTAACCCATTACCCCTAAGCACCACAACTACATGTTTTTTGAACACTTCCATGGATGGGGATTCCACCAGTGCCCTGGACAGACATTTCCTTGGCCTAATCACCCTTTCAGTGAGGAAATTTTCCTGATATACAACCTGACCCTCCCCTGGCACAAGCTGAAGCTGTTTCCTCTCCTTCTCTTCCTTGTTTCCTGGGAGCAGAGCCTGACCCCTACCTGGCTCCATCCTCCTGTCAGGGAGTTGTGGAGAATCCAAAGGGCCCCCGTGAGCCTCCTTTACTCCAGCTTGAGCNATCAGTGCACAGTACAGGGGATTAACCCTCTCCTGAGAATATTCACCCAGCCAACCCCAGACCCACACACACACTCATGTTCCCCTCTGCCCAGACCCAGGTGTCCCACACTGATTCACTCCTGCACTCCCTGTACTCAGTACTCAGTACCTGCTGCCCAGAGGCTGCTATTCTGTCACAATTGGGTGAATTCTGCTAAAAATCTGATTGAACAGGATCCACCAAAAGCTGGATCCCAGCCTACAGAGGACACTTCCTCCAAANCACCTCTGGGCTCAGTACCTGCTGCCCAGGGGCTGCTATTCTGTTACAACTGGGTGAATTCTGCTGAAAATCTGATTGAGCAGGATCCCAGCCTACAGAGGACACTTCCTCCAAAGGCCCATACTTGACAGTGTAATAGCATACCCATGTTCCCAACATGCACATTGGAGAGGAAAATCTTCTGTGCTGCTCTAAATGTATCTTTTGAATCTTTGCTTCAGCAAACTTGGATTTCTGCTAAGTCTCCAATATCCTTTAGTATCTTCCTTGTCAAACTAGAGGTCTATCCCAGGCATGGAACTCTGGGGCCCACAGGGGACCATAGCCCTTGACCCTTCTGGTTTTCACCACCTTACCTGCTTGAAACAATGGGCAGGAGCTGGGATGGCACATGTCTCTTTCAGGTACTTCTCCCAGGTGAAGTGACCTGAGAAGTAAAAACAAACAGGAGTGAATGAGCAAAATTGTCAGCAAAAGAACTGGCCAGACTCCTAGCAGTTCTGCACTTCTCACAGAGGAGGTGCTCACAGGCAAGAACCTCTGATGTTTGTGAGCACAGAAGATTTACAACTGCAACTGACAGGCAGAACAAAGCGTGGTGCTGCCTTCGGCATCCTCCTGCCTCCGTGCTGCCCAGAAGGGGCTGCACAGAGCCAGGATAACAGCCTACAACTTAATGGAAAACACCCAGCACAGATGGGAATCTGCCCAGTCTTCCAGACAACTGTGTCTTAAAAACCATTCATTAAACACATCACTCAGTCTGGGGATTGCAAACAGTCACCGTGGGCTACGAGCAGCACAGCTTGGGGGTTGGAACAAGATTATCTTTAAGGTCATTTCCAACCTAAGCCATTCTGTGATCCCATGATTCTAAATCATGGATTTAGAGCAGGAACCTCCTTTGTGGTGACCAGACAGTCCCCCTGGTCCAGCACACACACAGCCTGCCCCATGGGCCAGGGCACAGCCCAACCACAGCAATAAATGGACAGGTCAGCAATTAACTTCCTGAAGTGCCACGGAGTCCATAGGATGGGTAGGATGGGAACAGAGATCCTCCAAACAGGGATTTACTGAGCTCAAAACCTCACACCTGACACCAAGCCCCCTTCCAGCCAGTGCTGCTGCCAGGGGAAGTGCATTTCATCCTTGCCCACACCTTCCTCACGTACAGCAGGAAGGGTAAAAGCAATATGCCACCCAGGGAAACCTGTTATTAAATGAGGAATTAAAAGCTCCTATGATCCGAGCAAATCGTGACTTTTGCCATTTAAACTGAGCAGCTGGGAGAGGAATCTTCCAGCATGACATTCACTTGTATTCATCCAAACAGCTCCCAGGAGACCACTGTTTTCAAGGCATTTCAAGAGCATTGGTGGCAGCACAATTAAAGTCAGCCACTGCTTCCTCGAGTCATGGCAAGTTCTTAATCAGTCTATTCTCAACACAAAAGCTACATTAAGAGCCGTTTTAGCCACTGCAGCACACACCACACCTCTGAAAATTGAGGCAGGAAGGTCAGCACACATTGCTTCAGTGCTGCCTCATGCACAGATGAGCCTTCATAATCTACAAGCTTCAAATAAATACAAGAATGCTGCTTTCTCAGCACCTCCCATACAGATGACTAGTACACTGTTAAAAATGGAGAAAATGAACAGAAAAAATACAGAATTATTGCCACACTGGCTGAATATCACTATTTTCAGACTGATAGCACCCTCCATGCCCCAGAGTACTCAGCTCCATCCACTACAGTCTCATTTTGGGTGAATGAAGAAATTCAGTGAGTTACTGCAGTGATGCTCTCACAAAACCAAAATTCTGTTGCTTTAATTGAAGATACCATCTTATACTTGGTTCTGTCAATGAAACCCTTTGTTTGAATAATGTGGAGTAAACATCCAGGCAAAGCAAAGTGGGCACTCCTGGCCTGGAAATGCCTTATGCATCCCACCCCTTAACTCTGGTAGCTGCTCTGGGCTCATCTCAGACTGGTGTGGCCCTTCAGAGGCTGTGGTCCCTGGAGCACAGAGGATGCCCAGGTGACAGTACTGGGTGAGCAGTGCCAGTCTGAGCCCCAAGCCCTAAGCCAGCAGCTTGAACAGGAGCAGCTGTGTTTGACAATTTTATTTAAAAAAAAACAAAACAAAAACAACAAACTTCCCTCAGCTGGTTTCAATCCATCACTATTAAAAGTTGTCATGGTTTTAATCTTTTCACTTTTCATTCCCTCCACAGCAGGCCAGGCCATCCTGCTCCCTGCAGCAGCTCACCCCACAGCCGAGATCCATGCTGCACAACCCCAGTGGGAGCAGAGAATTTCTGAGACAGCTGCAGGCCTCTAAAAATAAAACAACGTTTGGACATGGAACTTATTTGAGATTAATTCCTGAGCCTGCTGAGATTCAACCACTCTATGAAGACACACACAGCACTAGAACTGCAGCTTCTCTAGGACTTGAGGGAACAGCATGAAGCTGTGCCAGGGCAGGCTCAGGCTGGAGCTCAGGGAAAGGTTCTTCCCCCAGAGGGTGCTGGGCACTGCCCAGGCTGCCCAGGGAATGGGCACGGCCCCGAGGCTGCCAGAGCTCCAGGAGCCTTTGGATGCTCCAGGGATGCCCATGGGGGATTGTTGGGGGGTCTGGGCAGGGACTGGATGGGCAGAGGTTGAACTGGATGATCCTTGGGGGCTTCCCTTCAGCTCAGGATATTCTGTGATTCTCTGACTCCTATGGCTAATTGTTCTGGTGATTTATTTTGCAAAGAAAAGCGGGAGCAGCAGAAAGACTTCTAAGAAAAGACAAAAAGACAGAGCTGATACAGCAGTGTTCGGCCTTCCCTCCTTCTCTTCCTCTCTGTTCAGTACCAGCCACCCCCTTACACACTGATACAAGCACAGGTAGAACCTGCACTTCTTTTTCAAGATTACCCTCAAACCAAAGTAAAAACTGTAGACTGCAGTTGGAAGCTGCCACCACTCCCTTAGCATGAGAGGAAACTCTGCAGTTCAGGCTCTTGTCCCAAGTCTCTCTCCAGCACATTGGATCTTCTTCACAGGAAGAAATGAGAGAAAGACACTTAAATGAGAAACACCCTGGTTTTGCAACTACATCTGTGAGCCAAACAAAAGCCAAGCACTGGGAACCCGTGTGACTCCCTGTGACTTGGCTGAGGAAGTTCCACTGGGGTGACTCTGCCACTTGTGCTTGCCTTGGGAAAGCTCCTTGTCGTGTGCTCATGCCAAAGGCAGATATTACTTCCAGGCAGAGAGTCAGATTTGGGCTCTGATGTCTTAACCTTAAAAATATTTACTCCAAACAAAACACTTCACACCCCCAAGGGGTCAAACTGCAGTAGTTGTGAACAATGCAGCTTTGCACCCTCATGTTTTGATTCTCTTCATGTTGCATTCAACACTGATCCTTTGCCCAGAATTTAAATGAAGATGGAGTTTCTGTTTATATCTTTAACTGAAGTCTGGTTTGGGCTCCATTAGCATTTTGGCTCCCGAGGGGTCATCAATCCAACTGAAACAATACATGTGTGTTCAGGTCACATCTGTGAAGGAGAACGTGCCCTACCCAGATCAAGGCATCCCATTAAAGTCTGCAGCCCATATGTGTGGCTGCTAAGGAGCACCAAGGCAGCACATGAAAGCAGCACAGTATGAAAATGAGCAGAGCATCGTCTGGGCTCGCAGATCCAAGGTGACAGTGGCTGTCCCTGGTGGCTGAGCACAGCCTCCTGAGGGGTCAGCTCTGCCACGGGCACAGCTCCCTCCTGTCCCACCCCACCCCAGGCATTTTGCTCAGCCATCAATCCAGCTGCACGTGTTCAGTGCAGGTAACATGAGCCCCCCTGCTCACTGTGCTGCTCAGTAAAACGTGACAACGTGCCAGTCAAAACTAACAGCTCAGAAACACCAGGGTGCTGTCTGCTCTGTCCTGCTCTCCTCAGAGGGGTCTGACCCAAAATCCTTCCAGCCTGGATTACAGGGCGCTCCATGCCAGAAAGATGCTGCAGTTTACCCCCTCACTGTGCAGAATCACAGAATGGTTTGAGTTGAAAGGGACCTAAGGCTCATTCCTTTCCACCCCTGCCATGGGCAGGGACATCTCCCACTGTCCCACGCTGCTCCAAGCCCCATCCAACCTGGCCTTGGACACTGCCAGAGATCCAGGGGTAGCTTCTCTGGGCACCCTGTGCCAGGGCTTCCCCACCCCAACAAGGAAGAATTTCTTCTCAATATCCCATCCAACCCTGCTCTCTGACAGTGTGATGTCATTCCCATTGTCCTGTCACTTCAGACCCTTGTCCAAAATCTCTCTTCAGCTCTCCTGGTGGCCCTTGGAGCACTGGAAGGGGCTCTATGGTCTCCTTAGACCTTTTTCTTCTCCAGGCCCAAATGCTACAAGGATGTACCCAAGCTTTGGGCAGTGATGAACTGCCCAGAGTTTCTCACAGGGGATTGCCAATCCTCACTGCTGCACCATGCACTTGACAAAAAACATCTTTGGAAATTGCAAAAGGGAGAAGGGAGGGTGAAAAAAAGTGGGGATGAAGAAAGGAGCTCTCTTACCTTGGTACTGGGATGGAGACTCTGACGGGCGGCTGTACTTGTGCTTTTTACCATCTTTCCAGTCTATGGCTGAGACAAGAAACAGAGCATTTGTGTCAGGGAAAGGAGCCAGACAATGCACCCATCCACACCAGCTGTTTTACAGGCACTTCAGAGGAGAGCAGTGACCTCTCTATCATGACCCCAGCAACATGGAAGATTTGCCCCTATCTCTGGGGTGTGCTCCCTTCCTCCCCACAGCTCATGCAGGTACTTTGCACCTCAATCTGTTTAGTTCCCACCAGCCACTGTCCTTCTTCAGTGATAAACAATAACAAAGAACAGCAAACTGCTAGAGCTCCATCATTTTAGCTACGAGAAGAAGGGCTTGAGAGAAACAAACATAAAACAGCCACTAAAAGTGGCTCGTGGAATCTTCAGTGCAAAATGGGTCCTCGTGTATCAGCTCCAGGTTATTCCACACAAACAGCCTCAACCCTTTGTGGTGACAGAGAGAGAACTTCTCTGAAAATCTGCATAAGTGCCCTCTTCAGACACAATACCAGGTTTCCCCGTGTCCCTTGCAGCTCAGGAGAGAGCATAGCCAAGCAGCATCACTTCTGCAGAGCAGCTCACCTGAGCTGTCTTTGCTCATGACAGCTTTGGATCTCAGAGCTCCAAAAAAAATTGAAGTTCTTAAGACAGCTCTGGAAAGTGATAAAGCAAGAAGAGGGGAATGCCCATCCCAGCCTCCAGCCCAAAGAATCCCTGAGTCATGGCAGAGTTCCCTCTGCTGCTGCCAGGCTGGGCACCCTGGGAGTGCTGCTGCACTCCAGCTCCTTTATTTTAAAGGGCATTTTTAGGGCTATTGTAGACAGCAGCTTAGCAGTGCCCTATGAAATGTGCCTTGCTCCTGTGAAAAGCAGTTCCTTGTGAAAAGTTTTGAAATCTCCTGACAAGTAGCTGGAAGAGGCAGGCTAAGAGTTGCTTCTGACGTGTCTGGAATTGCTTTGGGACAATTATTTTTACAATCTTCTCTTCCTGACACGTTCTTTTCAGCACAATGGAGAGGACAGCATGCAGGTTTTATTGCTCTGGAAAGTGATAGAGCAAGAAGTGGGGGATGCCCACCCTGCCTCCAGCTGCCTCCAGCCCAACAGTGATGCCAGATCAGCATCCCTTAAATGAACACGAGGGACATATGGAGTGTGGCCACAGCGTCACTAGACATGGGCCAGACAAAGACCCTCCTTGGAGAGACATAAATGAATGAAAAGGATTGAAGGATACCCTTCCTAATAAATGCATTACCATGAGGCACAGTATTGTGCCATCTCCCTAAGAAAGCAGGAATAAAGGACATGAGGTATTTAAGTCAGAAGCAAAAGAGCCCCCTGGGTGGGTAAAGCTCCCCTCAGTGCTGCAGGACAGCTCTAACAGCATCCATGTACTCAAAGGAGCTTCTCACCATACTCTGCAGGTGGAGGTACATTTTGTTCTTAACCTTTAACATGCAAAAGTCCTCATTAAGCAGGATACAAAAGCAGCAGAGAGAGAGAGAGAAACACAAGAATTTCTGCAGACAAATAAAGAAACAGTGAAAGTTCAATGCATTATTAAAAAAGCAGGTAAGTAGGGCAGAAACCCACATGTGCACGGTGCAGGTGCTGCCTCTGCAACCTACAGCCTGGCATTCTGAGCACAGGTCACAGAGGCAGGCTGGCTGGAGGCTCCAGGAGCACAGAGAACAAGCTGTGAGTGAGGCTGAATCCAGGCAGCCCGGGCCTCAGCCACGCTGCTGACTAATCAACCAGCCTCCTTTATTGCCAAGCCCTCCAGCTGCCTCGCAGCAGGGTCTCCCCATTCCCTGCTTTCCTTCATTTATTTTCACTTCATTAAAGGACAAGCAGTGTTAGGAAGAGGATAATGCTGCTGTAAGATGAACCACGACAGAAGCAAAGGAGACATTTAAAAAAAATAAAGGGAGGAGAGAAATCGAGCATAGAAATCTCCTGCAATAAACCTTGGGAGCATGGAGCAGATGTGAACAAAGAGCTGTGGAGGATGCTCCATCCTCTTGCTTCTCCCTTCCCCCCTCCTCTGGAGAACATGTGATGAGATCACTCCAGTCAAACGCACACGCATGGCACAGCACTAAAGGAAATCAATATTTTTGTTAAGCACAAGAAGCCAGAGCAGCTCAGCTGCAGGCAGCCTGCTCGGTGTCACCCTTAGCTGGGGACGCAGGACTCAGGAAGCATGTGCTGCACGAGGGGCCAGGGGACTGGGTGGCAGGGTAACCTCCTGACAGATTTCCTCTCCACAAGGTAGGCTGGTCTCTGGTTTCATGCCTCATTAGAAGGGGGAGGCCTGTGCCAGCACAAGCAGTTTGCCCCATGCTGGGAGCTCTGCCAGATGGTGCCACGGGTTCTGCAGGGCACCCTCACTGCTGACACTGCCCCACCAGCTGCAGGGATGCCCCAAAAAAGGACTCTCCTCCTCCTGTCACAGGAGTGGACTGATGAACTGCTCTCTGCACACTGATTGAGAAACACACAACTCTGTTCTGGGCTTCCAGCCACATCCCCTGAGCTCCCACCCCACTGTAGCCCCTGAGGCACTGGGTCCTCCAGGCCACACCAGCTCAGTGTGCCTGGGCTGTGCCAAGCATCACTGCTCACCTTTCTGAGGGCCTGGTTTCCGCATTCTACCACCTGCTGCTGTCCTTATCCTGGGACTGGGTTGCTCTTACAGAACTGAAGATGTCTAGGACAAAAGAAATAAAGATGAGAAAATTCCCCATTCTGGAGCACACAGTCATCTGCACCATTAACTCATCACACAGTGGGGGGAAACACACACTCTGTCACCCGGGGTTGCACAGAACACACACAACTCATTTCACCCCCTGAAACTTTCTCCAATTTGTGGACAAAGTCAAATTCATGGCAGCATAAATAAGCACAAAGAGCACATGCCTGTCTCCATACTAACCCTACAGCGGGTGCAGAGTGTGTGTGGGGAAGGGGGGGCTGCTCCCACTCACTAACAAAGGGAGGCAGAGCTGGAATTTATGAAAGAAAACACATGGAAACATAACATTAACTCTGGCAAAGCAGCACAGCAATCCCCAGCTTGCCACTTACAATTCAAATTGCTCGCAGCAGTTCTGGGGAATAAGGATGAGAAATTGGACAATGACCCAGGAAATACTTTTGCAGTTAGTACTGCTGCAAGTGTCCAAGTTGTGCTGCATTTTTTTTTTTTTTTCTGGTTGGAGGAAAACTGGCTGGACTGTGCCCAACAAGCAAAGGCATTTGCTTTCTTGTTAAAAAAAAATATTCTTGAAACATCAGAGCTCTTGGGAGATGTGTGCAGGACACGTTCAGGGACCCAGGGCTCCAGCACAAGCACTCTCACAGGGCAGGGCCTGCCACACCCACAAAGCCCTGCCAAGTCCTGCCAGAAAACACCCAAATGCATGGCTGAGCCACAAACAAGCCCTTAGGAAAGCCAGGAATAGCATGTTTTGACACTCCACTAACTAATGAAAGATTAATTGTATCAATATAATTCCATTTTGTTCACAGTGGGGCAGTCAGGAAGAAGCTGTCTCAGGACGCAGCACCGAGTAGCTGCTTAAAGGGTTATTTACAGATCCAACTTGGCAAGAATTTGGGGTTTTTGAAACCAGGCTTTTTCTAAATGTAAGAGAAATAGAGTTTAATTTTCTATAACAGCTCTACAAACGACAGCCTCTTTACATGCAACACTGAGCAATACTCTGAGAAGAAAAATACTGAAAGAAGATTAAATACTAAAGGAAAAAAAATTCTGTTTTTTTTTAATCCAAATCAAAAGGTGCACAGTAGTCACTTATTGCCCCTCTCCTAAATAGTGTGTATGCCTGTACACACTTGTGAAAGGAGTAAGGTTGGTCTCCCTTTCAATAGCAGAAGCTAACCTGTATGTGAAAGGTTATTTACAACTTTTAAAGCTTCTTTTCATAATTCCTTCAGTCATTTTTATTAAAGACTAGTAGTCCTGGCAGGAAAAGTCCCCTAGACATAAAATCCCAGGCTGAAAAATGTTTATATATAAAGGCACCAGACGAGCATTTGTCATCTCTGGCTCTGCCCCTCTGCTGCCTGTGGGACTTTCTCAAGTACCCACACACACAAATCTCATGTGTTTGGCACAGGAGTTCCTGTGCTCCTCTGAGGGCTTCTGAAAAGCTGCTTCAGCCTGAGCACCTCAGAGCCCTGTTGGCAGGGACATGTGACCCCTTCCCTTCAAAAGTATTGGGGAAAAAACAATAAAAATTGTGACTGTGTTTGAGCTGCTCAGATAGAGTTTGTGAAAAGTTATGGCCCAGGACAAGGGTGCATGACTGCACCCTCCATCCTCACAATGGAAATAACCCTAATGAGGCTCAGGGGGACCTTCTCAGCCTCCACAATTCCCTGATGGTGGGGGCTGATGGTGGGGGTCACTCTTCTTTGAGGGAACAAGGGACAGTTCAAGAGGAAACAGCCTCAAGATGTGACAGGGGAAGTTCAGGTTGGACATCAGGAAGAACCTCTTCATGGAAATGGTTGTCCAGAATGGGAATGGGCTGCCCAGGGAGGTGGTGGTGTACTGAAGAAATGACTGATGTGGCACCAGTGCTCTGGTGTAGTGGACATGGTGGTGCTCAGTCCTGATGATCTTAGAGGTATTTTCCAGTCTTAACAAGTCTTTAATTCTGTGATACTGATAAAGCACAGAGCTGACTGCTGGTATCCCTCAGCCAACACTTACAATTTAGCATCAACCCAGGACAACCAGGCTCTCAGCAAGATCTCATGTCATGGAAAAGACTCAGATGTTGTAAATGTCCAATTTAAATAAATAAATAAACAAATGGTGACTCTTCCCCAAAGGAGGAGACTTAAGCTGCATGGGGAGTCCCACTTTGCTGAGAGCCACATGAGTGCCAGCTCAAGGATACTGCACTCCAAAACATGCTTCAAGAAACTGTCCAAATGCAACAGCCCCAGCCTGACTCCTGCCAGCCTTCACGAGCCTCTGACACAGCTCTGCAGCACCCAGATCCCCTGTACACCTCACATCACAGGACAGCAACATGTGAGTTAATCCTGCAAAATCATAACCCAAGGAAAAAAAAAAAAAACCACAAAATAATTCATGTGCTCAGAGTCATGTAATGCCTAGAGAAGAGGCAGTGCCAAACTCCACGATGCACAGCTTCAGCCTGCCTGCCCCAGGGGCAGCTGGACCTACACAGCCAGATGGGAGCCACCAGCATCCCTGCATCCCAGGGATGGACCAGTTCCTGCCCTGGGATGCAGGGATACCCTTCTTCAGCCATAGAGACAGACACTGTGTACCCCAGCCCTCCTGAAACTGGTACAATCACAGCTGGGAGGGATCCACAAGGATCACCAAAACCAGCTCCTGGCCTGGCACAGACACCCCAACAGTCCCACCCTGAGAGTGTTGTCCAAATGCTCCTGGAGTACTGGCAGGCTCAGGGTCATGACCATTTCCTGGGAAAGAACCTTTTCCTGGTATCCCCTGACACAGCTGCAGCCATTCCCTTGGGTCCTGTCCCTGGTCACAGGGAGCACAGATAGGAGCTGCTCCTCTGCTGCCCTGGGCTTCACTGACACAGGGCTTGGAATTGATGATTTCCACTGACTGTAATTTACAGTTGCCCAGTGGAGCTGTAAAATCTCCACCCTTGGAGATTCTCCAAACATCACCAGCTCCCTCCCCTGCCAGCCTGATCTAACCTTGTAGCTGCCTCTGACTTCAAAGTCAGCCCATCTCTGCATGCAGCATTGGACCAGACAACCTCCAAAAAGCTCCTTCCAACCTGAAACACCCAGGGACTTTATCTCACTGACAACAGACTGGATGGCAAGAGGAATAAACTCTGTAGGTTTTGACAAGGCTGAAATGCCCCAGTGAGGAGGCTTCAGTGTAGAGAGAAGAAAGACAAAGGCAGAACAGACAAGCTCACAGGCAGTGCAGGACAGGAGCACCATGGTACCAATGGACGTGGCCTTTACTCTGTTCAGGGACTGAAGACTGCAAAAATGTGAAAGTAATAAATAGCAGAAGCTACAGCCTGGTATCCAAGGGGCAAACTCATGCTATCCACAGAGACAGATCTTCCAGAATCACTTCAGGCACAAACATGCCCCTGATGAGGACCTGTTGGCTGGATCCATGGCACAAAGGTCACAATCTTACTGTTGCATCAAATTAAGCCTTTGAGATTTCCACAGCCCAGCACATGCTGCAATGGTCCATCTCCAGAGCCTGACACTTCCACAGAGCTGCACACTGAGTTAAAACTCCCCTTGTTTTCAAAAGCTGTGTTTCTCCTGCTTGTGGAGATCAAGATAATCTCCCAAGCATGAAGTACAGCATTATGGAGTGTTGGTTTCCAGAATCTGTAACCTGAAAGGACAGATCAATGTGCAAACTCATTTCAGCAGGATGCTACCTTAAAAATGTAAAAAGATCAACTGATTTGCTGCCTTTAGTAGCAGATGAAGTGCCTCTTCCAGAGTTTCAAACAACTTTCACTCACCGAGATATCAAAAGTGCCAAGGGCTCCACTGAACTGTCATGGGCTCTAGTTCCCCATCACTCCTACAAGACAGCAGAGTCAGTACAAACACTGCGGCATAGCAAAACCTGAAAGCAGAGAGACAAAATGAAAAAGTTTGCATTTAATTGCAGAAAGGCTATGTTACCAGCTGCATTATTCATGTTCATATTTAATTCATTTAAAACATCCGAATTTAAATTTAAAGACAGCTGTAACAAACATTCCCACTTGCACTCGCAAAGCAGCACAGAACTTGACACAATTTAAGTTCAGCTTGCAGTGAGTACACGGGACTGCGGCTGTTAAACACCTTTGATATGAGTAAGATCACATCAACTGAGCTGATAGAAACTAGTTCAGCTTTTGTAAAAAGAAGCTATCACACAAAGGAGGATTGAAAAGACTAGACCTGATTAGTAATGAAAAGGAGAGAGACCACAAGAGAGGCATATAAAATAATGAGTAGCATGAAGAGAGAGAACTGGGGACTCCAAATTATCCCTTCCCAGTGCAGCAGAGCAAACCTACAAAAGTAAAAAACTCCCAAGGATATACCAGGGAGAAGGAACAGTTCATTGGAAACTAACAGATGTGCAACTTCCTTATGGAGGAAGTTATCAAGAGAAGTAAACGGGTAACCTTAGAAATGACAGACACTGAAAGCAAACCAGCCTTTGTAAGGGTATCAAAGTATGAGGCCCGTGGGCCATCAGTACTCAGGCCTCAAGCACAAGCTGAATGAAGGTTGTGTGCCCAGCCAAACCCTGCCCACCATCACTGCCTCACCTGCTGGGCTGTGGCAAGGAAAAGCTGAGCCCTTGCCCTCCTGGCCAGGCTGCTGCCACCAGCCAGGAGCAGGACACCAGCTCAGAACAGGGTTTGCTCACACCCTGGTGAGCCCTGTGCTGGGTTGCACAGAGATTCACACCTCTGAAGCATTCTCCTTTCTCTCAGGCAGCAGAGAGGCAGCCAGGGCTGGAAGAGCATCCCAGGGCATCCCCATCTCTGAGTGCTGCTCTCTCCAGCACCGTGCAGCCCGCAGCACAAACACTGTGGAAATGCATCTTAATCTAATTAAGTTCTCCCCCCACTGCTCTTGCCAACAGGCTCTTCCAAAAGCTCATCCCTAAGGGCAGATGGATTCAATTTACCTGTGCCAGACTGGAAGGGAACTGCAGGGTTAGAGGGGAGCCTGCTCTGCAATATTCTTCCACAAAATGTGGTAACTGCAGTATCAGTAAAACAAAAATGAGAAAATGTGGATGGAAGATGCTGTCCCATCTTTCCAGACCTCATGAGATGCATGTAATCCCTTTATCTCCAAAGCCTCCACTCCTTTGGAGCGCGTAATTATGAAAAGAGTTAGAGCTGAGGCTCTTCATGTCTCTTCTAGGCACTTCTTTATTCCACTCAAGGCACCAGTCACATCTGAATTATTTCCTGGGGTTGTTTGGACGTCCTATTATACAGGGATGATAATGGTGAACCTTGGGATGGAATCCAAGTCGGGTCTCAGCACTACCATGTTTGATTGAAAGGGAACCTGAAGGTTTGTTGACAGCATGCCAAGCTTCAAACCTCGCTGGACAAAGCCACTGCCAGCAGGCCAGAGGCTTTCAGAGAGAAGAGGAAAAAAACCACCAACAGCGAAGCTGGAAAATGGTTTTATTAGGGTGGATACATGCTCCACAGATGAGGATTGGGGGAAAAAAAAAGGAAAGTCTGCATATTGACGGAGGACTGTGAGAATGATACTTCTTGGAAATCCCATGGGGCTGCCACAAGAGATCCTGACAGTTTTTCATGCTGCAAAGTGCCTGCACTCATTGATTTGTTCCCCACAAAAGCACCAAGACCACTGCAGCCACTAAAAATCCCTTCCATGTAACCTCAGCTTCAACTGAGGGTTTCTTCACAGTCATGTTTCCATCAAACACCATCAATGTTTTCAGCAGTAAAGAGCTGTCCCTTACAAATTCCCTCAGGAAATGTGAGGGCAGCACTGTAAGCTCCTGCCTGTCACTCCAGCCTCCCTGCTGGAATGTTTCAGGTCCACTGTGGAAGCCCCTTTGTGACCATGAGTTACACAGGAGCATCCAGTGGCATCCCAACCCAATCAGAAAACCAGGCACGTGATGAGCAGATCAAATGAATTACAGAATATCCTGAGCTGGGAGGGATCCACAAGGATCACCAATTCCAACTCCTGACCCTATACAGGATGCCCCAACAATCCCACCCTGTCCCATTTTCCAGATGTTCCTTGAGCTCTGGCAACCTTGGAACCATGACCATTCCCTGGAAGCCTGTTCAGTGCCCCACCACCCTCTAGGGGAAGAATCTTATCTGAACTCAGCCTGCTTGCTCATTTAAAACCTTTTTTACCATGTTTAATTTCTGTGGTAGAGAAATAAAAGCGCTTTCAGCCTACCTGAGAAATCAGAGGACTGTCAGTGCACGATCTGACTCCTCTTATTGCTTTTAGTTTTCACACTGGACTTGGCTCCTCAGATTTCTGCCTGATCTGTGGACACCAGAACTTCTGCTGGTCTAAAGCACAGTTCCTGTTCTCAAGGCATACAGGCAAGGAGTCCTCAACCAAAGTGCAAAATGAATGCTTATGTAGAATCTGAAGGGAACTCTCAGGACTTCAAACTTCCAAGTTTGAAAAGGTGAGTCAGAATTTATCTTAACCAACGATTTTAGTCCCTTCCACCTCCTTGTTAACATCCTCCTGGGCAAGTTAGGAGTTTTATTTCTCCTTATCTGCAGCTCCAAACAAAGGCTGATGAGGATACAGCACCTCTGGAAGCATCTCCCTCATGAGGTCTGGAGAGTCCTTGCATTCATACCAGGGAATATTTCTAAGTAACACTGTATGAGCAATGCTGGTATTTCCATCTGCAGTACTGATCCCCTTGTGTGATCTGAAATACCTGATGGCTGCAAACCATTACTCCTCTTTCTACCAGAAAGATTTTCTGTCATTGCCAACATCTCTTGTTCTCTGGAATTAATTTTATCTTTCTACCATGTAATAAGTGGAGTGATGAACTCCAGACTTCATGACAGGCTCCTCACAAACACATTCTTGTGTTAACACACTGAGGTGTCTCGAAGATGTGATCACAAGTAACACACTTCCTCAGCCCCTGAGCCAAGTCTCATGGGAGTACATATTTAAAAAGACAAAAACATGTGAAAAACTTGGGTAGACCATGTTTCCACAATGAAAATATCGATTTTATGACTTCCTTTTGAACACCTTCAGGTTGGTGGGGAGAGGAGATGGGTCAGCCTCCCAGGAAAGGGCAGCTGGACCACCAGACACTGCTGAGTCAAACTCAAGAGATCACCCTCAGGGTGAATATGAAAACCAAGGACCAGTGAGAGGAACCACCACTGTGAGCAGAGCTACAGCAGTTACCACTGCTCAGGATCATGGAAGAAATTAAATAAAACCTTGCAGAATTTTAATAAAGATTTCCTTCCCTATCTAAAGAAAAAAAAAACAAACCAAAAAACCAAAACCAACAAACAAAACCCCAAAACTAAACCAAAATAAAAAAAATCCCAATAAAACCAGCATGAGCCTTGGATCAAACCAAAAACAGCCTCATGTGCATCACTGTGGGCAGACCTTGCTCTCCATGAAGACTGAAGAGGCTGCAATAAAGACAACATATTTGGCACACTCTAGGAACAGGATACCCAGGCTGAGAGTCATGGAGAGATGAAAGGGCTTAAAATAAAACTAAATAAGATAATCTGACTTGAGTCTGCTAAAGGAAGCCCCTGCACAGGACGAATTTTCTCAGTACAGACATATTTACTGATGAGCTGAGAGTTACAGCTCTGTGGCTGCCATTTCTGTAATGAAGGGGGTGAGCCCTGCAAATCCTCCTTGGAAAAATGGGCTCGACTGCTGTAAGAAGTCCACACACTGTTAAAAATCAGAGCTGCTTTAAAGACTGGTATTTATTAGTTTCCCACCCACTCAAACAGAAGGAAAACAGTGCAAACCTAAAGCATTCCCATGCAGGATAACATGGGAAACATGGAATGGTTTGGGTCAAAAGGGACCTCAAAGACCCTCTTGTTCCACCCCCTTTGACACGGGCAGGGATTGCAGAGGAGCCTGTGCTGCTCCTCCCCACACAGAACCACGTCCAAGGCTTGGCCTGGGCTGCCCCCATTGCCACGGACAGCGATGGCCACCATGAACTCGTGCTGATGTGGTGCAGACTTTAGCTAATCATACAAATCCCCTGTGGCAGCAGCTGGGGTTAACTTCACTGTGCTCCAGAGTTATTTCAGCAAATCCTTCATGGCTGGTCTTACTGCTGAAGTCACTTTGAGGTTCTGCCTCTGAGGTGAGCAATGCCCATGTCCCACATCCCAGTGTGAAAGATGCCACCAACATCACTGCTCTCCATAATTGTTTGGAAGGAGTTTTGGGAAAAGCTGCAGATCTCTGTTTCTGGGTGTTAAGTGGAGACATTTCTGACCTGTATCTCCACAGAGCTCTCCCAATTGCACTGTAACAAAACTCGACACAGAGACTGTCTTTTTGGGCAGGTAAGGTGCCCATTACATACAGAAAAGCAAAGGACTGATGAACTTCAGTGACACATGGGGAGAACATGCCAAAGCAAGGAACTGAATCTGTGTGCCCAAGGCTACCCTTTCTAATACAGAACCATCTCTGTTACAGCCATTTTGTGTCAGCAGGACTCCCATAGCTAAAAGTTAAAGTCTCCTGACTTTAGAAGAGGGATGGCCTGGCTGATAAACTGGCACAGCAGTGCACCCAATCCATGAGGACACCTGGAAGTAAAGATTTATCACATATGGGGCTAGCAGCCTGATCCTGGCACATTCTGCCCATACCTTGACACTCTGGTGACTGGGAAGCAGGCCACAGGCCAGGCTTGTGGGCACCTGAGTTTCCTTTCATGGCAACCCCAGAACATGGGGAGGTGCAGGACATGGTGCTGGGTCATGCCCTCTCCTTGCCTGGGGACAAGCTGGAGGTGAACCTCGAGGACAGGATTGATGCAGAGCACCCCGAGGGTGCACCAGCCTGTGCAGGCACAGTGGGAAGCCCAAGCTGATGCAGGCAGTAAAGAAAGTTTAGCAGCAATGTGGCAATTTCAGCCTGCACTGACCCACATGCCAAAGCTAAGAGCTATTACTCAAAGCAGATGGCTTACAGGAGACCTTGAAATGGGATTCTGCCCAAGGCACTCAGAAAGTCACCCCTCACAAAAGGACACAATAGGATGCCTCAAAGTCTTTAAATAAGAATTGAAACAGGAGTACATTAAAAACCAGTGCATGGTTTCCATACCACCCCAGACAGGCTCCTACAGCCCCCTTGCACCATCAGCCATGGCTGCTTTCCCAGACAGCAGCTGCAGGGGTGATGGATGTGGCCCCAGAATGGGCTCCAGTGTGAAAACTCTTCACGGGTCTCTGGTTGACACCCAGTAGAGATATACGTATGTATAAAATGTTTAATCAACCTCATACTTAATTCTCTACTGGACTCTATTAAAAAAAACAACCTCCTTATGGGATGGAAGATACGGGAGGATGGAAACAGGAGGCAATCCAGAAGGAAAGGACTGACTTCCAGTTGTGTCTCTATTGGAAATGCCACGACAGACTGTGCAGTGATGCTGCAAGCAGGATGTGAGAATTCCTCAAAGAAAATTTTGCATTAACTATTTCTAGTAATGTAAGTTTGATAAAGTTTCAGCAGAACGTCCTCAGGAGACCATAAGCAGGAAAAGGCAGCTTGAGGGGGAATAAAAAACCAAAGGGATGATAATTAGGGGACTAAACAGAAATGTAAATGAGGAAAACCTTGCAAAGAAAGGGGAAGGAGATGACCCAATCCCTTAAAGTACCCTGGATCTCACAAGCACAAGGGAGGAGGGTGATCCTCAGGGAGAGCCACACGGGGCAAGGGTTTCCACTGAAATGGCAGGGAGGGAGATGAGAGCTCAGAGAGCAGAGGAGAACAAACCAGCCCTGAAGAAAAGGTGAGGGACAAAATCACCACTCTCTAATGAGCTAAATACTGAGACGTGGGGGATGATGATGGTTACATACACCTACAATTGCATTTTCCTTATGCCTTCCTTCTATAACCAACCCTAACAATTAAATGGAATGCTTAGCAACACCCCTTGGGAAAATACACGGGATGAAAACTCATCCTCAAGCCTCACACGGTATCAAAGCAATCGCTGAGCATGTAACTGGAGTGCCTAAAGTGCTCTCTTTCCTTATCCAGCACAAAGGAATGACCTTCCACGGAGTGAAGTACTTCTTACTTTCCTGAAGTCCAGCACAACACAGACAAAGGGGAGGAGGGAGGGGGGGCACGACTCCAGACACACTGAAGGCTGAATATTTCATAGATCCATACACAAACCCCTGTCCCTGAATCAACATCCATACAGCCAACCTTCCCAAACCTTCCAAACGACATTCCCTGCCCTCCTGGAGAAGGTGAGGTAAAATGATCCCTTTAATGTGTGTGTAAATCTACCCTCAGACTGACAAAACTCAGGGTCTCCCTGGCAGGAAGCACAGCCAGACTCCCCTCCAACACTTTCAGCAGCTGATTCTTCTTATGGAAACAAAGGACAGATGAGAAATAGTTCCTACTGATCTGCCCCATCTGCTAAAGAAATGAGAAAGATAAAATCTCCAAACCCTCAGGGTATGGAGCAGAGCCACAAAACCTGGATTTACCCTTGTTAGAGCAGAAAAGGAGTCAGTCTCTGCTGCTTGGAGCACTGAGACAGAGATAATCCAGCCCTGATAGAGGGAAAGGAGGATGTCTGGGAGAGTAAAGGGAGTGGTGCCTGGTCTGCTCCAGTCCAATCAAGGCAAAGAGCTCCCAAAAACTCACTGTACCCCAAGGGAATGGTGTGCCAGGGCAGGAAATAAGCATCTTTGTTTTATTTTCTCACTCATGTAGAGAAATATTAATGCATCTATTTCTTAGGAAAAAGAAAGGAAATTGCTGCAGTGCAACATGTCAAGAGAAACCAGAAGAGCCAGGCTCACTAAGAATGGGTATTAATTACTGCTTGCTATTTTTAACCTGTGTATAACTCCAGTCTCATCTGTGACTTATAAAATCCCAGTATTCAAAACCATGGATCTACTCAAATAGGAGAAATATCCTCTACTGGGTACAAAGTCTGGATACAGAGAAAGTAAAACATGCCCATCAAAATTACACTCAATTTTATTAACAAAAGAAAGAACAATCTAGACACAGACAGAAATATTAGCTCAGGAGAATTACTCCCAGAGAGGAAAAATCACTAGCCAGTTCCTGCAGGAAATCCTGAATAAATTGCTGTTAATTATGTAAAGAAAAAGTTGTTAGGCTGCTTTACATTCCTGATGGGCCAAGAGTTTGGACAACTAAAAAATATACTGTGAGTCCTTTCACTGTTTTCTGTACAACACACAGTAGATGCCAGTAAAAAAAACCCCAAACCATGACCACAAGCTACCAAAAGTCCATCCTGCAGCTCTGCAAGTATGTTCAGTGTCTGCCAAGGAGCTAATGAAAACAAGGCACTCTTACAGACTGTATCTGCTCGACATTCAAGTACCTGCTGGACATTTTGTACAGCTTATAAAGCCATAAAATATCACAGGGCATTTACAGATTTTCCAGCTGACAACAATATGAAATAACTGAGCAGTCCCAGAACACACTGAGTCCTCTGCTCAGGGACAAGATAATGCTGAACAGATACTAACATCCACACACAGACACCTGGAGATGCTGCCAGCAGTGTGCAAGATGAGACCAAAGCTCATGGTGATGGAAAAGGAGCCAAGATTCAAAAGCCAGCCCCCAACCCCACCATAATGCTGGAACAACAGTACCCAGACAGTGCAGGGCTTGGATAATGCCCAAGGGAAACAAGTTCCTGCTGCCCTCTCCAATCACCATCAAATGAGCTGCAGGAGACAGGGGCATTGTACAGCCATGCAAAATCCTCCAGAGTGGAGCTGTGCAAATGACAACACGGGCTCCACCTCTGGAGTCATGGGACAAGGCAGGAGGTCAGCCAGTGCCACAGCTTGCTCCACCTGTGGTAGGAGTTCAGGGCTCCAGGTGAGCAGCAAGGTGGTGGAACTGATACCCACCAATATCTTCTGGATAATGTCAGCTGTACCTAACTAGTGGTACAGCAGCTATTCAGCTACAGAAAAAAATTGACATTCTACTGAGTAATTTGCATACAAGGATAGAAATACTACTAGCACCAAAACATGAAAAATCTAAACTTCCATCACCTAAGCACTACATGGATTATAGGCTGTTACTGAGCTAGGAAGCACTCCTGACACAGATGTAAACTAAACAACAATCACACCACTTGGTGGCTGATGGATCTTCACCACATCAGCAGGTTACAGAACCTCACTTGCAGCTGATACTCCAACAGAGACTACACCTGAAAATATTTTTCAATGATGCTGTACTACCTCAAGAGTCATTTTCTGTAAGAGTCTGACAAATAACTTAGTACCCCAGCTGATGATGAGAACGTCTCCCTGGTCTTTTTGAAGGCAGGCACAAAAGTTTTGAGCAGAAATCGTAAAACTGCAATCAGTGCTGCTCAGCCCAAAGGCAGCATCACACAGCTCCATGACTCCCGGGTCAGGGCTGCCTCACACTCTCCTGCTGCCAGCAAAAAACAGAGTTTGGCACTTGCCAGGTACTTCTCACCAATCTCATGGGTCTGGAGAGATGGTGTATGCACACACAGAATCACTAAATGGCCTGGGCTGGACCTTAAATCTCACCTGGTTCCACCTCGTGCCATGGACAGGGACACCTTCCACCATCCCAGGCTGCTCCAAGACCTGTCCAACCTGGCCCTGAATACTTAGAGAGATGGAGCAGCCACAGCTGCTCAGGGCAACAAAACATGTTTTGAAATAACATAACTTTTAATGTCACCTTGTTGATTTTTATAAAATGTATCACTAGCCAAAAACTCTTTAAATATTCAAGATATGCGTTTTGCTACTGAAGTACAAGACAACTCGGGAATTCATGATATACAATTTTAATAAAACCCACATCACCTCAAGCACCCTATTTTCCATGACAGCACTGCAGATCAAGAACTGTTAGTCACACAAGAGGGGAAGGTGGAACTGGGGCTGCCCAGCTGCCACACATGTGTCATTAAATCCACAGCACTGCCCAACAGCCAGCAGATGCTCTCTGAGCACAGAAGGGAAAGGCAAAAAGGAAGATCAAACCCTACACAATGATTACTTTTGCATTTACAGATTTTTTCTCCTCTTTGGTAGCTTGCCAGAAGAGAAGGTGAAATGTCAAAATGATGGGGTTAAAGGATAGCAATACCAGCCTGAAATCAAGTAAAGCTCCTTAATCTCAGAATAGTCAGGCACTGGAGGGAATTGCTGAGGAAAGTAGGAATCACCATCACTGGGAATCTCAGAACACCTTAGAGAGAAACCTCTAGGAAACATTATGTATGGATGATCCTTCAAGGTCACTTCTAGAAACACTGAAACCACAAGGCTTTCTCCATAGGTACCTCTGATCACACAGCCACTGCACAATTTTAATGGACTGTAGCATTAAGATTTGCTGTAACAAGACAGAAAAAAATAAAAAGGAAGAAAAGCAACCCCAGTCAGCGTAGAGAGAGCAGCAGTCTCTGGGCTGCATGAACAGCCACTCGACTTATTTTTAGAAAGTGGGATTGGTACAACTTCCTCCTTGGTCCACATTAGACTCCATCAGCTTTTCTGCCTGCTCTCTACGCCTTCACTTAACTAACGAGCACAGAGCAGAAATTTCTCCTACCTTATGTGCTGCAGCTGGGCAGGAAAGTCAAAAGTGGAGAGCGAGGGGCCCTGCAGCAGCGACCGCAGGGAGAGAGGAGAGCGCTGCTGGGAGATGCCCAGCATGCTGCAGAGCTCCCCCAGCGCGACAGCCCGAGCTCAGGCAGCCACCCTCCCCCTGAGCTGTCACCTCTGCGGACCAGCCGCTTTCAGGGACATTCCACTGCGCTGTTTTGTGCCACCCGGAGCCAGAGCCGAGCCTGGGTTCCTGCCCCAAAGCGCTGCTCGTCTGCGTCCCCCACGATGTGTGCGGCCCCCTGGCCTGGCCTGGCCTGGCCTCCCCGCAGCTGTGGGGACACGGCGAGGGCAGGCAGGCCCTGGCAGCGGCCCAGGGAGGCTCCCACAGCCGGCAGGGAGCGAGGGGGAACAGGGACAGGAACGCTGCCCTCCCGCTCACCGCACACACAGCTGGACGCGCATCCCCCTGCTGAGAGCTCAGCATCGGGGGAGGAGGCAGCGGCTGCTCCAAACGGGAAGGGAGCGAGGCCCCGGAGCGGGGACACCCTGCAGCAGTGGCACAGGGGAGGGCAGAGTGGATGAAAGCCGGTCAGGCGCTGGCAGCAGATGTTCCAGCACCGCCTCGTCCAGGCGAGCACCGGGGAGGTGACAGCGAGCAGCAGCCGATGGGACCGTGCCTCGCTCGGTGCAGCACAGCCGGGCTTCACCCTGCACAGCCTCTGGACACTGAACTCGAGCATTGTAAGCATCCTCCAGCTCCCCCAGGCACAAATCCCTTTCTTCCTGGCAGGACCTGTTCCTGGAGTCAAACATCAGGGTGCACCTACTTCCCTCCACCCCCAAGCAAACCGCAGCAAATGTCACTCCAGAAATGGGTGAAGCAAACTTGGTCCCCTGCCACTGTATCTAGGAGAAAGGACTCGGACCAGTGTCCAGTGAAACCTGGAAGGACCAGGAGAGGGGAGGAATTGCATGAAATTCAGTGGGCAAAGATTGAGCTTCACAAATTTCCACTGGCATCTACTCCTACAGTTTCCGTTGTTGAAAACAAACCCGAGCTATGGGGAGGTTTCTGGGCTGTTCCCACTGTGGCAGTCTGGAAAATGTACAAGCTAATTGGAGCTGGGTAACTCTGAGCACATCGGCTGGGAGGAGGCAGCTCCAGCAGGAGTTTAACTTCTGACTGGAGATAACACCACTTAATTTATAAAAAAACCAGAAAAACTTCTGAGCAAGAAAAGGAGAGCGGCAGAAGCACAAGCTTGTCCCAGGGAAAAACATTCCTGCCCTGAACTCCCATGTCAGCTCCCTTGGGTTGGCAATGACCACATCAACTGTGTCCTCTTTCCTTATCTCCAGTGACATGTTACCAAGCAGGCCATGGAGCTGCAGGGTCACTTCCCTCTGCTGATCAAGTCAGCTCTCAGGAACCCAAGTGCTTTAGACTCCTCAAGAGCAGCTCAGACATCACCAGTCCAGCTGGCCTGCTGGACATGGCTACCACGCAAACAGCAGAGCCACCAAAATGGATGTTCATTCTTTTCCTTCAGTTCTCAGCCAAATCCTAGATTTTTTGCTCAGGATGAGTCTGCATAAAAGTGTGAGATTCAGCCCAGTAAGAGCAGAGGCACAGACACAAACACTGCTTAAATCCCTGCTAGAGAGGCAGAAACATTTGGTAGGTGACTGAGTGAACCCTGCAGACTGCAAACTGTATATCAGTGTCTAAATCTGCTAGAGGTGGTGTGTGTAAGAAACCTTGGTAAAAGACCTAGGTATTATTCTGGTTTTTTTTTGAGGGAATTGAATGAAGATAGAGATCTCTGGGAATTGTTTTCAGCACCAGCCAGGCTGCAGTGAGGTCCCTGTACTGACCTGTCCTTCTGCTCACAGTTGAAACCACCTCTGAAATGTCCTTCTAAGGGAGATTGCAGCCCAGGACAGAGCACAGTTTTGCAAAGAGGAGGAGGTGCTGGTCTCCAGTGTTCAGGTGCCCCCACCAGATACCATTCTGACACCACTAGTTCAGGTCACTGGATTTGTTCACTCCAAGCCCAGTGAGACCTGGTGACACACAGGAAAATTTTCTTGTGCTTCCTGCTGCTCTCAGACTTGCACTATCAGGTTAAACATAGTGCAAATGTTTTGTAACAGGTTTCACTGGTAGAGATTTAAGCTGGGTAAGAAAGGAGTTTTTTACAACTGTATTATACCCAGAAAAAGCATTTCCTTTAGGATTAGGCTGTATTATCCTGCAAATAAAGTGGGATGAAACATTCATATCCCAGCTTGGAGTGCAGATGCTACACCAGGATGTGGTGCTGGGGTGAAGGGGGGGGTCAGAGTTACAGTTCTGCTACACTGAGAGTTCAGTTGTGGAGATGATTTTTACCTTGGCACATCTGTGAATTGCATATATGCAGGAGATTAACCACAAGAGAAGCTGGCAGCCAGAATTTCTGCTCTGTCCTCAATGCATCTTCCCTCACTTCTGAGGGACCCCTCCTTGTCAGGAAACTTCTCAAATGGAAAAGGATGAATAAACGACTCAAAAATCTTTTTGTCTCTTTGCAAAAACTGAATGGTAGTAGCAGGCAATGAAAAGAAAAGGAGAAAAGATGAGGTGGTAGATGCAAACATTCCAGCTCAAACACGAGCCCCAGACATGTCAAGGTTTAACTCAGCACAGCTCCAAGCTCACACTGCCAGCATGCTACTCCAGGTTTGCAAACAGGAGTTCAGCAAGCACGCCAAGTCCTGTCACAAACACACAGCTAAAAGCACAAACAGGCAAACATGATCTGCATTCCTGGTCACATACAGTGCTGAGACATACCCAAAAAAGGGTCATTGGGGCCCAACTTGTTATAACTGCTCTGCAGAAGCCCCTCTGACACAGTCCTGCCCCAACTGACCATGGCACTTTAGGTGAAGTGTGAATGGAAGCAGAACCCAAGTCAGAGACAGAGGTCAGCCAGGCTGACATGCCCATGTGAGAAGAGCAGAGAAACTGATTTTGCTCAGCTTAGGGAGAGGGAAAAAAAAAGTCCTCAAATGCTCCTAACTCAGCTGCAGACATGCAGGAAGTGGAGTGATGTGGGGAGTAGGGTGTTCTCTGTGAGCTCTGGACATCAGAAAAACAACAGGTTTAAAGTGCAAGACAAAGATTTAGATTAAACACCACAAAAAAATCTCTCTGATGATGGAGGCCTAAGTGTCGGCATACATCACCTGCACAGGATGTGCCAGCATGGAGAGTCTCAGAAGAACTATTACTCAGGAAGGTTTGGAAGTCTACCTGACCTTACCCAGGGTGGGGAAACAACCAGGACATCTCTGGAGGTCCCTGATGTCTAAGATCATGAGACAAAGTTACAGATATTCCTGTAAATTAGACATAGGGCAGGAACACAACTGCCAGAGCACTGTGGTCTACACTGAAGCACAGCTACGTGATGAGTAAGATCATAATTTAATAAAAAGCATCTTTTACCTATAGACACCATATCGTCCTGCAAAATTCATCAGGTTTCCACAGAAGTGCCCCAGGACAAGCATATTATCAAGATGCAGAATTGTCGCCTGCTGAGATGTAAATACCAAACCTGGAGGACCAAGACTCAGCATACCTCTCACAAACAGAACACACGCAAACTTTTAATTAAATAAATACTTCAAATAGCACGGAAATACCTTTATTTCCCTCGTGCCCACTGTAAGAGACTCCCTGATTTCCATCTGCATTTTCATACCATCTACTGGGCAGCTCCTGAACTACCCACCAGCATGTTCAGGGCTGTATAGCACGGCAGCTTGTCCCAAGCTGAGATCCCCATGAGCCAAGTTCTGTTCCCCATATTAACACCAAGCCACGTGCCGACGGCGCCTGAGATGAAGCACAAGGAATGAAACCATCACCCCATACTCCAAATAATCCCAGCAAACACATATGGACAGCACAGTCTGGCCAGCAGAAGCTGAGAGTAAGAGGAGAGGAAGGCGAGAGGAGGAGGCCCAGCCCGCAGCCGGCGCTCCGGCGATGAACCGAGGTGGGAGAACATTTTCCCCCAATATTACTGGCTGCGAACTGCAGCGACCACATGGCTGCTCCCAGCCACTCAGTGCACGCTGTTTACTATAAACAACAACAGTAAACAGAAACTCAGCCAAAAAATCAAAGCCGAGGACCCCAGAGCTGAGTCTCCACATCCCGACGTTCCCCATGGAAATAATTAGTTTCATGTTCAGCTGCTGAACCTAAACCTAAACCCAAGGGAGCCAAGCTGCTCAGTGCATCCCAAACTGAGACCGTCTGTTCGGATTTGCCAGCTCTACCTTCAGTCATCCAGACTCCAAAGTGCTGCCACAGTTTTACACGGGAGCTTCAAAGAGCTTGCGGATTAAACCTGCGCGGCAGGAGCCAGCCCTCGCCGGGGTTATTTTTCAACATCTCACTGTGCACGAAACGCTCAAATGTTGTCTCACTCCCAGCCCTCTTCCAGCACTCGACTCGGGGCGGCTGCGAAGGAGGCGCAGCTTTTCCCCGGGCATGGTGGTTACGGGATTTCCCCGGCTGCTCCCCGGGGTCACCCCTGCTACCTCCAGCGGCAGCATCCACGGGACCTGCTCGGAGCACCGGGGTCCAGCTCCACACACACACTGGGGTCACAGGAGGGTGTCCCCGAAGGGCTCATGGGGGAGGAAGGGCACAAGCCCCCCCAGGCACAGCCCAGAGCCTGGGCCGGCTCCTGCAAACCTCCGGCAGCTCGGTCCCGCTTCCCCTTTCCTGCCAGGAGCGCCCGGCTGACACCGAAGGGCGCTGGGGAGGGGGGCGGCTCCGGCCGGCCCAAGAACCGCTCCGAGGCCTCGGGGCGAGGCGGTACCGCGGCTGCCCGAGGCCCTGCCCGGGGACACCCGGCAGAACAACAAAGCCCTGCAAGAGGCTTCCCCGGGAGGCACAGCCCGGCCGGGCAGCCGTGGGGCCGGGGA
>VZTB01008808.1:305985-319482 GCA_013397245.1 Thryothorus ludovicianus
GGACCGTCCTGTCGCAGGGCCAGAGCCCCGTCCGCACCGCGCCCTCGGCACGGCAGAGTCAGCCCGCTGTGTCCTCACCGTGCCTGGCGAGGAACCCCTGTGCCCTCAAGGGACGCCCCGGCACAGGGCAGACCCCCACCCATGACCTTCAGCTCTCCCCATGCCCACTCAGGACCCTTCGGGCACGGGGCTGACTGCCACTGTGAGCCCCAGCCTGGGGACAGGCTACCCTGTGCGATCTGTCCTTGGGAAAGGACAGAGTTGCTCCACCCGTGAGCCTCAGCCTTGGCATAGACCTCCCGTGCCCACCCAGGACACAGGGGCACAGGGCTGACCCCTACCATGAGCTCCACACCTGGCAGTGGGTGCTCCAGCGCCCAGCCAGGGGCCTCTGGGCATAGCAGAGAACCCCGCTGTGACCTGCTGGACCCCCTGTTCCCACAGAGACCCCCTGGCTCCTGCAGAGTGGTGCCCATCCTTGGCTGGCTCCCCACTGGGGACAGCCAGGACTGGGGTGGGCTCTGTGCAGCACAGCCAAATGCTGGGGACAGGCAATTCCCAGATATTCCCTTTGCCTCCAGCCTGGGCAGGACCTCTCCTTGCAGTGCCATTCCAGCCAGACACTCTACAGATGTTTTTGGGGACTCAGTGTCCCCAAGTTCCCCCCAGACAGAGTAAGACTCCTGTGACTCCCTAAAGGAGTCCTAAAGCTAAAAGGATCTCTTGTGCCACTGTTGTACCTCATTGCCTTCACATACTGTCTCCAGGTTCCATCCAGAGAGAGCCCTGTGCAAGCTGACCCCGTGAGCATCCTTGCTGCTGTCTCCTGACCAGAGATGGACCTCACTGGGGACCTTCTCTGTCCTGTAGAACAACCAGAGCCTGCACATGGTACCCCAAAACCGTGCCCTGTCACCCTGTCTCAGGAACTCCCAGGTAACAAGCGACAGCACAAGAGGAAACAGCCTCAAGCTGTGCCAGGGGAGGTTTAGATTGGATATTGAGAAAAATTCCTCCATGGAAAGGGTTGTCCAGCCCTGCCACAAACTGCCCAGGGATAGGGACGTGGGTTAGTGATGGCCTTGGCAGTGCCAGGGTTAATGGATTTGATCTTAGAGGGCTTTTCCAACCCAAGCAATCAGTGATTCTGTGTGCCATGGGCTACTGCAAGAACCACCTTTGCCCCCACAGACCCCAACCAGTGTTGTCCCCCCCACATCCCTTTAGCCCTTGCACCAACACCCCCACAGCTGCCCCACCAGCACATCTGTCTGTAGCAGAGCCCACCCTCTGCTCCCCACAAGCCCTGCACCCTCCTCTGCTGCAGCCATCTCCCACCCTTGCCAGTCAGAACATGGTGTTCCGGGTTCCCAGATGCCATTTCCCATTTGCTCTATGCAGTGTCCTGCTGAAGACCCTCCATGGTACCCTGTCATCCATGGCAGGGATCACAGCTGAAGGAAGCTGCTCATCTGAAACAGCAGCCAGCTCACACTGCAGCTGCATACACAGCAGGTGATGCTGTCCTCGCTCTGCTTGCTGGGTTGCCCGGAAAAAAACACAAAACCAAAAAACCAACAGAATTCTTGTGGTCTGGAGATTCAGTTCACATCTTTTAAGATACTCAAGTGAGTGGTCAGTGAGTCTAAGGGACCTCTAGGGGTTGACCTGGGTCTCATGACCCAGGTATTTTAGAGAGGCAGTGGAGACACCGTAGGATCACAGAATGGTTTGAGTTGGAAGAGCAAAAGATGATCCAGTTCTGTCTCTCTGCCGTTGGCAGGGACACCTTCCACTGTCCCAGGTTGCTCCAAGCCCTGTCCAACCTGGCCTGGGACACTTCCAGGGATGTGGTAGTGCCTCTCTGGGCAGCCTGTGTCAGAGCCTCACCACTGTCACAGGAAAGAGTTTTTTCTTAATATATTTTCCTATGTTTTCCTACATACCCTTGGAGTGACACAGACATGTGTGACAAGTCTTCTCAGGGAGAAAGCACCTGAATAATTTGCAAAGTACTTGTAGTGATATGGCTGATGTAGGAGTCTCCCCCTGAAAGATTTCTTGTTCTGGGAGATTACGTGGAATGGTTTAGGTCAAAAGAAGATCAGAAGGAAAGAGCCCTGGTGTGGACAGGGCTTGGTGGAGTTTGGAAAGGTTGTTCCTGGAAAGCTCTGCAGTAAGTGTGGCTTTGTTATCTGTGCCAGAGAGAAGGCCAAGCCATGATTCATCGGCTCACTGCCCACTGCCAAACCTGATGCCAGCCAGGGAGGCACAGGGTGGGCAAGGGCTCCAGGGTGGGACCTTCCCAGCCTTTCAGGAAGGGCTGGAACCACCTCAGCCCATTCCTGTGTTCCTCCCTTTTCCTCTGGGGAAGTGGATGGCATCACTCTGATGGGCTGAAGGCTGCTGTGTTCCCAAGGGACTGTAACTGATGGCTGGACTGGAGGCAAGAGGAGCCCTGTAGGTGCTCACACTGTCCTAGTTCAGATGCTGGACTTGGGTTCAGCAGGTACAAGGCTGAAAGTTCTGCCCAAGGCCAAAGAAACTCCTGCCTGATCAGCAGCTAATTTCTGGGGTCCAGCAATTTGTCCACAGCTCTTTGACCCCCTTCCCAAGGGGAGAAAAAAGGGATCAGTACTCTCAGAGCAAAATAAAGCTGTATTTCTGTCGCTTACCACAAAAACAATGATAAATTAAGACATACACTTCATCCAACAGGGTGGGATTTCTAATAGTGGGGGAGAAAACTCTTTGAAACTGTTCCAGAGCTGCTGTTTGGAGGTTTCTCATGTCTTCTGAATGGTGACACTGGCCACTGCTGAGGGCCAGCACTGTCCTGGAAAACCTCTTGTTCTGAAATACTCACATTGGGGGATGGACAGTTTGGAATGCGGGTGAGGGCTTCTGTTTTAAGATGTGGAGTACTTGGCTGAGGTAGGACATGGAAGGATATTTTCTTCAGCCTTTCACATAAGCACCTTCTCTATAAATTCACAAGTATTACCTATGCTTCTCATGGGTGTCATCAACGCTATATTCCCTCATGTCCACAGTAATTGGGATTTCATGAATGGAATAAATGCACAAGAGCTCAGAGCTGCAGGATGGAGACAGGAGCGAAATTTCTCCATTGGCCTTAATTTGGAATGAGCAGTGAGATTTACATATGACATCCATATGAGCACCACAGGAATTCAGTTTGATTAATACTACAATGGAAATGAGCCGCAGAAAGGGTTTGCCATTTATTCTGAAGTGTTGCCAGAAAAGCTCAGCACATTTGCAGCCTGGTTTGGGCCAGCTCCCGGAGATGAACGGCTGGGAGGGAACCCCTCAAAGGGTGCCCTGATGCTCAGGGTGTTGGACACACTGGAGCAGCACCTGCGGGAGGAGAGGGTGGAGTGGGATGTAAGGCAATGTGACAGGGAGGGAAACCTCCTGCGTTTTCCCTTCTCCCCTCCCTCTTCCTCCCTCATTAGTGCCTTGCAGCGATCCGGCATCAAACGTCCTCCTAGGCTGCTTCCAACTATTTGCAGCGTTCCCATTAATGAACTTTGTTTTCTGTCATAAATTGATCCTCAGTCTGGCATGGATGAAAATATAGAGCATTTTCTACTTGAAAGAAAAAGCCTCATGTCCCCTGGTCCGTGACCTTTTTATCCTGAATCTATTTCTTCATAAAAAAGGTGAATAAGAGGGCATAGAGATGGATGTAGAGGAGGAAGATCTAAGGGAACATGTGCACCCAGTATTCCTGCTTCTCTCATAGATATGTTCTTTGACCTGACATCTTTCTTGGAGAGGGGAGGTGGGAATCTTCTCCCCATGCCTCAAAAAGGCAGAGGAAAAGGTTATTTACAGAGATTAAAGCCCCAACAGTCAGCAGATCACTTTGCAGGGCCTGCCATACGTTTCCTTTTCCAAAGCAATCTCATATTGAGACCAGCTGTTGAATTTACCAGGGTTTGTCTGCCCGAAAGAGTCCATTTTTGTTCTGAAGACTTCATGGCCTGGAAAATCACCTTTGTGAATACCAGAATGCTTTCTTGGTAGTGAGAAATCTCCTGGCTTTGTATCCCAGACCTTTGCAGGCAGCTTTGCCTTTCCCTGTCCAATTGCACAGCGACCCTCTGACAAATGCTGCCTGCTGCAAACCCCTGTGAGCCCCCAATATCCTCATGAGGCAAAAAACCACATTTTCTCATCATAATACATATTTGTTTCTCCTGTTTCTCACGGCTCTTTGCAACTATTTCTATCTTTTCCACATCCTAGGTGGATGCCAGGTGTCACTGAGCCATGTCCAGGGCTTTCACCCGCTGTCCTGGTTAAATGTACCTGTTTCTGTCAGTATATGCACCCAAATTTAAGCTAAAAGCTCTCTATTACAGAGCCACTCCTTGTAGTTCAGGTCTGCTTTGCTCACCCTGAACTTCTTGCCAGAGTTGCTGCTTTCTTGATCCCACCCCACCTTTGCTGCTTAACACCTCATCAAGCTTGGGTATATATTTATAATCCTTCTGTTATCCTCATATGAAATTATTATCTAATTATCACTTAATATCAATATACAACCCATAATTATCTGATTTCAGGCTGTCACAATAGATCAGTCCTAACTCAGCAGTTATCTGGTATTTCCTAAGCCTGCCATACACCTCTGTCAACACTTTAGGGATGATTGTGTTTGGGTTAGCCAGGCGTAGGTGTAAAATACCAGTTTATTTTTAGGTATGTTGTTTAAATTTCTTGGTTTAATAGCTGTCTTGCAAGTCCTTCATCAGCTTTATAGAATGAGATCTGGTTTCTCTGCAAAAGCAGAATCTAGGAAGTTATTGAACACTTGATTTGTTGCTGCTGTTAATAAATTTCCTGTGTCTATTAATAGACTCATATGGGTTTGAATTCCCTTTGTTCCCAGCGCTTCTAAACATTTCCTACTGGTGCTCTTTGATCCCGCGGGCAGCGAATCCTTCCCCTAATAGCTCGTTTGTTCTGTTTGTACCCTTCACAAATTACTGCACGTCTTAATCCGAGCTGACCTCTCACCCTCCCGCGGGGATTCGCGGCTCCCGAGCCCTCTTTGATCCGCTGCTGTCCTGGGCTGATGCTGAATTGTATCCCCATTCGTCTGTTTAGCTCAGAAATAAGTTTTGTGCCTTTAAAACTGGGTCTGAGAGTGAAGGAGAAGCGGTGGAATGTCTGAGGTGGTTGTTTTCTAAACATAAAGATCAGAGTTTTCAGCTTTCCCTCACACACGGCCTGTGCTGTCTACAGTGTGGATGGTGGGACAGAGCTCTCCTTTGCTTTTTGTCAGTTTTTGGCCAGCTGAGGCAGAAAAGTTCTCTAGACTGTAGTTTTTTTCCTTTTTCTTGGAGCTGTTTGACCCTGCTCTGGTTAAACACCCAAAGGGCCCCAGGAGCTCCCACCTGTGTCCCACCGGGCCTGGCCTGGGCCCGGCCTTTCCCAGCCCTGAGGGACCGACAGCAACTGAGCCGAGCTCCAGCCCCGGGAGAGACTTTCTGAATTTGGCATCTCTGTGGGGTGGAGAGAGATTTTGTTGTTCAGTGTTGTTCATTTGTTGTGCTGGAGAGTGCTTTGCTTGTTAAATAAACAACTTTTTTCCACTTTCCTCCAAGGAAATGTTTTTCTGTCCTGAACCAGCTGAAGAGAGGGGCGGTTCGGATTCGTTTTCTAGAGGGACTCCATCTGGAAGTTTTTTCCCAAATTTGCCCTAAACCAAGACACTGCCCGGGACACTGAGCCCCCGGGATGGGTCACAACCCCGGGGAGCTCCAGGCCAGCAGCTGGGGCACAGGCAGGGGCACGGGGGGCAGAGCAGCAGGGATGTGCCAGAGCTGGGCACTCATTTCTCCATGCCTTGCTCATGCCAGGAGAACAGAGGGAACCTTCCCAAGGGGTGTGGGAGTGAAAACCACATCCCTAAGTCCTGTCCCCTGACACCTGGTAAGGCTAGGCTGTGTTAAAATTTTCATCCATTTTTGACCTTTCCACTCCCACCCAAGCTTTGAAACCATCTGTGGTATTCATTTTAACTTAATTTAATTTAATTTAATTTAGTAGTTCTCATGTTTAATCCCCCTCATGCACCTTTCTCCCTTCTTTCCTTTTCCATTTTCCCCAGCACAGCACCTGCTCAGCTTCTTGAATTACTGTAAAAAAATTTTCAAGCAAGAGATTTTTCAGAATCATAATAAACTGTTGGACAGAGGAAACAGCTCAAGGTATTGATTCAATTTGAGTCATCTTTTCTCAAGCCTCCCATTGAATTTCAGGCATTGCTTAGATTCAGGGTCATCTTGGACTCACTGATCAATATAAAATGTTATTATTTATGTGTCTTGCTATTTTTTTCCCCTAACTGCACTTTGACACCTACATATCAATTTGGGATAATCAATTTACTATTTCTTCCCCTCCTTTTCCAGTGAAATTGGATGGATTCCAGCTGCTGCTCCCCTTGCAATGATGTGACCATTCTGAGTATCTGAAAACAAAGTTTCACTGGGACATCTCCATCTCCATTCAATTTTTCTGACTAAATTTTTCTCCCTAAAAAATACGGGCAATAGCTGGCAGCTCCTTCATCAACTGCTGGCTGGGCTCACCCTCCAACAGGTGTGGTACCTTTCTAGTCCCTTCAGAAGAGAATATCCTTTTAGAATGCAAAATAATATTAATTATTTTAGCTTATTGAAGGAATACATAATCAACAAACCAGGGTTTAGAGTCCACCTGTGACTGAAGGTTGTATGTGTCTTTCTGGGAAGATTTTCTTTGTGACAGGATGAGGGGGAAATGGCTTCCCACTGCCAGGCAGGGCTGGATGGATATTGGGAAGGAATTGTTCCCTGGGAGGGTGGGCATAGGCTCAGGTGGAATTCCCAGAGCAGCTGTGGCTGCTCCTGGATCCCTGAAGTGTCCCAGGCCAGGCTGGACATTGGGGCTGGAGCAGCCTGGGACAGTGGGAGGTGTCCCTGCCATGGCAGGGGTGGCACTGGATGGTGTTTAAGGTCTTTTCTAACCCAGCAGAAATGTGGTTCTGTGATTCTGTGGAATATTACTACTGCTCAGCTGACCTTCCTTGGAATATCTGTCATGTTGCACTAAGGAGGGTGCAAGCCCAACATCGAATATCTTCAGATTTACACTGTGGAAAGTCTAAACCAGGGATACACAAAGGTGTCAGCTGGGAAGCTGTTTGAGTTGTGAATCAAGAGATTTAACAAGCCTTGAGAACTTGGAAAATCCTAAGGGTCTGGGGATTTACAAAAGTGTCATGATGTTTTGAGAAAGGAAGCCATGAACCCAGATCAGATGGTAGGAGGGATAACTGAGTTCCTGCAGCTACACACTGGCAAAATTAATGGCTTTTGGTACAAAAAGTAGCTCTGGATAGACAGACTGGTGAGCTTATCTGTGAGAGACTGGGGCTGCTGAAAACATCCACGCTGGTCCAGGCAGTTCTAAGTAGCACCCTGGCAACACCATGGGTTAGGGAGGCTGGATACAAATCCCTGAGGAACCAGCACCAGCAAGGACATTATTAATGCTGTAAACTGGGCATGTTAAATGTCAGCTGTGCCCAGCTTTTTGACAGAGCCTCTGACCAATGCCACTGCACTGAGATGAAGGAGAGGTGCTGCTCCTGCTGGGACTGGAAATTAGAAAGACAGCTGTGAAGTAATTTAAGTAAAGATGATAATCATAAAATCTGCAGTAAGGTTTGCAGGTAGCAAAAATCCTGAGCAGGGCAGGTTATGGCTGCCAAACCCTCGGGACTATTAAATAGCCCCAGTCCAGCCACTGTATTTGAAGAGCCATGCACAAATCCACCCCTGAGAGCCTGGAAAATGCATGCTCTAAGATGAGAGACTCCATCTCACAAAGCATCATTCAGGGCAGCTTCAGAGTTATTCTGTGCATCTGCCTGACACTGGGTTTATAAAAAGGGGAATAGCAAAGAGTCAGGGGTGACCTAGATCCTTCACACGGCGTTGGAAAAGCTATTCCAGGAACAACACAGCAGCTCTGCTGTCAGCCTCTGACAGGGCCTGTAGAAGCACAAAGAGGGCTGGAAGAAAAGCTACAAAAGTCTTCTGGGGGCTAGAAAACATCCTTGACTTGAGGTCAAGGAGCTCTTCATGCTTGGCACAGGCAGCTGAAGGATCTTTGCCATGGTGTGCACCCTGCTCGTGTGGAAGTAGCTGCAGGATGCAATGAGCTGGAGGGGTTGGGAATGAAAACAGAGAGAGGAGAGGTGTCAGTGCCAGGGGTGGCCTGGCCAGGGCCAGGGAAGCTGAGCATTTCACTCTGGGTCTCTACCCCTTCACATTGCCCCTGGCTGAAAAGAGGAATTCCTGCCCCAGAGCAGGGATTGCATTTTAATAGCACACACCTAGCTTCTGTTTGGATCTGAAGAAATACTTGTTCTGCCTTTCTGGGTTTTCCTTTCTCCAAATTATTTCAGGCCTGTTCCTCCTGGAGGTGGAGTATGGTGTACCATGCTTTCACCTATGACAGAGGGTCTCCACTGGCCCTGAATTGTCTATTATGTTTTTTAATGGTGCACGAGCCTCGGGAGGAACCCTGCTCCTCAGGCTGACAGAGACCTGGGGGTTTCCATCTCACTCAAAGCCTGTGGTTTGCCATATTCATCTGGGGAATATCATGGTGGATCCCCCCCCTTTCCAGTGGCCCTGCTGGTCCCTTTCTTCTGGCAGCTGAGTTTTACAGGATTGAAATATTCAGCTTAATTACAGTCTTTGGGCTCAACAATGAGTGTTTAGGTTAGACTTGCGACACATAAAAGTTGCAGTAAGTTGTCTCTAACAGTTACTTTTGGCTTTAATTTTTGCAGTCCTTCTGTGAGTTTTTTTTTGCAGAAATAGCCATACAGCCCATTCATGCCTTTTAAATTAAACAGAATTATTTCCCATTTGCAAGTGATGAGCCTCTCCCAAGTCAAGAGACATCAGCCATTTTCCTTTGCTCTGAGGGGAGTAAATCCTATAGCCAGTGATGGTGGGAGAGCAGGGCCAACCTTTAGTCTGCCACATTCCTGTGTGGCTGGGACTGCTTGAATTCCCCTGCAGGCTCCTTGCTCCACAGGGATGCCCCCACCAAGCTTGCCCACTCCCTGGATCAACAGCTGGCAAACATTTCTACCTTGCCCCTGCCCTTTCCTCATCACCACTTGCAGCAGATCCTTGACTGCGTGCTCAGCTCGAAGCCAGTTGGAAAATCATTTTGGTGAATTAATTTGTGAGTTGTTCATTAGGATTATTCATGGGTGGCCGGGCTCTGTGGGACACTGGGAGCCTTGGGCAGATCCTGGCCTTGCAGCATTTTCCAGGGCATCCTGTGTTTTCCTGCAGATGTGTCGAAGGGTTATTCATGGCTCATCAATACAGATGAAAACACAGAGCCTGTGTTGGAGAAAGGAGGAGGTTCCTGTGCAATCCTGCTGGGAAATGGCTCCCGGGGCTATTTCAGGACATGAACTCGGAGGCTGGGCTGCTCAGTATGGAAATGGAGCTGTTTGCTTTCGAAAGTACTTTTCCTAAGAAATGTCTTCGCTCTCCTCGGGACGCTGCCAGCATCCTGAGGAGACACACAGGAGGAATATTATTAATTTCCAGGGCTTTGCCTCTGCCCAAACCATGGAGCAGGGTCCCACCCTACCTACACTTGGCTGTGCAGGGATTTTGAAGGGAAGTGGGGCTGTTCTATTCCCTACACTTCAGCCTGTGGTGCTGCCAAGGCTGCTACTAAAACACATCCCCAGGTGCCACATCCACACATTTTTTGAACATTTCCAGGGATGGTGACTCCACCAGTGCCCTGGGCAGCCTGTTCTAATGCCCAGCCACCATTTCACCCTTTTTCCAATTATCCAATATAAACCTCCCCTAGCATAACTTTTAGGCAATGTCCTCAGAAGGCTTGGAATGGGCCCTGATTATTTTTTAAGATCAGCTCCCTTGTTCCACTTAAATTAAAATTGCAGCATCCTGCTGCTTCTTTGAGCATAAAATCCATTGGATGCATGCACAGCTGAGTGACATCATCTGATCTGATTCATATTTTAAAATCTATAGAGTTCAAACACAATGCACTTATTAGCAGGCAGATTCCCAGGTGGAGCATCATGCACCCCACTACCAATTTCAGGAGGAGTTAAGTGCTGCTTTATGACAGTAAAGGTATTTCTGGGCATGTCTGAAGCTACCCCCTGGTTATTTAGGGGATCTCTGTGTGTTTGGGGTCTTGCACTGATCGACTTTGAGCCCCTGAGAGAGGCTGTACCAGACTTTCTCTCTCTCCATGGGAACTTGCTTTTCTGAGACTGGAGGGACCTAGGGATGCTAATTTGCCTCTCCCAGAACATTAATTGAATTGCAGATATAAATTGATATTAGGGTAGTCTGGAAATAAGATATAAAAAGATTTCCTGGCATGGTGCTGCAGATTTTTCTCTATTAACATTTTGCACAGAACAAAACATGGCTCACAAATACCTGCTATTAGTTTCAGTGTTTATTACAGTGTCACCAACTGTGCCAGAGACACGAGATCTGCAGGATGCTGAACACAAAGCCTTGGAGCCTGTGGTGGCCTATAGGAGGCAGGAGAATGGCACTGCCAGTGCCTCGAGTTCCTGCTCCAGCTTTCCAAAAATTAGGGAAATAAGCTAGATGAGCAGGAGGTGAGGAGTGCTCCTGATGTGAAGGAAGCAAAATCTCCCCTGGTCCTTGGCAGATCAGGGAAGGGCACATCCCTTTTGGACCCAAAGTTTGTGGTGGAGAAGACACTGGAGTAGTGTCGGTGCAGTGGCTGAAGATAAGAAAAAAATTGTTTTTTTTTAAAGAGCTCTGTCTCCTCCTCAGGGAGCAGCTCTTTTAGGGGCAAAACAGTGCTGAGCTGAGCTTGTGGCTGCTTGTGGCACCGTGGAGTGTATCCAGCAGTGATTTCCCACTGATAATCCAGAAGAGTGTGCTGTGTGCAGGAAGGGCAGAATGAGATGAGCACCAGGAGGGGCTCAGAGATCAGACACTTTCCAAGGGACTGTGTTTTAGGAGCAGCTGTGGAAGCTTAAGCACAGGAAGAGAAGCCCTGTGAGCAGTGTGGAGCTAAAAACCTGGGGGAATTTTGGTAAGGGAGTAGCAACAAGCCCATTGGAAAAATCCTAGACATGACAATCTGCTGATCAAGTTCAGTCAGGATATGGGAAAAATTAAATAGGCAAAGCAAGGCAAAACATGGGACAACTCCAGTGGGACTTGTGAGTGTGAAAGGGGGAATAAACACATGATGCTCATGAAAAAGAGAGAGAACAACAGGTAGGAAATGAACACCTCACAGGTGCCATGGGCCCCCATCTGCTTCCATAGGTAGGAGACACTCTGAGCAGCCTGGAAGCACAGCTGCTCAGAGGGATGTTCCCCTGCCACAGTGCCTGCAGTTAAATGAGGGGGAAAAATGCCTGGAGAAGCTTATCTTTCACATTTCCAATCTGACAAAATTGGCAGTGAAGAAAAGGCAGTTTTGGGGTCTTGCTTTCGTCCTTTCCAGGGTACAGTGTTTTGGTAGCAAGGCACAGAATGGTGAAAGGGGGAGAAAACGCTGAGAAGGGAAAAGGGAAACAAAAATTCCAACATAGGGTAGGAAAAAAATATTTTTTTAAACTGATGGAATTGTGATATCAGGATTTTAAAATGAAGTGTTGTTTTCCCTTCGAGGAGTAGGTGAAGATGAGGCTGATTCCTGAAGAGATTTGGACTAGGCTGTATTAGGGAAAAGGAAAAGAAGATGGGTTGGAGAGCTTCATCTGAGATGGGGTAGGGATGCTTATTAGGAAATAGCTCGTTTTAGTCTTTGGTGCTGGACTATTTTTAGTGTCCAAGGAGGGAAACTGAGGCAGCAACTGAACCAGGCTCTCCATATGCACTCCAGGCTCTGCGTGATCCTGTCATTTCCTTCCTGCTGTACCGTTTATTGCAGAAAAGCCTGTTGGGGACATCCAGAACAGACACTCCTGAGACAAAGCCTTCAGTTTCTACTTTCTGACTGAGCTGGCTGTTTTGGCCCTACAATACCCACAGATGTGGGCTGGATGGTGTCACTTTTCACACGAGTGGTTCATTTATTGCAATCCCTCAGCTGGAAGGCAGAGAAGGGGTCCAGGACTGGGTGGTGCTGCTGCAGCTCTTCCCAGGCCCCCTGTGCTTCCAGGTGGATGGGCAGGCTGGAAGGGAAGGGCTCAGGAGCCCCAGGGGGCTTTGGCCATGTGGTCCCACCTGGTCAGCTCATTGTCCCTCATTGTTACTGCCACTGTGGCAGCAGCAATGTGCCACAGTGGGGTAAAAGCTGCAGGTTGCTGAGGGAGAGAAATACAGCCCATAATAACAGCAAACATACAACTCCTGCCCCTTTATAGAGGCCATAAATCCTGACAGACCTTCTCCAGGTGACTCCTGCTTGGGAGGGCTGAGCTGGCTGCCCAGTCCTGTCCCCCTGACAGTGCATTCAGGAGGTGAAATATCTCCAAATTGCACAGCTGATGGTGGCACGAATTACCAGCAGCTACTGTTGGGGAGTGTGGCTCAGGCGTGGCTCAGATGGTCTTCCCTCTCCTCGTTACAAGCATCTTTACAGCAGCTGAAACCACCAGAAGCACGGGCAGGGATTCAGGCTGTTGGAGGTGGAAAGAGACACAGTTCCCAAGAATTGATTAAAAAAATGCTCAAAAAGATAGCTTACAGTGTGTGTTGTTTCAAAACCCAGTTGGAAGCAAAGGGATGGTTACACACCATGCCAGCATTGTCCTTCACTGCTCATTGTGACCTTCCTGCTGGAACACCTTAGATCTGGTCAGCTGGCCCCAAGGTCTGAGGAGGTTTCACCTCCCAGAGACCACTGAGGGGTCCAGGCCAACAGCATTGTCTGTGGAGCAGAGGGACAGGGCTGGAGAAAGGCTGGCATCCCTCTGAGGAGTGGGGCTCAGCTCTCCTCAGCACACACAGCTCTCCTGCCTGCTGCTCTGGGACACTGCTCACTGAAGGGTTAATGGACAAACTGGGGACAGAGACTGCCCAGGGCAGCTGAGTTATGGTAGCCAGAGGGCTTCAGCCACAAGTTCCCAGCCCCAGTCATGCCAGTCTCCTGTGGTGTTTCTGAAAGGCTCCTCTGAATGAAAGCAGCAGAACCAGGGCTGGTTTGAACCTATGAGAGGGAGTGACGTGCTGGGGAGGGAGGTCAGTGGTGACACCAGCAGTGCCAGACCTGCTGGGTCAGGCTCCACCTTCACCTGCCAGAGCTGCCCAGAGGAACCTCTGCACCCTGCCAGAGCCTCTGCTCCCAAAGGAGCACACCACAACCTCAGGATGGTCACGTGTGCAACATCTGCAGGATCTGAGCTGCAACTGGCACCACCCTGGTGACGACTTTTGAAGATCAGAAGTTTAGGACACAGCT
>VZTB01008809.1:3458-26384 GCA_013397245.1 Thryothorus ludovicianus
AGAGAGGCTACCCGTCGGGGGCTGAGAGAGGCTGACACTGTGGGGTGACAGAGGCTGACACTGTGGGGCGAGAGCTGGACAAGCTGGGTGGTACCAAGCCCACAACAGTCCTGAACTGTTCTAGAGGATCTGCCTTTCTGAAGAGACTCTTTGGAACCCACCCAGTACAACTCAAATCTCCCTCTGGTCGTTATAAATGCAAATCAAACGTTCAGCTGAGATTCCAAACCAGAAGATGACACAACAAATGCCATTTTCAAAGGTACAGGGGAGCTCATGTAACATCAGTGTAAAAAGGTATCGTTGATCTGAGACACTGATACTGAAATGTGATAACAAATCCCCTCACTCCTGTTCAATTCTGATAAACCCCAGATAGAAGGACTGAGAGAAAATTGCTGCCAGTGCATTCAGCAGCACAGGGCTCTCTGTGCAAGGAGTGGGACCCAGAGGGACTTGCTGTATTTACAAGAGTAAATAAAACCAGAAGAACATAATATTTTGAACAGCCAGAACCTCTAGAAGAAAAAAGCAGCAAAGCCTGACTCAAGTTAGAGGGCAATTCTGCCCAAGAGCAATTAGATATGACAATTAATTTTAGTTAATGCTGCAAGGATAAATAACCATTAAAAACATTAAGGTTTCTGAAATGACTTCTCAGCTGGGAATATGAACAACTGTTTTTAAGGTGGACATTTCTTTGCTTATCAAACTTACATCATACAATTCCTGTTGGAAGAGGTTATGAAAAAAATTCAATGGCTTTCCAAAGCAACTGAGAGAATAATACTTTTTAATTAACTTTGTAATGTGACCCTGAAAATGAACACGTATGACAAATTAAATTTGATTTTACTATTTTGTTTATTATGCTTCAACATTTTACTATTTCAAGACATGGCATCAATTCTCTGTCTAAAAGAAATAACACACAATAATGTAGCAAACATTTATCTCTGAAAAAGAACCAGATAACACTGGCCAAGTGCTAATAATTTTCATTCCTTCTTACTGTATTATTTACAATATGTTTCCAAGCTGAGGCCCAGAGCTACAGTTTTAAAAATGTTGGTTTAAAATACTGCAGAATTATTAGTTATTTTATTTTGCACTTGAGTTCATGTCACACATTGGACATGAGTGGCAGGGGTTGGAATGAGATGGGATTTGAGGTCCTTCCAGCCCAAGCCATTCTATGATTCCATGGTTCTACATTTTTCTGTGGTGGTTCATAAAAGAGCCAGACTGGAAAATTTCTCAGAATTTCCGACTTCAAGGTGACTTTTGGGAATCATATTTAGCAAACTAACTTAAGGTAACTGGTAAAAACAAAAACAGAAAAAAAAANAAAAAAAAAAAAAAAAAAAAAAAAAAAAAAAAAGAGAAAAGCTGTCCCTGTAGAGATTTTGTATTTTCTTGCATCTTCATGTAATCAGTGGTTAACTCCCCAGAAAATGTTTTTCCCTTATTATTAACAAAGATGATGCAGCCTGGGTAATTTCCCATGTGGGTCTCTATTGTGTCTCTATTCCTACAGTTCCTCTTTACCTTTCCTAACAACAACTTCCTTCATTTCAATCTTTGTATCAATGACCATAAAATGTTGGCATGTTGGACAAATAAAGCAGTGTCACACCATCTATCTGTACTTCAAATTCCATGTGCTGACTTAGCAAGGGAGTTTTCAAATGGCTTCTCTCTCCCAAAACTGAGAGAAAAGCTTTACACAGCCCATGGATACCTGAGCACCTGAAGCAGATTAAATTCCCACTATTATGGGAAGCTTTTCCTCCCTCACCTCCCATGTACATTTATTTGCAATATTGCTTTATAAGCAGTGATTTACAAATGATGCAGTAGTTGGGTTTGAACAATAACAGTGTCACCTGTGATTTCGGTAGGAACAGTCAAGTCAGTTCTAAAAACCACATTTTTTTCCCCACAATATCCCTGCACAAGCCCTTCAAGATGGGGATCCCCCCTGATCTTTTCCCATTCTCCCTTTTCTCACTCAATCAATTCATTATTAGCATGAACCAGAAACTTCCCAACTTACTAAATACCTTGCCAATTCCCATCAAACCCTCCCAAACACAAGTCCTTCCCTCTTCAAGAGACATTTGAAAATTGGATGTGAGAAGAGACCAGACTCCAAAGAGGCTGCAGGAGCTCACAGGGATCTGTAACCAACTCAAGCAAACTGCTGAAAATTCAAATTATGAGATAAATCTAATGCTCCCAGATACAAACAAAGACTTACTCTGTTGGCAGCTTGGTTTTCCATGGCCTGCCCTTTAAGGACAGAAGAATTCACATCATATCCAAGATTGAGACCATGTACTTTTGAAAAAATACAGAAAAGCATGCCTACCACTAAATGCTATATACACTGATTGTAAAATGGAAGAGCAAGTGTGACTTGAGAGCTGGGTTTAATAAAGAAATGTTTCCACAAATTCTCATGGCAGGAAGATCCTTCTGGGTCCTTTCCAGCTCAGGATAGTCTGTGACTCCTTGTTGGACACATCTTAGAGTATTTTAACAATCATCATCAGGAACTCAAACTGTTTGATGTGTTTTGCTAGCATGGAGCAGAAAGGATGGAGCTTTACCAGAAAAGAGGATATCAGATCAACATGAGACCAATCTTGCATGGCCAAGACCTGCTCGTGGTTGAATTTTCAGACACTTTGTACAGTGTCTACCCGTGTAATAATAATGATCAAGGGGCAAGAATTATTTACACTCCCTTCTTCCTTTTTGAACCCAAATCCTTCACGGATAATGCTGAGACTGGACCAGACCTGGGGGAACAAGTTAAAAAAGTGAGAAAAACCACAACACAAACCATTCTGTGGTTCTGCAATTCCAGGATTTCTCATAAATACTTTCCATAAAATGCCAGGGATGTAAATGCAGAATTTCTGCCTCGCCCTGAAGAGACCACTGTGTCAGCATTGGACCTACTGGCCTCAAAGAGCTTCCAGCTTCAGCTGCATAAAGAGTTCAGTCATTACTTCAGGGTTTTTGTCTGTGTAATGATAAGGAGATAATGGGCATTGGTCCAGGAAATGTTAGGAGCTGCACAAAGGGATGGAAGCAGGCATCCTGCTGGGAGCACGCCTGCTCACATGAAAATGCCCCTTTTATCTTTGTACATAAATACACAACAACCTTTGCAAAGTCTCCAAATTACTTCATTTTCTTGGGAGACAGAAACTGTAATTGGGTGGGCTGTGCAAGCTCATTCTTCCTCCTGCAGCTTAAGCCACGGACATTCATCTCTCCACAAAGAGCCCAAATTGTTCCCGTCTGCACTTGAATGTTTTGTTGTCTCATTTTAACTGACCCATCAGACCATAAATAGCGGCATAAGGCCCTCACATCTATTAACTGGTGTCATTAGGAGTCCTTTCTCATTCATTGTTAAGAGGACTAATACCTCCTAGAGAAGTCTCATGAGCAGCCACTCCGAGGACACACTGATTAAATATAATTCCTCATTAAAAGATACCAAGCAGTTGGGGCTGGCTTTTTGAGTATAGGGACATTTCCTATTAAGGTTCAAATGAATAAACAAAGTTTCCTCTGTGGTTTTCTTTATTCTGCATTATTCCCCTCTCAGAGCAAGCTTCTGTCTCACTGTGAAGAACAGCCGAATTCTATCCACGTGACTCTCCAGTTTCACCTACATCTCCCAGATAGAAAGTATTATTTCCAATATAACAGCTGCCAGAAAACATTCACCAGCTGAAGGCTGTGAAACTTCAATTAGCAGGTGACCCCTGGGCAGCGCTGCCCGGCCATGGGCCATGAGGGCACGAAAAGCAGCGCCTCAAAAAACCACTGCCACATCAAACGGGGCACCTGGAGACACCCTGCTCCCTTTCTGGCGCACCTGAAGACACCCTGCTCCCTTTCTGGCGCACCTGAAGACACCCTGCTCCCTTTCTGGCGCACCTGAAGACACCCTGCTCCCTTTCTGGCGCACCTGAAGACACCCTGCTCCCTTTCTGGCGCACCTGAAGACACCCTGCTCCCTTTCTGGCGCACCTGAAGACACCCTGCTCCCTTTCTGGCGCACCTGAAGACACCCTGCTCCCTTTCTGGCGCACCTGAAGACACCCTGCTCCCTTTCTGGCGCACCTGAAGACACCCTGCTCCCTTTCTGGCGCACCTGAAGACACCCTGCTCCCTTTCTGGCGCACCTGAAGACACCCTGCTCCCTTTCTGGCGCACCTGAAGACACCCTGCTCCCTTTCTGGCGCACCTGAAGACACCCTGCTCCCTTTCTGGCGCACCTGAAGACACCCTGCTCCCTTTCTGGCGCACCTGAAGACACCCTGCTCCCTTTCTGGCGCACCTGAAGACACCCTGCTCCCTTTCTGGCGCACCTGAAGACACCCTGCTCCCTTTCTGGCGCACCTGAAGACACCCTGCTCCCTTTCTGGCGCACCTGAAGACACCCTGCTCCCTTTCTGGCGCACCTGAAGACACCCTGCTCCCTTTCTGGCGCACCTGAAGACACCCTGCTCCCTTTCTGGCGCACCTGAAGACACCCTGCTCCCTTTCTGGCGCACCTGAAGACACCCTGCTCCCTTTCTGGCGCACCTGAAGACACCCTGCTCCCTTTCTGGCGCACCTGAAGACACCCTGCTCCCTTTCTGGCGCACCTGAAGACACCCTGCTCCCTTTCTGGCGCACCTGAAGACACCCTGCTCCCTTTCTGGCGCACCTGAAGACACCCTGCTCCCTTTCTGGCGCACCTGAAGACACCCTGCTCCCTTTCTGGCGCACCTGAAGACACCCTGCTCCCTTTCTGGCGCACCTGAAGACACCCTGCTCCCTTTCTGGCGCACCTGAAGACACCCTGCTCCCTTTCTGGCGCACCTGAAGACACCCTGCTCCCTTTCTGGCGCACCTGAAGACACCCTGCTCCCTTTCTGGAGCACCTGGAGACACCCTGCTCCCTTTCTGCCTTCACAAAGCAGACTGTGCCTTCACCAACCCCGCAGGACACGAAGGGTTCTGAGGGAAAGGCTCTGATTGCAAAGCACTGATGTGAAGTGATGGCCGACACAGAAGGACATTAATAATGGGATGCAGTCCCTTTAGCGATCCCTCGCTGTCTGTGTGTTTAACAAGGACATTTACAGCCTGGGGATCCAGGAATAAGGTCATCCTATTCTTATTAACAAGACAAGCTCATGCTGGTTGAATGGAGGCAGCTCAAAGGGTGCAGCAGGAATGTGCAGGAGGGCTGGCAGGTGACAGAGCCCGATGGCCACAGTGCCCAAGCTGTGCTGCCACAGGGGACACGGGAGCAAAGAGCAGACTGAGGTGTCTGTGGTAGCCTAAAAAGCCTCCTGAAAGGTAAATTGCCCACTGCCAGGCACGCTTTAAAATGTTCTGACTCAGACTTGCTTTACACTTGTGCAGGGGAACCACACAGCACCTGGAAAAGCCTGAAATGCATTCAAGAACCTGATTAAATTACACTGTGTGACAGTTCTGCTGTGCCCAGCAGGGCTGGTATCTGTAAACCAGGCAGTTTATGGAGCTCTTTCACAGAAACAAATCATACTCAGCAGCTAGTCAAAAATTCTCATTCCACAGGTGATGGGATATGTCTCTAAAGTCTTTCAGAAACTTTATCAAGAATCTGCTTCCTGACTACCTTTCTAATTTTTCTAATTTAAAACAAGCAACAAGATAATTTTTGACAACATTTGGGAAAGTTTTGTCTTGATTGCTAATAATGCCAATGATAAAGCACTCCTGGATCTAATTTACCCTCCACACAGAACTCTTGCACAGAAATTGTATTCACTCAGCTGACAATAGAATTTACTCCCAGTTAATCAATAAAAGCCTTTGTATGATATAATCAATGAAACCAACAAGTTGTAGCATTTCTGTATCTCTCTTCATCCACGGCTCTGTTTTAACAGCTTTCCAACTAAGTCTGCCAGACTCTTCTGTGCTAAGGGGTTTTTTGTTTCAATAAGCATTTGATGGATTATAGATACAGTAAAATTCTATATATCAAAGAGATTTCTGTTTTGTCTGGTCTTCTCAACTTCCTTACACCCTCACTGCCCTGCAAACTCCCCAGGAATTGATGAGTAGCTGGGTCAGCAGGTCAGCTACTGCCCTTCAGCATCCAGAAACTAACCCCTGGAATGGCAGAGAATAAAGGAACATGAGGGCTCAGCTTTCCCAGGGCTTGCTTCTGCAAGAAGAGTAGAAATTGGGGAAATCTCAAAATTACCAGACTGATGTGGTTCAGAGTTGTTTTTCTAATATGCACCTTCAGCTGCATTCATTATCCCTTATCTGAGCTATTTGGGGTAAGAACTAAAAAGAACCATCCCAAATGTGAGTGTCCTTTCCCGTGACCAGGCTGGGAATAAACCACTATCATAGAAAGCTGTCTAAATTTATTCTAAATTTTAACATCTGGTTGAGGCCAGCAGGTGCAGAATCATTAATTGCTAAGGTCATAAAATACCTCTAAGATCACTGAGTCCAGCCATTAACCCAACATCACGTTCACCACTAAACCAACTTCCCAAGTGCCACTTCCACCTTTTGAACACTTCCAGCCATTCCACCACTATCCTGGGCAGCCTGTTCCAATGCCTGAACACCCTTTCCATGAATAATTTTTTTCCTAATTTCCAATCTAAACCATCACTGCTGCAACTTAAGACCATTCCCTCTGGTCCTGTCACTATTTCCATGCAGTGCAGAGAATTTCATAGCAATATATAATGGGAGAAAAACAGCCCAAAAACTCTAAGTATATTAATTTTAAAGTACTTTTTCAAATTAATTCACTTAAAATGCTGTGGTATAGAAGAGTCCATTGTTATACCAGCAGAAATCAATAACTAAGAACAATTTGGTCTTATCCTTGACCATCACAGCTGCTCTGAACGTGTTTTCAGCCTGACTCTTACATAGCACAACTGCATCTAAGGACTCCTTGATGCCCAAAGTTTCATCCTGCTCCTGTTAATATCAACACAATTTGGAAAATCCACTGTAATTTGACACCAAAAATGTAACACCCAAGGATGCTGAAACACTAACTCTGCAACAAAGTCCTTGGATTTATTTTAATGACTAAATTAGCTCTGGGGGAGGCAGGTTAACATTGACAAACACACATCAGCATACATCCACATACAGGGGAAAAACAAAAAGGGCTCTACTGAATAACTCTAAGTAGGTTTGAGGCACTAAGAACCCAAGTGCTTTTCCTGAGTCATTTTAGGATATTCCATTGGAACATTCTGGATGCTTATTTTGATGAATTGACTCAAAAGCAAAAGCCTGCATGTGGACAGACTCATCCCAGATGTCTTGCAGAATTCAGATGAACTGCAAATAGTATGTCCTTCTGACCCAGTTTCAGCTGAAGTTTTACCCTTCTCCACAGGAGGAAAAGTCTCTGACTCTACCTGTGATGGTGGATGGAGATTTATTTCCATGATTCAATACATGGCCATTGAAGCTGAAAAAATTCATAACGCCAATAAACTCCAAAGTGAGAATAATAAACCCAGAGGAAAACTGATCAAGGCTCAGTGAAATGTTCAGATCAAAGCCGCAGGGCAAAGGTACAGATGTGCTGGAGGTACTGGATTTTGGGCAGCCCCAAAATTCCAGCTTCATCCTGGGCTGATGCCCCGGCGTGGGCAGCAGGGGAGGGGGATTCTGCCCCCGTGCCCTGCTCAGGTGAGACCCCACCTGCAGAGCTGCCCCAGCCCTGGGGAACAACAGCAGGAGGAGCTGGAGCTGCTGGAGAGAGTCCAGAGGAGCCCACGGAGCTGCTCCAGGGCTGGAGCCAGGCTGGGACAGCTGGGGGTGCTCACCTGGAGAAGGGAAAAATCCAGGGAATCCTCAGAGCCCCTGGCAGGGCCTGAAGGGGCTCCAGGAGAGCTGGAGAGGGACTGGGGACAAGGGATGGAGGGACAGGACACAGGGAATGGCTCCCACTGCCAGAGGGCAGGGATGGATGGGATATTGGGAAGGAATTGTGGTGAGCACTGGTACAGGGTGCCCAGAGCAGCTGTGGCTGCCCCTGGATCCCTGGAAGTGTCCAAGGCCAGGCTGGACAGGGCTTGGAGTAACCTGGGACAGTGGAAACTGTCCCTGCCCATGGGGTTGGAAGGAAATGTTCTTTAAGGTCCTTTCCAGCCCAAACCATTCTGTGGTTCCTTGACTCTACATCACCCAGTCTGAGCTGGTTAACACACAAGGCCAGTCTAAACCAGAGCACAGGCAGGGGGACAGGCAGGACCCTCAGCTGGCAGCTCAATTTGTCACACTTTAAATAACTGAACACATGGGATGACTCCTTCTGGAAAGGTTCTTGTCTCTTTTCCACTTACTTAAGAGAGCTGAAGCTGTGACAGGGTTTTTTTTTGGGAGATGAAGCTGGGTGAGATACATTATTCATCACCTTTCAAAGTAGCAGGGACTTAATCACCAGACATAATGCAAGTGGAAATTTATGTCATATGTTATGCCAAAGGTCAGATTACACATAATCAGAATGGCCCTTTTGACTTTAAAATCCATAATGGTTACAGATTAGGAGCAGGTCCCTTGAAGGCAGCACAGTTACACGGATGGGAAACTGATGTGAAATGAAAGTCATTCATGACAACTGGGTTATATTTCTTTTTAATAATGGATGTCAATAAAGAAAGCTCAGTTCATTTTTAAATGACTGAACTTTTGAAGCGATCTGCTAATGGCTCCTTTGACATTGACAAACCCTGAACAACATTTATCAGGTACATAAAGCTGAGAACATGGTCTGTACCTTGCACCAGAGGAATTTTCCCTCAGCTACCCTATGCTTGCTGGCATCTTTAGGAATAAATGGCTTTTTTGCATAATAAATATTACTACTGTCTCAAGAGACAGATGAGATGAACTTCTTCCACTTCCCAACAAACCAGTATTTTTTATCTGCATAGAAGATTGTGTTTTGAGTTCTGTCTGGAAAAAATGCACTTTAATAAACAAAATAACTCAGCAGGGTGTGTTAGGCAAAAGCTGAATAACATCAGCTTTTATAAAGATTGTCTGACAGTGATTTAATTTTTACCCCATTTGGTTTCAACATTTTCACTGGGATTTGCCAGGTGTTTGCACCTAAATAAACAGAAATGAATGGGGTATAACTGTGAACAGGACTGGAATTTAATGGCAAAAGAGATATATCACAATGAAATCCAAGAATATAACTTTCTTAAAATATGTCTTATAAACCCTTCATATTTTTGGCATCTTCAAGATTCTCATTTCAGTATGACCAAGGAGTTTGCTGTGGCTGCAAAGGAAGGATGGAAAGAGCTCGGAGCAACCTGGGACAGTGGAAAGTGGCAGGGGTAGAACTGGATGCTCTTTAAGGCCCTTCCAGCCCAAACCATTCCATGATTCTGAGATAATTTTCCCCATTCATAACAATAAAACAGTCTCTGTGCCCCTATTATTTATTTTTTAATGGCAGTTTCCCACTGCCAGAATAGAATTATGTACTTTAATCATATACTGACATTTTTATTAATATACTGACACAACAGAAACAAAATAATAAAGCACCAGAGAAATGATTATTTAGCATGGCTGGGATGGGTGGTAATGCACAGTGGGCACCAGAAGCCAGATGTTACAGCTAAAGTTTTATCTGAAGTATCGTTAATATAATTTAATTTCTCTGTAATTTGCTTACCTGAGGACTGCCAAGAATTTACTTTAAAAACCACTTGGACTCTCAGAAGAACTTCTAAACTTGAAATTGAACTGGACCAGCTGTCAGGCTCAGGGATTTTAAAACACTCTAAAGAAACCCACTCTGTAATGAAGTTATTGCCTAAATTTTTAGTGCAAAAGTTACAAGTAAAGCCCAGAGCAGGAAGAGAACACAACACCTTCTGTATTGTCCTGGATCCTCCCACCCAAAAAGATTACAGGGAACGAGGCAGTTCCAAAATGTTTAACAGACAAAAATCCTCGTTAATCTTTCTAACAAGGAAAAAATTCCTCCTGCCCCAAAAATCTGCTGACTTGAACATCCTGAACTTAATCTCAGTAGGAGCATCCTGTCTCACACATCTCCAGGTGGGATTCCTCAATAATTCATGGCAAGGCACAAAGAGTCAGAGAAATAATGAAACCAGAGTAGGAAGAGGAATAAAGTCTCAATGATCACGAAAAGCCCTGGATTATGAGATGAATATTGAATAAACACACTCCAAATCATGGTTATATCCAAAGGCTGCAGTTTCAAGGTAAATGTTCTCTGGAAATAAAAAGTCTTTTTACCTTTTCATAATAATCACTGCAAGGAAAATGTGTAAGGAAAGTACTTTATAGTTTTTTTTCAAATTAGATTAAATTTACTCAGATTTAGGTTCTGTTTATCTCCATTTACTGTAAAAAATTTCTTAATCAATTGCACAAGGTTTGTTGTCTTTTTTTCTCTGCACAATTACCATGAAATTTTAAGATCTGCACACAGACACATCACCAGGCAAGGGTAGACATGCAAGATGTAATAAAGCTTTGTAAGGCTTGAACAGTGCCACCACTTCAGTAGAATTTTGTGATTGATTCATTAACAGAAGCTCTTCAAGAAACTATCTGGTAACAAGGAGAAATCCCCTCACAGATCTGTATCCTGTTAAAAGATCAAAGACAGTCAATTTCGCCAATGAGGGGAAGTTGTGAGCAGAATCCCACAGGGCTCTGCTTTGGTTCTTTGCTCATCTTTATGTCTCTAATTGATCTAGAGCTGGTGGAGAACAGAAATCTGCTCATACACCAAAATATTCAGCACAGTTCAAACTAGATGGGTATTAAAGTGTTGCATCACCCCAACAGAAGATACACAAAAATCTTTCATATTTTAGCAATAATTTACTCAGGAAGGAAATCTTCTGTAAAAACACATTTATAAATGAACAGAGGAATTATTTTGAAAGGCTTAGAGAACAACACAGAGACCATTACCTATTAAGGTGTGGGGGGCACCTGTGCCTGCAGTGCCACAGCTGAGCCAAAAACCAGAAAATATAGACAAGAGTAATAAAGGTAAGAAAATTCTTCCATTCAAAATGAGCTTTGTGGAGAAAGGAGGAAAAAAAAAAAAGCAGACCCATGCATTTATAAACTTAATGGAAAAGGTGAATAGAAGGTAATTATTCATTGCTCTCATTATACAAGACCTTGGGGAGAACTGCACTGAGTGATTAGACAGAGGAAAATAAATAATTTCTAACGCACAAACATTTGTCATAGATATCTGGGAGCCATATATTAAAGAACTCCAAGAGCAGTTAAACAAATTCAAGAATTATTACACAAAAATGTCACAGAATCAACTTTTATCTCAGAAATGCCTTGAATGTAAAAGAGAAGGGTAATTCAGCACTTATTGATGACTTCAGGAGCTGTTACTGCTACTCTCAGAAGTTTAGAGATCTTTGATCTCTGCCTCTGCAGATACAGCTCTGTCCTTAATTTGTGGTGAACGTCCTCTCTCCAGTGTCACATTTCCCAACACCTCCAGCTGCTCTCCACAGTGCACCAATCGTGGGCTCACAGAATATTTTTTGGGAGCCTGGTTCCACCCCCCTGTCCTGGGACACCTTCACTGAGCCAGGTTGCTCTGTGTCACCCACGAGATCTCTTCCCATCCAACTCTCCCAAAACGTGATGGGGCCCATCCACACCAACCATTTTCACACAACCCTGAGCTCTTCCCCTACTCCTGCCTCACAGCCCTTAACCCAGAGAGATCTTTTTGGCTGTCACAGCTCCTTCTGTTCTGTTTGATGAGGCTCCAGACTGTGCACTGACAGCTCCCAGGGCTGGCTGCTGAGCTTTCCTACGAGCTCCACTATCCCTGGAGAAGCAAAGCCCTTGCAGCTGCTTTGACAAAGATCAAACCCAGCCAAACCCCTCAGACACAAAGCTGCTTTCACAAATTGATGTGATTCTGGAGGCCATAAAGGAGGACACGAAGGAGAACACCAGGTATTGGTTTTTTTTTCCAGGAATAATGGGTCACAGGGAATGATTTTCAGAACATTTGCTTCTCTTCTCAGTTCTCTGTTTGGAGGGGGGNTATTTAATATTTTCATAGTATAATAATCATATGATTAAACTAATGAAAAGGGCAGGTACACTCCTTTACTCCTCTGCCTAAGTAAACTAAACAAAAATTATTCTTTATTTAAAAATTTTTAAAAAAGGATAGTATAGAAAATTATTTCCTGTTAGTTTAAAAAATAAAAAAAAATTGCATTGATATTCAAACTGAGACTCAATGGTTTCTGTACTGTTATATTTAAGTAAAACCCTTGAGAATTCCACCATGAGCCTATCAATGGGTTAGACTTTGGTGTTCAAAATGCTTCTTTTCCAGAAGGCATAAATAATTGCTGGGAGAACAAGCAGAAGTCTCATCCACAGGCCGTAGGAAGACTCCTACTGACTTCATCATACCTGGATCAAGCCCAAGGTTTGTATTATAGCTTAATGTATTTTTATACTGGCACTGCAATGAATTCCAACAAAAATAAAGCTCTAAAATGTTAAAGGGGGAAGAACAGGTTACACTGCTAAATCGAAGGAAATTTTGAAATGGATGCACTTCCTACACTCAGAGCATCAATCCTGCTCTTCTGTTCCTGTCTACAACAACATAAAAGCCCCACTAGGTGTAAAAATCTCCTCCTAATGCTGTCTCCTTCTCAATACCTACAAGACAAAATGCACTCCCTAAACATATTTCCTTTCTCAAGCTGCTATTTAAGTAACAATTTCATCTTCTTTTCTGCTCCTTGTTTAACTCCTGCATCCCTTTTCTCCAGCTCTGAACATTTAAAGAGCTTTGTACCTGTTTGATTAAATTTGGGAGGCTGTTTTTTTCTTGCAGTGATTTGAGAAATAATCTATCAGTGGAGCTCTCAGCTCCTCAGGACAATATCCTTGGGAACACACTCTTCTCTTTTAGGGATAAATCAGTTTTTAAACTCCCATTGCTGAAGTCAGACTCAGAGGAATCTAAATCACCAGGACTGGAATTCCTCCAGGAATTTTCATAGAGCAGGTAAGAAAAATGTTTTGGTAGTTTTGGTTTAAGGTGGAAACCTTTACCTACAAACAAAAACTATCACCATATTTAAAAAACAACAACAACCACAACAAACAACAACCAAAACAAAACAAATGAATCCAAAATTATGTTCCTCAAGTAATTATTGATGACTTTGTATTTTGCACTTTCAAAACATGACAGGGAAGAACTGGTGAGCACATTTCATGAAAATTATCAAGGTGTTATGGTGGAAAACATGGGATTTCTTTTTTTTTTTCATCAGAGAAGAAAAAGCAGTAAAATCTCATTCTCTCACAAAAGATGGGTCAGCCAGGATCATGAATCCTGAATGTGAGCATTGTTTTTTTGTTGTTTTTTCTCAAAACCTTTAGAATTGAGGTGCTGTTGTTGGTTTGGAATCCAGTGCTGTACACCATGAATTTTAGAGTGGAATGTTGTCAGAGAGATGAAAGGCTGCAGGAATAAAAGATTAAGGGCAAGAGGGGGTGAACTCATCAGTATTTGTACTTCTTGAGGACCTGTGCATCGACCACATGGTCCTGCAGCATCACTGTATGGTCCTTAATGTAAGCAGCATTGTTTATTTTTTTTTTCTCTTGCTCAGTGAAAAATGGTGGCAATTATATAAAACTGCAGAGCTACCAAGAATTTAATTTTGTGCTTTAACAATACAGAAATTAGGCACCGGCACAGCTTCTCTAAATGAGATTTGCTTCATTTCCCTGTCTCCTAGACAGAATGCTCCCTCCTTCCAGAATAAAATACTCCAAAAATTATAATAGCCCAAGGGAATCCCCTCGACCACGGATCCCCTCCAGAATATGGCTCATGGAAAGAGAAATGTTGGGAGGCTCCAGACAGCACCCTGAAGGAAACTCAAGGCCCATGCCTGTCCTCAAACATTTCTTCTTTCCCTTCCCCAAATTTAAACAAAATCATTTTTTCACCTTACCCTAGGTCTGCTAATTCCTTCTAGGCTTAAAATTAAGTTTGTTTAGATGCAGGTTAAACATTTTTCAGCTGCTGAGTTAATGCAGATGCCAGCAGGGTCTGTGTCCTGGCTGGCAAATGCAGCAAACTGAGCCCTGTGGAAAGACTCAGTGGGTAACAGCACCCTGAGAGCAGCTCAAAGCTTCATCAGCAATGTCAGCCTGCCAAATTATGCCCTGCTTAATTGCTAGACACACAAGGAGAAATATTTCACTGGAATAGGATTTGTAAATAAGGATTTAAGCATTAGATTTGGGCTGAGTTTGGAGGGGGACTATTATTTTGGTTTCTAACATGGCCAAAGCTGTTACATACTAAGTATGACAAATGCACTGAAAAGTTACTGATTGGATTACTGAGCAAATAAAAAAAAGGGAGGCATACTTTAATGTCAATATTGCACTAGATTTTAATTTCTGGTGTTACAATAAAATCAGCTGAAATGTCTATCCTTCCCCCCATAATTTATCTTCTGGGTTTTTTCAGAACGAGTATTAATGCCCCTTGCTGATCTAATGTCAGTGATATCAGTATTTATTGCAGTTTTTGATTAGCTCTGCTATTATAATTCATGCAAAACAAGGCACAGCACAAATAAGGAATGCTCTAAATCTTCAGAGAAAGCAGAAGCAATCAGGTTCCAATCAAGGCTTGCAATTTAGGCCCAGTTCTAATAACACACTGCACTGGGCACTTGGACTGAGCCCATCTTTGTGTTTCAGGTAGGTGCAGAATTTTGTGCTTTATCACATTAAACCCAAACTTCCAGGCGTGTGAACAGAAGAAAAAGTGGGCATTGTTTGTGTTGATGTGGATATTTGGGATGTCCCATCCCTGGAAGTGTCCAAGGCCAGGCTGGATGGAGCTCTGAGCACCCTGGGCTAGTGGAAGGTGTCCCAGCCCATGGGATGGACTGGATGAGCTTTGAAAGTCCCTTCCAAGCCAAACCACCCTGTGATTCTGTGATTCTGGGATTCTGTGATTCTGGGATTCTGTGATTCTGGGATTCTGGGATTCATGATTCTGTGATTCTGTGATTCTGTGATTCTGTGATTCTGTGATTCTGGGTTTCTGTGATTCTGGGATTCTGGCATTCTGGCATTCTGGGATTCTGGGATTCTGGGATTCTGTGATTCTGGGTCTCGAGGTATCTCCTTTGGATATTTGCAGCAGTCTGGGACTGTGATATCTCCTGGAGACTGTTCTCATTGTTCCAGTGGCCAAACAACACCCACTCCTCCAGAGAAGTCTAAGTGAGAGCTATCTGAGAGAGCAGCAGCAGCATAAACTGAAAAATCTCTGTCAAACCCAACCGAGAAAGAAACCCAAGGCTCACGGGTTTTGGCAGAGCACCCGGTTCTGTAACACAAAAATAAAACAAAACACAGCGACATCCAAATGAAAGAACACATACAGCAGCTTCAAGCTTTTAAACAGAGTGTGCTTGAGGTGTGTTTAAACATTTTTTGGAGATGGGCATTTGTCCCAAAGTGTGTCAAGGTGAGCACTGCAGACAGTCCTAAAGGCAGCACCACTGCCTCTCTACCCTCGTGGAGGTTCTTGAGGTTTTTCAGACACTCGTGCCTGCCTCAGATGCCAAACCCATTTTGTTTTTCCACCAGAGAGCTTGGCATGATGCTTTAATTATTCCTTAGGAGGCAGGCATAAAAATATAGGGGTGCTTAATGTAGTGACAGAATTATGATGTGAGTTATGCAAAATTTATTCCCCTTTTAAAATACATGGTTGCAAATTATTAAGGAATTCTACAGCTGATTTAATTTCATGTATTTATTTATTTATTCATTTAAGGGCAGGAAAGAGGGGTGACTGCTAGATTTATAAATACATAAACCCTAAAATTATTCTGACATTTTTGCCTTGGACATATTGGACATAAAGTTTCACAGAAGTGTGAAGGAAGATAACCTGCAATGCAAGGCTCTTCTCATTTCTAACACTGGCAAGATTTGGCACACTGACTTCTGGAAAATGTAACAGAGTAAGAATTCACTTAAACCAAACTCTAATATAAAGAACTTGGTTTATGAGGAAGCCAACATAAATTGTAGGGACGAAAAGATCAGAAGCCAATATGTGAGGCTGATTAAATATTCCACAGAAGTCAGTTTTATATCATAATGGAGAATCTGCAAGCAAATTTCCATTGCAAATGTCATTTATCTATAAATATTAATGCATAAATATTAACTAAAGCTATTTCATAGAGCTACATTAATAGAACTTGCATATTCACGATGTAAATAAAACAGTTTACTATTTTTAATTTTATTACTTGTAAAACAAGATTTCTGGGCACATTTTATGTAACTAAATTATATAATTAACAAAATAAAATTATGGCTCTGTGTGCACAGCATGGAAGATGAGAGTCATCACCCCAGGTGTACTTACACTTCGCAGGAAGAATTGTGACCACATTAAAGATAACAGTAAAACATAAATTTCAATGAGCAATATTACATTGCTTTCCATATAAACAATTAAGGATGCTCTGGAGATAACTGTAATACTCTCACACAAGTTATTACTATAATCATAACACTGTCTGAAAGCCATTCAAACAGAACCCTGGAACCTTCCAAGCTCTGCCAAGTGTTGCCTGTTTGAAGGTGGAATATGCTCCCAGGATAAAAGAGCTTTACTCGGCAGATTTTAAAACATCACAGCAGGAGAAAAATCCTGATTCTCTAGGAAAAATGAATGAATGACCTAAAATGGGTTTTCATTCATCTTGCAAAACATTGCCAAGGGATGGAGAAGGATGATGGATGATCTTTAAGGTTCTTTCCACCCCAAAGCAGTGATTCTATTGCCCAAACTCATGATAAGCAAGCAGGAGTGAATGAAAATGAAGAGTTGTCATGTAAATTTGGGGTGGACATTCCAAAAAAGAGAGAATCCAATCAGGACAGAGAAAGGGAAGGAGCACAGAATTTATTTTCCCCCATCTCAGCCACCCTGAAGTTGTGCCTATAAACATCAGACAGGAGAGAAAAGAATGTTCAGAGCCTGATTCCTCCCGTGCTAACACAGCACCTAAGGCAGTTTATGAAATTATCCCCTTGCCTCCTTTTGGTGAGAACATGGGGAACATTGAAATGCTTCACTTTAATTGTCTGAAGAGTAGGTGAAGTGCAGGAAGGGCAGGCCCTGACTCAGCACCTGCAAGAGCCCAGTGTGGCTGAATCAGCACTGGGGGGAAACGAAGAAAAATGGGCCCCAAGAGAGATTTCCACGATTTTTCTTCATGCATATAAAGAGTAACACAGATAAATCTCATTCCTACCTCGCTCCTGAAGCAGCACAATTACAGGCTGCTCTTTGTTTGGGGTGAAACTCTTGAGTTTGCCCCAAACACACAGGGTTGGCACATGACAGTCACTTGCAAACTGGTGTAGCATACGTTTCACTCGGTGACGTTTTGACATTTTCCAAATCATTGACATATTTGGCATTAACAGAGATAGCCTGCCAACTGTACAAGGTCCACCTTGCAATCAAGAAGGAATTCCAGGCCAGGCTCTATCTCCACAGATTAAAAAATATCCAGTAGGTAATTGTAAGGGAGCACTTTTGGATAAGGATTTGTTTTTTGCAACGTACCCACACCAAATTGAGCTATTCTGGTACGCTTTTAGAGTAGAATTTACACTGACAGCTGGCAATTTGCACATGACATCTTTGCATTGGGTACCACTCCAGTTGAAATACACACAAGCATCTGCTTTTACTGACCCCAAGAGTTCCAACTCTTGAGGCTCTACAGATGCCAAAGGCAATTGAGATACCCAAGAATCCCAATTATCTATAGTAAAATTGTCATCAAATGACTTGCAGAAGGAAACATTATTAGGGCAAGGCCATGGATCAGCTGGTCATCCTACCAGACATGTAGAAAAAGGATTTTCAGGAGAAGCTAATGCTAAACAAATGGTATCCTGATTAGTCAGGTTGGCCAGAGTGACCCAAAGATTCGTCTTGGGTTGTGGTGGTATCCACTCTTTCATGCATGACACAAACACAGGAAAAACCGTGCCAGGTTTTCATTTTTTGTTGGAATGTGGCATGAACTGCACTGTCCTGCTCTGGAAGTTGGTCTGAGCATTGTGCTAACTGAATTATGAAAAATACATGAGATGGATTTGCTGCCCACAGAGGGTGGGGATGTCCCCATTCCTGGAAGTTTTAAAGGCCAGGTTGGATGGAGCTCTGAGGAGCCGGGGATAGTGGAAGGTGTCCCTGCCCATGGCAGGGATGGAACCCAAAGTCTTTAAGGTCCCTTCAAACCCCAAATCATTCTGGGATTCTGTGACACTTTTAAATTGTACCTGGAGACCAAAGCCTGGGTGAAACACATTCTGTTAGTCAAGGTATAAATGTATTAAAGTATAAAGTTGCATTAATTTTCATAATTTAAGAACACGCAGACAACTTTTCCAGATGCTTGTGGAGCACTGCTATCAAATATAATCTAATATTTTCCTGTCATTTATTAACTTTTACTTTCTTAATTGTAAGCAGGAAAATATTATTGTATTACATATGCAAACTTATGCATAATGAACTATCTGCAAACCAGCATAGCTTGGCTCTCCCTAAATAAAGAATATATTTCTCCAGAAACACTAATAAAATATCAGAGTGAATTCTGTACTGGTGGCCCCAGCATTAACATCTGCTCACATCTCTGTTCCCAAATCCTGGAGATGACACAGCCAGTTCAACCATTTTCCCCTCCAAATCCTCTATAAACACAAAATATAAAATACAAAATAATATAAAATATAGACTATAATATACAAATGTGTTTTTCTGTAGTTTGTTTTTTTTTTTTCTGGAAATATCTGCCAGTTTCATGAACCAGAGCACATTCTGAGGAGAGGCTCCCTGAGACTGTGATTCAGGTGAATATTTCCATGTGCTCTGTGCCTGTCACAGCTTTGCAAGGGGGGTTCTAATAAAGAATTCCCCGGTGCCTACACAGACAACCCTTTCCAAGATGCACTGAAGGCTGAAGTCACAGTCTCAGCCATTTTATAATTCAAATAATCTCACTGCAGAAATGCCCGGGAAATAAATAACAACATTTGATTAAGAAGTCAAAAAAATGCAGCGGCGGCAAATTGCGTCCAATATTCTGTTTAGGAAAATACATAAATGAAGTTTTTGCCTCGGGGCAGGAAATGTAATTTTCTTTCAGTATAGAGCATTTAGCATCACAGGATCCAAATCTAGCTGATAAACACGTCTAGCCAAATAAAAGTCTTTTCCAATAAATCTGAGCACTTTTAATCAACGTGCTTATCACAACTAGATATTTATTTACTAATTAAAATCTAAACCACAGGGCTTTTAGGATTAAGGGAATCAAGGCAGAAGGTCTGGATTTGTTGAATACGAGCCCTGTGCTGTTTGCAGCCCCAGGTTTGTGGCTCTGAACCCTTCTCCACACTGTTCCATGTCTGTGTGAGCTCAAAAGAGACCACAAAACCCACACTCAGCTTCATTACAACTTCATACGAGGGTGGCAGCAGCTCTGAAGATTCCTGAGTCTGAAAAAGTCTGAAAAAGTCAACCCAGCCTCCTCCTTTCCCTGGGGAACCACAAACCCCACACCCCTAAACTTCAGCAGCTCTGCTGTCCCCAGGAGGTTTCTGTGCCTTCAGTCCAGGCCAGGCTTAAGAGCAAACAAACCCAGGGACAAGTGGAGTGGACAAAAGCTGAGAGAGCAGAAATCTTCTCAATTCAGTTTAGTGAACAATTGTTGCATTTGGGGATGGAATCCTGTCTGCCCAAGGATGCCAACAGCGACTGAAATGCAGCAATTCAGGTTTCTTTGTGAGAGTCAAAGCTCACCTCACTGGCTCTACAGCAATCACTGTATTTTTCAGCAATTTTATTTTCCTCTCGCACTTTTGTCACCGGAGACATTAAATAAAATGGTTAGATATTAAAAAAATACTGAAAGAATGAGAACAAAATACTACTAAAGTAGCTTCAATGTTTCTTCCCTTCCATCTTTCCAGTTTTGCAGCACAGTCAGAACATTGCCCTGCTCACAACTCTGAATGGCTCTGGCAAGTGCTGCTTTTACCTGATGACTTTATTTTCAGAGTAAAAGAAGGTTCTTAAATTAATTCTTTTTTCTTTTTTATTCTTTTTTTTAATTTTATTTTTTCCTTGGGTAACTTCAGCTGGTCCCAAGCATATTGAGCACATCTTGAATCAGTCTCAAATGACCTTAAGTTCTGCTGGTGTTTCTCTCTGTTGAAGGATTGTTGCTCAAGCCATTCAGTTATACAAAGAAAAATCCAAAATTCAGTGGACAATCTGATGTACAGCCAGGGCAGCAAGCATCAAACCAACAAATTATATTACAATAAAACAACTGACAGGTGAACCTCGATTAAAATTTTTGCTAAAACCTCACTAGTTCAGCATTTTGAAACTGTTTTATCTTGGATTTTCTACTCAATCTGCTAAATCCTGAAATTTCCCAATATTTTATCTGTTGCTACAGAACTGGATGATCAGATTTAAGATAATAAATCTTATGAATGGTGCATAACACACTCAAATCTACAGAGAAGAAACCTCAGCAACTCTGCTGTAGTGGGATTCTCCAGGCTCCATGGAATTTTTCTTTCACCATTCCCTCCTTTCACCCAGTCAAATACTGCACATTCCAAGCAGAAGAAACAGCAAATAAGAAAAGGACCAACTTTTGAGAAGCACATTTATTAGCCAGGGCAAAATTCATCTTATGCAGGGTTGATTCACAAATACAAATAGAGGGGGATCTATAGAAGAGCAGGGGAATCTTTCTAAATATTCCCTTAATTATGAAAACACAGAAAATACAGAGACAGAGTGAGAGAGGTGTGAGTGTATCACACACAACCACCCAGGGCTGTGACAGCACCAGCTGCTTTGCCTGCATTAAGGCAGTTGGTAGATATGAAAAGTCCTCTCAAATAAATCCCATTACTCAGTTGAAAAGTTAAAAACCAGCTACACATTGAACATCTTTATGGCAGGAAAGTGGAAATGCTCCTGGCACAGCACATTTGTGCACAGTTCACATTGCCCACCAAACAACGACACAGAGCCATGCCCCTCCAGCTCTATACACTGATTTTAAACATTATTAAATTATCTAAGTTTGACACTAAACTATTCCTTAACCATGCAATTCAAATGGAACCTAAACTCTCCTGCTTTGTTTAAAGTGTCCTCCCTCTGCTTTTGATTCACTCCCTCACACCTCTTGTACAAAAATCCCCCCTGCCTGAATCCTTTCTGATTTAACAGACTGGGCAGTGGGGAGATCTCACCTTTACTGCCATGGAATTGTTGAATTTAGCAGCAGCAAATTCAGGGAAGAAATCTCAGGAAAAGCCTTTGCTGTTCCTGGAATGGGTCCTTTGCAAAGGGAGCATTACCAGAGGGGCTCAGGGAGTGTCCTAACACTGAAACTGGCACAGAGCACAGAACCACACATACAAACAACATTTTCTTTAAAAATAAGAAAAAAAATAAGAGTAAATATTAGGCTGCCACGATTCCAAATTAAAATTGTAATATCTGTAATATAAATATTCAAAGCAGCTATAATTTTAAGCCAGCAATTAAAAGAAGAGGGAGAAAAAAGAAAAAAAAAACAAACCCAAACACTTTCCAGAATGTCATTTGAAATAAATTAATCTCTGTGTTGAAATGAAAATTTATTAAGTTTGTCAAGTGTTTTAATGAGATCTTCTTGTTAGAGCTCACACAGAATCGATGTCTGAAGGGAAGTCCAGCTCATCAGGCTGCAGCAGCAAAATTTACTGACATATTCTCCCTCTAAGAATGCATTATCTTGACTTATTCTTGATAGGAGTTGTCTGGTCCTAACAGTAAATAAAACCATAAAGCAATGAGAAATCCCAGCAGGATGATGACACTAATTGCACTGTCTTGACTTGAATTCAAATTGCTGAGCAGTAAATGAGATTACTAGCCTAAAGATAATCTTAATTTAAATGTGCAGCTGCATTTATCTCATCTCAGATACAATTTTCTGAAGTGCTTTTAAAAAAAAAAAATAATAATACCAGGCAGGCATGGAAGAGAAACCTTTATTTCTGAAGGTTTTCAAGATAATTAAATGTCCTCATGTGTTTTGTTCTTTGGCCATATTTTAGAACAAGCAGTAATTTGCAGGTCAGAGGAGAAAAATGAGGGAATTTCTTCATTTGTTGCAACTTTTCTGCCTTTGATACTAATTCTAATTTTTGTTTTCCAACATGGAATGTCTTTGATGAACAGAGAATCAAAGAGTTAAAGATGAAGTTTCAAACCCATGACTTATGGATAGTCTATCTTGAATTATGCAATTTTCTTGTAAGCATTGTAAAGCAATAGAAAACCTTTAGAAAATTATTTTAAAAATAAATTAACCTCCCAATTCTAAAAAGAAACTAATGTGCCATGTTTTTTCAATTAAGGGATTATGCTGACAAGCTTAATTAGAAGAATCACAAACAGAAATTGTGTTTTCATTGTATTTGCATATGTGTCTGTCCCCAGAATAAATGAGACTTCTCTGAAAACATTTTTCTTTCTCTTAAATTCAGAAAATATGTGGAATATATCAATTAGCAGAGGCCCCTACACCCTTCCAGAGATTTGCAATCCAAGACTGATCACAGATCCTTGGGCGAGAGGGAGGATCCTGACTGGCACAACGCAAAGTTTCAAAAGTAAAAAAAAAAAAAAAAAAATCA
>VZTB01008809.1:26405-45724 GCA_013397245.1 Thryothorus ludovicianus
AATTTCAAACCAACCCCAAAGGCATTGAGATAAATGCTTCGGAATGGATTAAAATCTTGTTGGAACATTTTAAAGTGAAGATTTTTACCAGATATGAGATTAGCATCTTGGTGAAAATATCTCATGTCTTCTTCATGTTCTCTTCCAAATTTCCTAAGCCCTTAAACCCTTAAGTAATATTTATTACTAATTAAGTTAATTCCGAGAGTTTAGGGAGTATTTTCTATACCCCAGAATTCTTCAAGCAGCTTCCCAGAGCAAATTGGATCAGGATTTAATATATTTCCATTTGGAGCAGAAAATACAATTTCCAACTGCAAAGCCTCTGTACCTCACAGGACCTGGAGCACAGGCAGAATATTAAAAGTTTTAAGGAGTTTTAAGGCTGCCATCACTCGAGTTCTCTTCTCCCCCAAGTAAATTTACACCTGAATTTTATGTCTGTCAATGCAATAATTTGTTTTTTGCTCAGCTCAAAGGGCAAAAACCAGGAGTAAGAAAATAAAGGAGTGGGGGAATGTATTAATTATAACAAAAGCCCCCAAAATTTTGATCTGAGCACAGAAATAAGTTTGCAATACTCTGATAGGTGTCCAAAGTGCCTGCAGCTGTGTGTACCAGGGCAGGCCTCAGAACACAAATCCCTCCTCCTGCTCCCACATTTGAATGCTTCTGCATGTGGCTCTGCTTGCCTCACGGAGGGTTTTTATTGATCTTCATCTGGAAGGCAACTCCTTTTATAATTGTTAATTTTTCATCCCTTCCTAACTGCAGGCTGGCATTTAACACCAGCAGCCTGTGCAAGTGCTGAAATGGAAAGGTCAAGGACAAGAGGAGGTTTTGGTGAATTGCAGCTCTCACCCCACGCTCCTTCCCAAGGTGCTTTTGGAATTAACAAGTTCTGGTGATGCTGAGCAGATGTAAAAAAAAATTAAAAATAAAAAAAAAAATTAAAAAAATGACTCGGTTTGTGTCAGAGTTGAAATAAAACATCTTGTTCCACCTGGCTCCTGTGCCTGTTCTGTTCTGTTTGTCCCCTGTGCTGGCCTTGGCTTTGCCAGCTCACAAAAGCTGAGTCCTGTCGGGCTGCAGAAAGCAAATGCCAACTGAATTGTGAAAAATGCCCCAGGATGGATGAACCAAGGTCTGCAGATAAAGAATTCTGCTCCATTCTCTGCCTTGGATGGTGGAAATGGCTGGAGGATTCATCAGAGAGAACCCCTTCTGTTTTTCAAAGGTGTTTTTACAAGCACTGAGGCAGACTGAGCCCTTCCTCAGCCAGACCCCACCCTGCCTTCAAAAGTAACAATAAATCCTTTACATCACTCCTAGAAGGACCCAGCTGCTGCCCACAGGATCAATCAATTTATGGTCTAGACCTACTATTTAAAGATTACTTTTCCTTTGGGAAGATGCATATCGCTAAAAGCAAAAAGAAATAATGTTTTTCCAGTATAATAATCAGTTTTTAGCACTCTTTGCTTCTTTTTTTCCTCACCAGAATCTACATTTCTTAAACATAATCATTTTTCTTTAACTCTCTGGACATAGGGGATCCAATGATATTTTCTAAGTAAATGCAAACAGTCTTAATTCAGCATAACTGCACAATATCCTATGATTTATTAATGCTGGTGACTTTATAGTCCTCCAATTTTTATAATGATCCCATGAACGCTGTTCTATTCATTTTAAAAATGTAATTGTTTGAAAGGAAATCTCAGAGATATTGTGAATGATGTGTAATGCTGACATGAGACTGATGTTATCTGTTTATATCTATCACATGATTGATGATTAATCTCAGCATCTATGGAATTCAATAAAGGAAAGCTTGCATGCACTCATGGTTTTATTTTCCTCATGTTTCTATTGTTATTTTACACTTCTATTGTTATTTTACCTTCTTTCTTGCTTTTATCAGTGCTCTTAATTAATTTTTCATGGTTTATTCACTTGGGGTTTCTTCTTGTTGGTGGATTTTTGTTGTTCTTTCTGTTTTTAATAATTCCTTTTCAAAAATTCCTGCAATTTTAGCATTATGTGTTTAGAAGACAACTTCCATTTAGAGATTGATCTTCGAGTAATTTTTTCATGGTTATTTGTAAATATAAACTCTGTGGTGAATCAAGTCTGTGACACATCTAATTAATAAGCCTCAAGTGTCTCATAAAAAATAACTTATTTCAAAACCCAGAGTCTTTCAGACTTAACCTCCTGTCCCAGCAATATCAGCAAGAGGCAGCTGGAGCTGCTACAGAGATTGGCAAAGGGAAGGGTAAAACATAAATCTAGAAATCTTCCCTTAAAAAAAAATTAAATCAATACTGGAGAGTCTGGAATTCTTTTCTTTTAGGAAATGGTGGAAGCTTTGCTGAGTTACTTTCGGTCATTTCAGCTTTGAAGGTGTCCTGGGTTGATGCTAAACTGTATCCCCATTTATCTGTTTAGTTCAGAAATAAGTGTTGTACCTTTAAAAATTGGACCTGAGAGTGACACAAAATGTGATTTTTTGAACAATTGCAGTTTTGCCTTCTGTGCTGCTGAACCTATCCTGCTCCTCCTCTTTATGATTCCTGAAGAACCTTGTGCTTCGATGGTGCAGCACAATCAGCTCTGGCTCACACCTAATCATTGCTCTATGGGGAAAAAAAGATGAAAATGAAACAGCAACACATTCATTGGCATATGAAAAATCTGCTGGTAGAGTAAGGATTGGTTTAATTTCATTTAAATATAACCAGGTGGGAATGAGCCATCCAGGCTGTCTCTCCATGGCAGAGAAGGCAGCTCCTGACAGGACACACCCCAATCACCCCAGGCAAATATTCTGGATTGGGACACTGCTGAACACCAGATCAGATCTGAGCCTTGCACTTGAGACAATTGGAGTTTGGAGTCAGCTCCTATCTCCAGGATTTTCCTGAGACTGTAGGACATGGCAAAGGCAGGATCATCAGAGATTGGTCTCCTGAGTGCCTTCAGCACAAAAACATTCCCGGGACATCCACATGACTCAAATGTGTCATTTTCAGATGGTGCATCCCTCACACAGGAGAAACTCAATTCAGTTACCAAAAAAATGCCATTTTAGAGGACAGCACAGCTGATCCACGTGGGTATTTCACAGAAAATCATTGATGTGCCCAGAGAAATGAAATTCCCAGAGTCATCCACTCACAGGCCATGGGGTATTCTGCATATAAATTGCTGGTGGCACCCCACATTCTGTGATTTCCTGAGACTGGGGAGAAAATGTGAATGAAAAGTTCCAGCTCCCTATATACAGTATACAAATAATTAGAAAGATTGCAAAAGTTTTTTTTAAAAAAGTGGAAGTTGAATAGAAAAAATTATCTTTTTTTTTTTTTTCAATGTTAAGACTATGCTTACATATCTCCCATCAAGAACTGTAGAAAAATGGAATGTCATTTTTTTATCCTTTCCTTTCTCACAGAATTCCCTCCACTCCTGTTCTTTCTTCCCTGACCCCATCTATCCCTGCCATAAAATTCTGGTTTCAAGAACCTCTACCTGTCTTTACCCCAAATCCTTCTAAATATGAAGTCTTCCCTGTCCACTGACTAAATTATTCCCAAATTGTTTTTTTACAGCACTGCCTTTTATACATAAAAAAGTACTTTATGGTACTTTTAAAAGTAAGTTTTAAAAAGAAAAGGAATGTTACTTATTTAAGAAATTCCATAATTTCATTTAAGGAGCAAAACAGCATTCTCATGGTAAGCAATAAAAAAGCACCAGGACTTAGCAGATGCATAGCAGGGATTACAGCTGAGTCTTTCAAACTGCAGAAGAAAATGTTCAAAAACTGTTGATTTTGATTATGACAACTCAAAGAATTCCATCCCCTTAGATGCAACCATAAAATCAGACATATTATGAAAGAAATCCAAAGAAAAACAATGTTCAAGTGTGTGATTTGCAGACGTGAAGCAGAGGTAGGCTTGGCTCAAGGGAAAAAAGGATTCCATCTGTTCTTGCACTTCTGCAATATCCTCTTGGATACTTAAAATTATATGACACATACATTGTGATCCTGAAAAACTGAGAGATCCTTTCTGGGTAGTAAAGGCAGGCCTGAAGAAAGAACATCAAAAACAATGTTCGGTGACTTTGTTTTCTGCACTGCTGGAGGGAAAAGGCCCCATCAAAGGGAGCCCTCACAGCAGCTGTACAAACACGCTCTGCCCTGGGGCTACACAAGGCAAGAGCTACTTTACCTCCCCTTTTACTTCCATTTTCTGCCTTTATTCTGCCTTTTTTTCCCCCTTTTCTTCTTTTCTACAAGCTCAGCCTCCTGCTGACTGATGTAACAGCCTTTCCTTTATATTTTGTTTTATCATCTCCTCGTGTGACAAGCCCAGCTACTCCTGGTGTTTTCCTGAGTCAGCCAATCCTGCTGAACATGGAGCAATTGTCCCTCTTCCACATCTCCTCTCATTTTTACACCATTTCATCACTTCCATGGGAGTGAAATGGTCCATCAGTAATTGCTGAATACAGCAACCATCTCAGGAATGGCTGAAGTCTCTTTCTAAAGACAATACACATGCTACACTTTATTTTAGCAAAGTATGCTTAGGGAGAAAGAAAATGTGCCCCAGCTTCCTTGGCAAAGAGTGAACAGCAATAATAATAAATAAAAAAAGAGCAGAATTGAAAATGTGGGACTTAAAATGGCCCAACACAAAGCCTGAGCAGCTTGAAGTCAATGAAGTTGGCAATTTAAGAGTTGCAAGAAGAAAAAATGTTAAGAAAGACAAAATGGTGGTGTTGTAATTAAGACACTCCAGTGATGAACAGACACCTTGCTTGGGACATGGCAGCAGAATTCTGGAACAGAGACAGAGGTGCTCAGTCACTCTGCTCTTCTGCCTGATGGGGCTGCTTGAGCAGCAAAACGTTATTAAATGGGACCACCAGCAAAAAGTCTTCTTCACTGCAGCCCAGCTCTTTAGACTGATAAAACCCCTTTACTCATGGGTTCTTTAGAGCAGAATTCCCTCTTTAGGATCTCGTGGGATCTACTGCAATGGGCCTCCAAAGCATCTCTGAGAATTCCAGCTAATATCCCTATTTTCGCCACGTTCTAATTTCCTTAATTATTTTTTTAATCCACACTTTTGCCCTAATATAATTCATATTCTTCAATTCTTGCACATTTTCCAAATGCTGTTGTATCTTTTTGAAACTGCTGCAGCCTTTTAAAGGATGGTTGCACCACGGCAAAAACAAAATGGGAAATGTGTTTGCTTTGAAGAGAAAAGGGATGGATAAACTCATCGTTATTTAAAAAGAAAGTGCATCTTAGGAGGCACATGTAGATATTCTTCTGCTGCTGTTTTACACCTAAGAAGAAAAGAGAAAGGGAAAGGCACAAAAACAGGGGAAGGAGAAAAGGACAATAACAAAGAGAAAGAGAAAGTTAAACGAAATAAATACCAAGGAGATGACTGAAAGTGGAAGGAAAACATGTGAATCTCCAAACATCACTTGGAAAAGAAATATAATCCTCACTCACTTTTTGCCAGACTATCCTTGCTCAGTCTCTTTTTACCTCTTCTGTGGAAAAAATCTCAAGCTTTTCTTGTTTTGGAAAGCATGTCCTCACAATAATATCCCCACTTCAGTTTTGCATGAGGTTGACTTTAATTTTTCCCCCAAGTCCTTTTGAGACTTGTCAGGAGATAGAAGGAAACAGCATCAATTCCTTTATTAAGGTCATTTACCAACTCTCCTGATATTCATTTTGTCTACTGTTTTTTTAATAATCCTAACATTTTTATCATTTCCACAGGTACTCTGAAATTTATCCAGGAGTTAGCAGCCATCAAGATGTCCTCAAGCTAACCTGTTTCTACTTGGCCAAATTATAATTTTCAGAAAATCATTATTTGAGTCCTTTGCTGCAAGAGCTTGCCAGAAGCATGCTGCTAAAACCTTTCAGATTTATCACAAGGTTGTAATTTTCTACTGACTTGATTTGATTAAACTTTGCTTGTCAAAATACTTACTGGTGGCCCAAAACTGAACAAGCTGGAAACAGAAACATATTTCTAACACTGAAATAGTGTGTCATGCAAGCCAGGGATGCTCTATGATTTGTATGGAACTGGAATTCCCATTTCAGGGAGAAAAAAAAACAAAACAACAAAACAATAAAAAAATCCCCAAAAAACAAATCATGGAGATTAATAAAAAAATTTGGAATAAATATTAGGTTTTTTAACCATGTAGAAATGACAGATTTTTAGGAAAATCAAGCTACAACTCAATTATCAAATATTTTCAGTGTCCATGAGGTATCTGGAGTGCTCCCATGATGAGCAAACACTGGGAAAGTGGGCAGGGACCTGTGACAGCTGATATAACCCAAATTTAGCCAAAATTGAGACTTTGGGTATCAATGCTGCCCACAGAAAAAGCTTATACAGGGAAAACTCCAAGCAGCTTGGGTTATCCTCCTTTCAGAGAGAGATGTCCTGAAATGATGTTTGCTTCAGCTCCTCCAGTGCCACAGGAAAATCCTGAGAGCAGCTGGCAGCAGGGACTGAGCACCCAGAGAAGGCTGCACACCTTGAAAATACCACACAAAGAAAATCCAGGCAAATTATTTGGCATCAAAACTGAAGAGAGAACCCAAAGCTCACCCAGAAGGGTTCTTGCATTTTTCCTTTCCTGCTGCCTATCCCTGTTTCCAACCATAACTTTTCAATTCGTGTAATTAATGAAATAAGGAGCCTAAAGAGGGAGAATCATTCATTACATAACAGGGATTTATCTCAGAACAGAAGTCACTGATCAGTGGTTATAATCAAAGGCTGAAATAATTTTAATTAAAAGACAAGTTATGCTGAGGCCATCCCCTGCCACTTAACCTGGGAGTTGAAAGCCACTCTTTATTTTCAGATTTTCCCTTCACAGTTTTCTAAGTCTGATTTTTGGGGTCCTCTCTTCTCCACTCCTTCCATTTCATTTTTCATCACACCCATTTTTCACAACCAAATCGTTGTGCCTCAATCTTGGTAGAGCAGAGGAGTGAACTAAAAAAACCCCTGAGATCTTTCTAGCTTGTATTTTATAATGATTGAATTAATTATTATCATTTAACATGATCATGCTAAAAATAATGGCACTGCTTTAAATTCATAAAAGCAAAACGATTTGATTATTTAAAAATAAAGTTTTTTGGTTTATTCTGTTTAGTGCGTATTTACAGCTTAAGTAGGCAGTTTTCAACACAAAAAAATTAAATATTAGAAACTATAGAGAACTGAGAAAACTGCTATTAAACTACTAAACTCACCTAAAATATAAAATAGAAAAAAAAAAATTATTTTAGGTCAAAGGCAAAGACCTGATGTATAAAATACAGCATGAAAATTGAAACCAGCACATTCTAGATTTGCATTCATTTATCCAAGGAGGAGGCTACAGCAGCCTCATAGGAGCATCCTTTCTGTCAGGAAAAGAATTCAAAATGCAACAAAACCTCCCCAAAAAAGCCAAGAGCCAAATTCTGCTCAGCACAGACACGGAGAGGAGATGGATGATTTATACACCAGAAACCAAAACCAGTGCAAGGAGTTTTCACAGAGCAAGTCAAGCCTGACAAATTCCTCTTCAGTCAATTCTTTCTCCTGCAATGTACAATTTTTCAGCACCACATCTTTTTTCATGTCCTTCTTCCCTCGTAATAAATCAGGAATGTTTTCTGGTATTTTCCAAGGACAACAGATGCAATATTTACACTACTTTTAGGTAATGTTAAAAGGTACCTTCAGCAGTAAATATTCAGCTTTGCTGCCAAATATTTATTTTTCCTACTTTTTAATGTATATTTTTGTACCTTATATATATTTTTAAAGAAGCTATTTCCTCACATATACGCATTGATATTTAGATTCATCTATGTTTAAATATCTATTGAAATATAACAACCCAACTTTGAAATATTCCCCTTATTATAAAATGCAGACACTTGAGAAAATACTGTTTTAATAATATCTATTGAAGGATCTTAAATTTTGGCACAATATCATCCCCTGTGTAAATCCTATGGATGGGAAAACTTTTCATAGTCTCAACCAGTTTGATCTTGGCTGCGAATTTTCATGGGCTGTCACCCCTCACTGCTGTTGATTATGCAAAATGAAACAAAATTCCATTTTTCAAATGATGCTTTTCAGCTGCAGCTTCGAGTCAGTTCTCACTGTAACCAAGACAGGTCAGTTGAGAAATCTGTGAGCCCCAGTACCCTGTAAAAACTGTTATTTTTCCATAGCAACTGGAAAATGGAAAATCTTTTCTTTTTCCCCCTTAAAACTGAAGTTAGTGATCTTTTAAAATTCTGGAATGCTTGAAGAGTTTGAATTGCACAGGTGTATTATTACACTTCCTAACAATTCACAAAGTGCTGAACAACTGCTGTGATTCAGGAATATGGAAGAATTTTATGGAAAATATTTTTCCTTAAGATAAAGGACACTATTATAACTTCACAATAAAGCTGGGTTGGGTGAAACATGAAAACACAGAGCTGCTGTGAGAATATTTAGCACTAAATCTTGTAAGAATGGTCAAGAGTTTCTCGTGATTACAGTAAAGAGGGTTGGCAGTAAAACCTGCAAAATTCTTGGGGGTAAAAAGGAACAAAATGGGTGGAAATCATGACAATTTCTATGATATTTGTGTTTCCAGGGAAGGGAGCAGAGCTGGGGAAGGCTCTGGAGCCCCAGGAGGGGCTGAGGGAGCTGGGAAGGGGCTCAGCCTGGAGCAAAGGGGGATCAGGGGGGCCCTTGTGGCTCTGCACAGCTCCTGCCAGGAGGGGACAGCCGGGGGGGTCGGGCTCTGGGAACAGGGAACAGGGACAGGAGGAGAGGGAACGGCCTCAGGCTGGGCCAGGGCAGGCTCAGGGTGGATATTTGGGAAAATTTCTTCATGGAAAGGGGTGCCCAGCCCTGGCACAGCTGCCCAGGGCACTGCTGGAGTCCCCTTTTCTGGAGGGATTTAAAAGCCCTGTGGATGTGGCACTGGGGACAGGGGTCAGTGGTGGCCTTGGCAGGTCTGGGCTCAAGGATCTTAAAGATCTTTTCCAACTTTAATGATTCTGTGGTTCTAGACAAGTATCAAACCATGAATAAACACTATGATCACCACAACAAATGGCAGCCTTTAAGATGATCACAAATTAATCTGTTGTTTTCTTTCTGTTTTAAAAGCACCTTCTCAATAACACCCTCTGTAAAATACTCCCTAGGAAGTTCTGCTCCATGCAGGAGTTGCCCTTCAGCTGAAGAAGTATCAGAAAGAGGAAAAGTTAAGTGCAGGAATTAAGCACAAGAGATATTTGCTTAAAGAAAAGATAAAGTATTAACAAGAAGAGGGGGAGCTGAAAGCTGATTCCTTCCTGCTTTCCTAAAAGAAAAGCACAAAGTGGTAATTCTGCAAAGCATCAGTTTGAATGTGACCCTGTAAATGAGAAATTCATTCAGAGCTGGGTTTTTTCTTCTTAAATAGTGCGACAGATTTTATGTCTGTTTCAACTTAAAGTTGTGAGTGTAATGGAAACCCCATTTGGGTTGAAAAGTTATTGGAAGCAGCATATTTTAATGGACAGGGCATTAGACATGGTAAAATAACTTGGGATATATTGCTGCAGACTTCTGTGACTTTGAGGAAAATAACAGACTACTTATTTTCCCTATCTGCAAAATTCAAAAGTGATACTTTTTTATCCTTTGTCATGTATTTTGACATCTCTAGATAAAAGGCAAAAAGACAGATAAGTAATATTAAATTCTTTATTTGTGAGGAATGCAATTATCTTCATCCCTTCATCCGTATACTTTTTATGGCCTTTTTTTGGAGAGAAATTGAGTAGTTACATGGAGTTTCAAAATTCAACTTTGTATTATGGGAAGTGATATTATTTTAGAAAAAAGAAATCATAAAAGATCATTACACTTGACAGTTCCAAAGGAAAATTCAACCCATCACAAATAGGTGTCTTAAGTCATTTATGACTTTTTTTCCCTCTGTGTGTCTCTCCATTGCCTGACTATAGAAGGATGATTATCTCACATTATGTGCAAAAGTTTCCCGCAGCTGCAAGAACCCTACAAACACGGTAAAACAGGATTTGGGATGTAATCTCACAGTTCTGGAGCTGTGAACTGTGGAACTGGAGCGTTTGGATGCAAGGTGGAAGCTAAAGACAGGAAAAGCCAGACGAGTGAATTTTATCTACATGATCACAACTGTTAATGTGGATTTTGGTGGTACAACACCACATTCTTAATTGGAGGGATATAAAAGCCCACAAGGTAGAGTCTCTGTGTATTTTAAGAGTTTATTGCCAGAATTTTATTTTAGCTATGGGTTATTCCTCTTAGTTTACTGTTGGATGCAGTGATCACTGAGCCACTGCTCAAGGGATTTCTGTGGAATCAATGTGACAACCACTTCATTATCAGGGAAGTCAGACTGATGTAATTATTTATGAGTTCAGATTACACTGTCTTAAATATTCCCATTGCTTCACGTTTTTAAGTAAGTTTTAAAAATTTCCACAGAAACACATTTTTCTCTTTTTATAAACAGCATTAGGAGTTCCATCCAGCATGTTCCAGAGCCTGAAGGGGCTCCAGGAGAGCTGGAGAGGAACTCTGGACAAAGTGGGGAGGGACAGGACACAGGGAATGGCTTCAAGCTGCCAGAGGGCAGGGCTGGATGGGAAATTGGGAATTGTTCCCTGGGAGGGTGGGCAGGGATGAGCAGAAGTTGCTCAGTGAAGCTGCCCCTGCACCCCTGGCAGTGTCCAAGGCCAGGCTGGGTAAATTCTGAGCAGCCTGAGCCACTGGAAGGTGCCAGGGCACAGGGTGGAACTGAATGGCTTCCAAGCTCTCTTCCAGCCCAAACCATTCTGATTCTGAGATTTCTCTTTAACACTCTAAAGTCTGAGTGAATCCAGCCACAGATAGGGCAGGTCTCAGTTCCTCACTGTTCAGAACAACAAAATAACAGAGAGTGCAAGTGAACTATCTGGATGTAAAACCTTCACACTAACAGAGGCATACAGGCTCCTTTATAAATAAGCCATACTTTTCCTCATTTACAAATATACATAATTGCCCAAGTTTCGTTATCTCCCCTTTGGAGCTGAAAAGCTGATATAAATAGTTTTCTCCATACAGTTCAGCTACTCAAAATAAGAAAGCCATTTTAATATTGCAAAAGTAGCTAAAGTCAATATTTGCTCTGCAGCAAGAGCATGTGTTGTTTTCTTCTCTACAATATTTTGAGCTGTTATAGAGACATTGCTATATTAAACCTAATGGATTTCAAATTAATTCGGCATTTATATTCTGATCATGTTTTCTATCCTATATCAGAAAGGATGCATTCAGCTGATAATAACAGGCTACAGGAAACAATACTGATTATTTGGAAATAAAATGGATAAGTTGCAGCTATTTTATGCTGGAGGGAGCCTATCAATGCCTACATTTGCCAGGTGCAACCAAGTCATTGACACAAGGACCGAGGAGGTGACAAGTCAAGGTTAAGGGCAGCAGGACTGGGTGTTTAGTGATGATCCTGATTTCCTCATCCTTTCCCTTTCCTAGAAAGGCATCTGCAAGAGCTCTGGAAACTTCTTATGCCTTCCATTTTTAATTGTACCAATGCCAAGAAAGTGTCAGGAATAATCCCATCTCAGAGCTGTGGGGTAACTCTGTGTCATCAATAAATTGTAAGAGGACACAACCAGACACAGCAGGGCCACATGCTGAAATCACACAATGGAAATGGAATAAATTCTATATACCAGCATTGCAGGCATCTTTTATGTGCATGAAAAGCAATGATGTGCAACATTAATTAATTGGCAACATGAGCTTGTAGCCCAGAAACTCAACTGTGCCCTGGGCTGATCCCCCTCCATGGGCAGCAGGGGAGGGGGATTCTGCCCCCGTGCCCTGCTCAGGTGAGACCCCACCTGCAGAGCTGCCCCAGCCCTGGGGAACAACAGCAGGAGGAGCTGGAGCTGCTGGAGAGAGTCCAGAGGAGGCCACGGAGCTGCTCCAGGGCTGGAGCCAGGCTGGGACAGCTGGGGGTGCTCACCTGGAGAAGGGAAAAATCCAGGGAATCCTCAGAGCCCCTGGCAGGGCCTGAAGGGGCTCCAGGAGAGCTGGAGAGGGACTGGGGACAAGGGATGGAGGGACAGGACACAGGGAATGGCTCCCACTGCCAGAGGGCAGGGTTGGATGGGAAATTGGGAAGGAATTGTTCCCTGTGAGGGTGGGGAGACCCTGGCACAGGGTGCCCAGAGCAGCTGTGGCTGCCCCTGGATCCCTGGAAGTGTCCAAGGCCAGGCTTGGAGCAACCTGGGCCAGTGGAAGATGTGGAACAAAATGAGCTTTAAGGTCCCTTTTAACCCAAACCATTCTGATTCTTGCATAACCAGAAATGATGTTTCCCTGCTATTTCAGGTGTGTTCCACCAAGGCTGAGTTCAGTGCCATTCCCACCCCTGGCTGCTCCCCCACGGACACAGCTCTCCATTTCTGGCTGCCAGAGCAGCACTGATGGCACAGCCTCCCCTGGGCCTGGCAGCCCTAAATCCACAAACATTGCTGCTGCTGCCACCAGCAATACCCAAAAAAAGGAAATTTATGAGCCCTTATTCTTCATCATCAGAAAGGTGATGTGTGGAGACAGACATTTGTTAGAGACTGGAAAGTTTATTTTCATAAGGAAAGACAGATGTAGCTGCACTGCTCTTTGTGTTTAGCAATTTTACCCAAAACACATAATAATGACAATTGCCAAGGGAAGATGGTCCCTACATCGAGATCCTTCTGTGGCCTAGCACAGCAGTCAGTAATTGGCACAATCTCATTTTCAAGTCAGAAAGAGGTTTTGACATCACTTGCCCTGGCAACCATTATCTGTCCATTAGATGGGAGCAACAGAAAAGCTGAATCACAGGACTGTCAAACCCACTCAGTGCTGCTAAGAAGTCACAACTTTGCACTTCTACAGCTTTTTAATGTATTTTAATTGCTTGGCAGTCCACATTATCTGCCTATGACCAATTACCTGTACTTGGTTGCACTACTGCCTATTTTCATATTTGAAATACACTGCTGGACATTTTTCAAGAGGTAAAAAACCTATTTATCTGCATAAATCAAAATACTAATAACAAAAGGTGTTACATTTATTATGATAAAACAATTTAAAACTATATTTATACATCAACTGCCTTGGAAATTTCCACGGCTCTTAGGTTTTCCCTACAGAATATATTTTCACAATTCTTTCCTGTAAGTATAAAAGAGGATTTGAAAGTTTCTACTTCAGAAACTGTAATGTTCTCCTATTGCTTCTGGGTTTTTCTCCACCACAAAAGATTTGTAGTTTTGTCCAGTGATGAAGGTCGTGGATGGTTTTATCATGCAGCCAAGCAAATAACAAGAATTTGGCCAAGCAGCCCAAAGTAATTTTTCAAGTTCTGCAGCTGCCTGCCACAGAGAGGTGATGGAGCCTGGAGACTTCATTTTAATTAATCTCTCTTTCCCCTCATCTCCTCTTGATTCAAAGTGGGTAAAAAAATGACCTCATCTACAACTGTAGAGATTGTTTGGAAATTTTAGTAATAATTCACCAATAATTAACTGTCTCAAATCTGCCCAAATGTGAAACAAATACTTTTTACTCAGCTAAGAGAAAAGAAAATCAAAGCTAAAAAAACTCAAAACAAAACAACTACACAAAAGAACAACCACCACAAACTGTAAATCACAGAAATTTTACTTTTTAAGGTGTTCTTGCTCCACAAGAGAAAGGTCTTATCCAACAAAAGATCATACACACACACACCTGTAAATAAATTACCTGTGTAGCAGTGAAAGTCGGGAATAACACAGTGTTTTGGAATCTACATCTGGTCCAGCAAATCGTCTCCCTGGGCTCATTTCAATCACCTGATTAGGATCCTTAACACACCTGCTTTACTTCACGATTAATAATGTTTACAACTTCCCTCTGAGACTCATCCAAGAAGGGCAGATTGCCCCCCTTGCCCACGGGCTGGCCTTTCTCCAGGTGCAAGCAATGATCCTTTACCACAATGACACTTTTCTAGGTGAAAATAAAACAAAGTAATGCGGGATTCAGCCCTGTGCTAACCGAGTGAAACACCTCAAACTGTTCCCAGCTCCTCCCCACCAGCCAACAAGGGCTGACTTTCAATTATTGCCTACAACTGGAACTGACTCCAGACAAACAACCTAAGGCAGCAACAAACCATCTATGGAGTTAGATTTACACAGAATTTATTTTCTAGTGAGTTATACAGTGTGCAAAACAAAGTCCACTCTCTTGGCAGAATGTAAAAGGTTTAATAAAAGACAATAAGGACAAGGCAATAAAGTAAAATACACGGCTGGGGTGTCTCTGGCCAAGAGCCAAGAGCACCCTGCTGTTTTAGAGACCCCCCCTTAAATATGTATATTTAAACTTTTCTAAGAACTTATTTCCATGTTTCTAGGTGTTGTTTTGCATGGCCACTTCTTGGCTCAGCCTTTTTAGAGCATGCATATTTCTGGGCCATGGTTTTAATTAATTCTTCTTATTGGTCTTAATTTGGGCCTTGGTCTATAATTTCTACAGGAGGTTGGTGCTGGTGTATCAGTTGGTCTATCAGTAGCAGATTCTTCTTATCAGTAGCAGAGGTCTTCACTTGACCAGGCAGTGTTCACTCACTAGAGACACTGTATCAGCTTTACTCCTAAAGAAAGCTAAATCTTCAAAACCATTTTCACACTACACATGTTGTTGTGGTGTGATGTCATGATTTGTCTCAGATACCCCAGGCCCCTCCCAGGTGATTCCCTGCCAGGTTTGTCAATCATTCCTCCTTCCCACATCCTGACCCCTGATGAGTGCTGCCTGTCAGCCCTGCCATTCCAGAAGGGCACAGAGTGCTTGGCACAATTCAAAAGATGTTTCCCACCCCTGGACAGACACTGAGCCATCCAAGTGTCCTCTGTCCCTTAGGACTTCCCCCGTCCCTGGTTGGTGTCACCTGTGTCCTTCCCTCCCCTGTCCCTGGTTCCAAGGNGGAATATTGGATTAAACTCCAATAACATATAGCATCCACCCTACATGGGTGTGAAAACAAAAACCCTCAATACCATAATATGTATTTATAACAACCTCATATGTACAACACTCATCCTAATATTTGCAAAAAGCCAACTTTATAGCAATGCGTTTATAACATCCAGCCTAAAACTCACGAGTAGATTTTAGCTCAGGAACTGAGGAGTGATGTTTTTATTTTTCTGGCTGGTCCCATCCTGCTGGGCAGGAAACCATGCCCTTCCTGGGAGCTCCAGCCTAGGGGGACAGGGGATGGGCAGGGACAGCAGCACCCCTGCTGCTCACCCCTGGCACAGAGGCAAAGCTGCTCACTGCAGGAGATGGGTTTTTACTGCTCAGCCTCAAACTACAGGGGGAAGAAGCAACCACAGAAAAGAACACAAATGCCAATGTTCAATTAAAAAAAAAAAAAAAAAAGACTGAAGAATATATAAAGATATAGATAAAAACAAACAGAAATAAAGCTATAGATACAGGAAGATGAGGAAGCAGATCCAGAGATGAGTGTCAAGGAAATTAAACATTAATAATGCAATGCCTGTCTTACAGACAAAAGTATTTTTACGCAGAAAAAGGATTAGAGGAAGGATAAATAGTTCCTAGCAGCTGTTTGACATGTCACTAAATATGCATTACTGGAAGATACTTCACTACAATGACACTGAAATGGAAGAAGAAACTGATAATCACAAGAGTAAGAAAATGTAGGTATTTCAACAGCTGGACCTTTTAAAAATATGTGATATTTCAAATTTGATTTTATGAGTATAATTTATATGAAGGAATAGTTATTCATGAGGGCATTGGTTTCAGAATTCTCAAATATAACAGATCCATAAAGAATTATCATTTGAAAAAAAAAAAAAAAAGCAAAGCCAACAAGTCCACCTGATTTTCAACAAGGAGCTACAATTGCCAAATGTAGAAGAAAGTGCTTGAAAAAGAAGTATGCTTAAGTCATTCAGTAGACAGTAAAGAAAATTCAGTTTAAATATCTGAGAAAAAAAGAATATGAATACGGGTAAAGCAAATCCTTCACCTTCCCTACCATAATTTCAATTTTTTTCTTCTTTTTATCTTTTAGTTTTTCAAAATACCTTACTGGAAAAAAGAAAAAAAATCAAACTCAGGAGGTGATTCCAGCTGACTTTGGGTGTGAGCCAGGCTGTGGATGTGCTGGAGCTGCCCCTCTCTGTCCTCTGGGCTCTTTTCTGTATCAACCCTTCTCCCTGCATCCCAAACTCCAACAGCATTGCTGTGCATCAGCCAAAACTGCTGCTCTTCCCTTTGGCACACAAACCCTTCATGCCACCCCAAACCCAGACCCCAGGCTGACTTTACTGAAATATTAACTTATTCTACCTGGCTATCCAGTGTTTCCTTTAGGTTGGCAGTTTGGACACTGGTGAGAGGGAGTAAAGGACTGAACTCCTGTCTCAGTTTAAATTATGATGAAGCTGTTTTTCAAACCAGACACCTTCCTGTGTGTCTCATACAGCATAATACAAACTCATTCAAAAAGAGATTATTCTTGTTTTTCTTAATCTGGGCTCCTAAATGAAGTCCTCCTGCAGTTAACTCTATTTTAAATTCTTTTTCTAATGCGCCATAGGATTCATCTATGTGAGAACACTGTTTCAATTTAACCATTCACAATTTGATTTAGTTGAATGCAACCTTGCTTTATTTCCATTATCTTGTTACAGTTCCAGCTAATGGGGAATTGAGTGAAGTTCTGGCTCAGCTGCACGGAAGCAAACAGCTGTAGAGATTTAAGATGCTCCTGCTCTCCAGCTGCTCATTCTGTCCCTCTGCCAGACCTTACTGTCCCTGGAAATTTGGCAGAAGTGTGTCTGTCCTACAGCCTCCAGCACTGTCACTGACATTTGTCCTGATGCAAAAGAGTTTTCACACATTTTCTCCCTTCAATCTATTAAAGATGCAACAACCTTCAGAGGAGGGGCACAACAAAGCAGGGACAGTGTCACACTTGAAGGTGACTTTGCTCTGCTCACCTCCTGCTGAACAGCACTGGGTCATGGGGAGGGCACCTTACTGAAACTGAGTGTCCTTTCCCTGACACAAGAAAAATACCCTGCACTGCCATGTCCCAAAGGTTTTCCAGTATTTTGCATAATTAATAGATTGATCTGATCTGCTTGAATTCCTTTATGTCATGGAAATTTCATTAATTTTGTAGCACCTTGTTGGTGTCTTCCAGCTCAGGATATTCTGTGATTCTCTGACCTGCCAGGTTTGTTTCACACATAGAATTAAAGCACAGAATGGGCTGGAAGGGATCTAAAAAATCATCTTGCCAAGGGCAGGGACACCTTTCACTATCCCAGATTGCTCCAAGCCCCATCCAGCCTGGCCTTGGACACTTCCAGGGATCCAGGGGCAGCCACAGCTGCTCTGGGCACCCTGTGCCAGGGCCTGCCCACCCTCACAGGGAACAATTCCTTCCCAATTTCCCATCCATCCCTGCCCTCTGGCAGTGGGAGCCATTCCCTGTGTCCTGTCCCTCCATCCCTTGTCCCCAGTCCCTCTCCAGCTCTCCTGGAGCCCCTTCAGGCCCTGCCAGGGGCTCTGAGGATTCCCTGGATTTTTCCCTTCTCCAGGTGAGCACCCCCAGCTCTCCCAGCCTGGCTCCAGCCCTGGAGCAGCTCCGTGGCCTCCTCTGGACTCTCTCCAGCAGCTCCAGCTCCTGCTGCTGTTGTTCCCCAGGGCTGGGGCAGCTCTGCAGGTGGGGTCTCACCTGAGCAGGGCACAGAGGAACTTTTCAAAGGGACACCAGTTCAACATTTAACACAGCATCAATAAATGATTTCCCTTTCAAGTTTACAAACAGGATTTGTCTTTGAGCTCTCCTGGGAAGGGAGAGCAGGGCAATGCAGCTCCTCCATCCCTGAGCAGCCACCTTTCAGACTGACCTTTAAAACAGAGCAAAGTGAGAGGGTTTCTGTCTCCATCACAGGACAAGCCCAGGATTAGTTTTTATTTCTGTGTCCTACCTTGTTTCCTTGCTCAAGATTGAAAGCCTTGCTCAAGACTGAAACACACCAGCAGAGGGAAACATTTTAGAATAGTCTGCCTGCCCTTCACAAATGTTCATGTTTGTGGAGTATTTTTATAAAATGAATGTGTATCTTTCCCAAGTTGCCGCTTTGCTGTCAGATCTCCCAAAAGACTGTTCATGGTATAGTACAGGTGATAGCTCATGCATGCCAAGGATGTTCTCCAAAATCATGTTCTCCAAAATCATGTTCTCCAAAATCATCCTCCCACCAATATTTCAGGGCTCATGATGTCATAGAAACCTAAACTTGCACCCAGCCAGATCTGCCTGGGAGCCCATCTGTCACAACTCCATCCCAAATTACATGAGTGGCTCTTGAGAGAAAACAACACTGAATGGGAGAGGCTGCATCATTTAACATCTCATTTTTTAATAGGTACAGCAACAGTTTGGGCAGGGTCATGGGGGAAAGTGGAACTGAACCTCTAAATTGCCTAAATATTTTCATATTGGTTCTCACAAGAGGTAAATCCTGTGAAATGCACCCAATCGTTGTGGTTAAATGTGCTGCAACCACTCCCTTCCAAAACCTCCTGATATTACGGCAGAATTCAGGCTTTATTTGATTCTATTTCCATGTCTTTATCCTTTTCCCTTAGAACTCAAAGGTTATTTCATTCACTACAAAACTCTTCAAGTAATTACAGCCACTGACTGCACTGGGGCCCCAGCATCCCTCCACACTGGAGTCCTGAAAACACTTCTCTCTGAGGGTTATTATTTTTCAGGTTTTGCAAAATTATTTATTGCCTGGAGTTTTTCTTAACTGATTAGCTGACAAAACTATATTGTATAAAAAAAAAAAAAATACCATTTCTGTTTTCACCTATTTGCTTTTAAAATAAAGTACATTAAACTTTAATAAAGGTGTTTATTACTACAATTCTACTCTTAGAAGTCCAAAAGCTAAACCAGAAATCCTTCACAAGAATCTCAACACCTCTAATGTTTTATATTCTGGCCCTGCAGGTTTGTTTATGTTAATTGCAGGAGGTCTTGGGGTTTTTTTCAGTTCAATAATTTTTATTTTTTTTTTTTAAGAAAGGTGTTTA
>VZTB01008809.1:45768-72420 GCA_013397245.1 Thryothorus ludovicianus
ACTGCTTTTCCCACAGCTACTAGACAATGTTTAGACACACTTCTACTTGTGTTATCTACATACAGCTAAATTACATTTAATTCAATTATAAGTGAAAGCCACAGGAAGCCAATACGACAACTCCACTAGATAATTTCCCACTTCTCTGCCACAATTTCATCTATAAGATCCTTTCATTTTATTTCAGAATTCCTGGCTGCCTTAAAGTCTGATTTATTTTAAGACAAAAACAATAATGTGTCTTTTTACCCATTTCAGGGATTTTTAATGTAAGTAGAGATAAATGAAGTCTTGAGACACTACCATTCTTAAACAGAAAAACAATTCCTTTTTCTACTGTTAACCTAGGAAAAGTAAATGGTTAATTTCCAGCACCAGGAGGGACATTCATCTTGCTGAGTGCAAGAGGAGGAAATGTTGATCTTGTATCTCCCTACTTCAGGAATAAATGGTGTATTGAAAGGATTTTATCCAGCCTTTCTCTCATTGCATGGTTTATTAACTGACATAAAATTCATCTCTCCACTACTTTCCTGCTGACATTACACTAAGAGTCATGGCAGACTTTGTTTTCTTGCTTTTCTCCACCTTCTAGACCAGAAAGACTCCTGGCAGTAGCCAAAATATCTAATGCAAAGCTCTTCACTTGGTTAGCTGTGGCACCTCAGCATAAAGTAAAATATCACATTCTGTGTTTCTGCATTGAATAAAAATTCAGCACAACATCTGAGCTGGGGTGGAACAAAGCTGGAATCCAGACAGTGAGATTCACTGGGATACAAAGGTGCAGATCTTTTGCCTGGGTGAATAAATCCTTTTTCTTAAACTGGCTGACTCACACCCAACAAAGAACCCTTTGGTAAGGTCCATCTACATGAGCCCAAGTTACACAGACAGGAGCTTGGAGGAGAAAAAAGTCAAAAAAACTTTTAACATGTAAGAGGAACCAGTGTTATTCTTAGATTAAATCACAAAGCCACTCTTATTATGATGGGTGAAATATTGAACAACCCAGATAAAAATGGTAAAATGTTAAGGATATTATTATTAGTTGCAGGTGTCTGAATATATCTATATATATGAATATATCCATATATAAATATCTGCATGTATCTATATATGTATGCATGTATCTATATATATATCTGTATGTGTCTCTGTATATATGCATATTCATATATAGATATATATAGATAGATGCAGCTATATATAGATATGTAAAAAAACATGAAATCATGCTGAAAACTCAGGTTTCCAAACAATGTTTCACCACACATTCCTCTTCTAATGTCAAAAAAATATAAACCAACACCCTAGAGAAAAGTGAGGAATAATTTGAGTGTAACACCATCAAAAGGTGAAGAAACAATTTGATTTCTTTGACAGAGCCATGCCTGCAGATTCACCCTGCAAGAACCTCGTTCCACCCCTCCTTTGCTCATCCCCCTTTTCCTGGTGCTTTTCCCACTGCAGGAATCAGAGCTGGGGATGGATCACCAGCAACCCCCGAGAGGGAGGGGGCTGCCCACGCCCTTCCAGCAGACAGCATAAATGGGCTCTCAGGTAAAATGAAAATGGGAACTGTTTATGAACAACAGCACAGCACGGAGAAAAGCAAATTCTGTTAAAAAGCAACTTCTGTTAGGCTTTATACAAACCAGAGGAGTGAATTGGAAATTTAACATGAAAGGCAATTTCCCAAGAAAACGGAAACAATTCTGTGAGTGGCTGGAGGGAAGAAATAGTCTGCTTAGTGGATTAAATGAGTGACAAATATTTCTGAGGAATCTGAAGATGGACAGCAGTAGATAAATCCTCAGTGCTGTTCAAAGCATCATGTTATTTCCAAACCAGTAAATATGACAATCAGGTATTAGGCTAGAGACTTTATTTGCCTCGTAATTACTTTGAGTGGTTTCATAAAAACTTTTCCTGCAGCACAAAGGCATTCAGATATTGAAGCCCAAACTTCATCCCAGTTCCCTTTATGTCCTGATCTGCCACCACTGAGTTTCTCCCACTTCAGCTGAGAGAGGGGGAAAGAAACCCCAAGGAAGGAGGATGATCTCTTCAGCATCTCTCCATAACTCATATTGCCACCTGCACTCCTGAATTTCTCCCTGACACAGTGAAAACTTATTCCATTCCCCAGAGTTAAGGAATCTTGTCTTCCTTTTGTCCAAGGAGGCAGAATCTGATCTGCAAAGCACTTTATTATGGCATTTAATAATCTGGTTTTCCTGAACACAGAGAGAAAACAGATTAGACACCAATACTTTCCTAACCTTGACTATGAACGGAAAAATACAAACGCATTCCAAAATGATAAATTCTGATTGAGGGGGAAATAAACATTACAAATCATGTGTTTTAATGTTTTGGTGCTGCATTTTAGTGATCTCCAAACCACTTCATAGCCTCACTAATCTGACTTTCTACCTCGCTGCAGGTTGACATCTATTGACGTCAGACTTTAAAAATGCTTCAATCAAGATCTCTATAATCCTCATAACTAAAATGTCTTTGTTCTGTTTTATGATCAAACATTTCTGAAAACAGAGCCACCAGTCCCAGCAAGCACTCAGGATGCTCAGAGGTGAGTTAAGGCCCAATAAAAAGCTCAGTAATCTCCCAAATCTCCTCAGAGAACACGTTTGTTTATCACTGTGCCTGCAGACTCTTACACTGCAAATGTACTGGCAACCATTTCTAGCAGACATGAATATCATTTGAAAAGTTTAAAGATGCATAGAAAAAGCAATCAACAGCCTCAATAAGAAATCTCAGGAAAAAAAGCAAAATGATTTGGTAAACATGAATGATTGATAAGTTCTTCAGTGGGAACAAAAAAGGTGGAAATCAAGAAGCAATGACCTTTTGTACACATCCTTCAAGTAGCAGGTTTTAGAAAGTTTTGTATTGCCCATAAAATTAGCTAGAAGATAAATCTCACTATGGTGATTTGCTCTTTATAAGTCCAGAGCCACTGTTCTGAATTCTCACGGTATAATTACTTCAATACAGATAAAGCATGAGTCATCTGTTCTACCCTAACCTTTGCATTTAAATTTGAATTTTATTCCTGCTTATCTTTTTTTTCCTAAATTGATATTACTGTCTACTATGTTTATTAAAAACATCTTAAAGCCACAGTGCATGTCAAACTCTGCACTGAGGCACCATTTGTTGTGTTATTTTAATTAACATGTCTCAGGGAGATTACAATTCTAATCATTTCTATTAAACTATGGCAAAGTTTTCTTACTCTTAGATGTCAGATTTTGTTTTCTGCTTCAAGTTATGCCTTAATAACCCAGGAGGCTTTTAGTAAATGCTCTGCACACCCAGAAAATGGAAAGGCACTGTCCTGCTTCTCTGGTAACAGCAGAACCCTGGCTGATCAGGCACTGCCCTTAGCAGCTTCCCAAATCTGCCCCCTCTGGATCTCTTCCTCCTTTCCCATCCTCAGTGAGACAACATTTCCAAAACCCAGGAAACACATTCCCAGAATGAGATCATCAGAATCCCCTTCTCTCATTAATAAGCAGGTTCTGGGACAGGACTGCAATTGGAAGGAAATGAAAAACCAAGCCCACCTCATCCAGAGTGAGAAGAGTTTAAGTGCTTGGGATCTCCACATGTTTGCCCATGGCTTTGCACAATCCCTCCAAGGCACGCTGGGGCAGCCAGCAGGATCTCAGAGAGTTCACATGGCTGCAGGGTGAGCTTCTCTGCACACAGAAAAGGCTCAGCCCACGCCTTGTGGGTGAATTTCTTACACGGTTTGGCCCCAGGTACCCAACAGCAGCTCTGAGCCACTGAGGAAGAAAACACTCCCTCTTTAGGCTCAAGGGGTTGTAGTTACTTTTAAAGATTTTTATCCTCTTCCTCCCTTTTTGGTGATCCAATCGTGAGATCTGCTTTTCCTCAGCCATTATGGGACTGCAGAGTGACACCTTCTGCTAATGTGAATAAGCACTGATTCAGCATTTGGAATGGGATTCCCTTCCTTCCCAAGGACTCCTTTCCTTGGGAAAAGGCAGGAGCTGGCTGGAAGGCTCAGGGCCCAGCAGAGCTGTCAGGGGCCCTGCAGGGAGCTGACTCTGGAGGAGGTTTTGCAGATCTCAAAAACTCCCACACACCACACTGAGACACTGCAGGAATACCTGGGGTTTTTAATGCCTCTTTTCTTAATTAAAAGATGAGTGGTCCATTTACTACCATCACGACACTTTCACAGTTTCAAAGATGATGAGAGTCTTTCAGCTCTTAAGATTTTGGACAGCAGGATGTACTGACATCTACAACTCCACTACTGCCAATTAAATCCAACACTGCTGTCTACCTTCCCTTTGGAAATGCAAACAAAATTATTTGACTCTGGATTACCTTCTTTCTCTATCTTATCTATAAAAAAATATTTAAGATAAAGGTTTGGTACTAAAGTCAGATTTACAATGTATCATGTAACTAATCTGCCAGTATGGAAAAGCAGATTTTCATTTGTGTCTTGATTGGAAGTAAATATCAAGATCTTTGAATGGAAGAGATTGAAGCATCACCTATTATAAAATCAGGAACTCTTTACACAAAGCTCAAGTGCTTTGTCTCTGCTTTTGTTCTACAATGCAAGACTACAAGAAAAAATCAATTATTGTGCCTCAATCTGTATTCTTCAAATATGTTTAACAAACTCCTTTAATTCTACTCATCTCATCTCTTCATTCTTACTTTAAAGCATGGTGTATTGCTGCCATCTTAATCACTTCTCACAATTCTTTGCTCAAGTCTCACAACCCTTTTTCTATTGTTTGTTAAATTCTCTTATATATTTTGATCCAAATTACTTGAATCCTACCATAATTTTCAGGATGTTAGATAAGCTTTCATAATTATTTGGCAATACCATGACTCTTTGCACAGCTCTCTATACCACAGTGGGTCTAACCTGCAGAAATCAGCAGTAGAGAACTTCCTGAGCTTCACCTGAGGAGGGTGTCATTTTATTTTGAAGTTCACAGCACACTCGTGGATTTTTTTCCACTCATTTGCTTTTCTTGACATTTGAATGAGGCTTGTTCCTTTCACTCTCCTGGTGAAAAGAAAACAACAAATGTGATTTGGATTTCAGAGTCCCTCAGTGCATGTACAGAATGTCTATTTTGAATATAGAGCCCAACTAGCAAGGAGGAGTTGCAGGAGCTCTTTTAGCTTAAAAACTTACAAATCAAGGCAAAACATCAGCTCAAATCCACCAGCTTTTCTCCAGCTGATGCTCCTTTAACATTCATGTTTGTTCACAGACCACTCCAGTCCCTGGGCACGGTATTTTCAAGCATCACTCAGACTTGGGAGGCTTTCCCAAATGCAAGGCTCTGTTTCACCCCCTCTACTTGAACCCACCAACACCAATAGGGAAAAAAGAAAAGTGGAAAAACAGATTTCTGTGTGGTTACACATCCTATAAATCAATGCTGGTCCTGTCAGAATCTGCAGCCTCCCTGGCTCAATGTGTGAGAGTGATTGCTGAGCCCAAACATTTCCCATCCCCGCCTGCTGAGGTTTCCTGTAAACCCTCTGGAACAGCCTGGTCTCAATCTGTGCTAAAGAGCTGAGGTGACACCAAAGTGAGGTGCAGGAAGGGCTCCCCCTCCCTCACACCCTGCCACAGCTCTAAGGAGACCACAACCCAAATTCCTGGACATCCTGGAGCCAGCTGATGCTGGGAAGGTTGCAGAGAGTGCCTGGAATGGTGCCACGGGAGGAAGATTTTGGGCCAGCTGAGAGGCACATCCTTCCCATCCTTGTTTGCCTCAAGCCCCACCAGACTGAAGAAGCCAAGCAGAAAGAACAACAAAATGAGACAAAATGCTTTTATTGCCTGAAGCTCACCACACAACCTGGCCTGGCTCTGGTCTGCCTGGCACAGGAGGGCACTGGAGAAAGAGGAAAAGGGAGTGGATAAATGTAGCCTGAGATCTGTTCCTCCTGGCAACTGCGTTGTTCAAAAATCATTTCAGAGCTCCTAACATCCCTTTCAGACCCTTCTGGGGGAGTACTTCTCAGGTGAAGAGCTCTCCTTTCCCTAAATTACACTCTGGATTTAGAAGCACACCCTACCTCCTACCTCACCATCGGAACTCCTGAGCACAACTTGGCCAAAAGCCTTTGGAGTGAAGGAGTATTTAAAGCACTCCATGGAATTGTGACAGCTTTCCCAGAATAACCCCTTCACTAACTCAAGAGAGACAGAATTAGTTTTTCTAAGAAGTAAACTGTCCCAGTTTTAGCCCAGATTTTGCTAAAACACAGTGTAAAGAAAGAGTTCAGCTTTGACCAACAATTAAACCTTGCATTTCAGAAGAGGTTAAGGTAGAAAAAAGCAAAGGGGAAAAAAAAAAAAAGAAAAACATAAAAACCCCCAAACCAACAAACAAACAAAAAGCAGCTTTCAATTCCAAGCATTTAGACAAAATCCAAAGGAGACATAAAGCAAAGGGTTCTATTTAAAACCCATTTTCAGAAGAGCTGAACGGGAACACAAGAGAGGCAAAAGCTGAGGATGAAGATTTCACCCAGGCAAATTCTTTTCCATCCTTAACCCCCAGTTTAGCCTTCATAGAATTTGCCCACATAATCTTTCCCAAATCTTAGGAAGTGGTGGAACTTTAACACAGTGGGACTCACAAATAAGAAAAACATTTTCATTTTTTTGTGTGTCACTACTGATCCTGAAGCAGTTTCCAGATTGATGACACTGACCTGCACCCAAAAGGCACATATGGATTTTGGCACCAGTTCAGCACCAAATTCTTGCAAAGGAGAGTTAGAACACTTTGCTAACAGTGGCAGAGATTGGCAGAGCCCTGTAATTAATGTCTTGTTGCTTTTCCCTTTTGTCAAAGTAGTCAAAATAATGTCATATGAAATGATTTATTTTTGTTTGTTTGGCAGCTCTCCAGCATTTCAATAGCAGGGAGGCTGCTGTGCTCAGTGCTGATTTGTCCCAGTACATTATATTTGTACAATTTCAACCCTGTAGTACACAGCCAGGCAAGGGAATAACACAAAGTTTTTTAATATTCTGCCTTTGCAAACAACCCAGAAGAGTGTATTTCAATTTTTGCCTGGGGATTAACATACAAATGTTCTGAAAATTAGGGATATAATTATGTGAAGTCAATTACAATTTTCAATTACTTATTTCCTAAGGCTTTATGCTCAGCAATGTTGGACATTCTGGGCTTGTAGCTCCTCTCAGTCCTGTTTATCATCTACAAACAAAGGAACACCGCAGCCAAATGACTCAGAATAAAAGGGTTTTAAGTATTTTGCAGGTAAGAAAAAGTGAACAGAGTTGTGTCTCAGCTTCACAAATTATTTGGGGTGGTCTCAGGGCTCCTGACCTCACAAACCTTTTGTTATGCTGGTGATAGCAACAGAGAGCTGAGGACACAGATGGGCTTTTCTAGGGCTTAATTGCAATACAAAATAAAGTTACTGATTAATAAAACCAATATGTGCAAGTGTGTGTGAGCCTTTGTCAAATCTTATTCACAGTTTATAAGTAATAAAGAAGTGAGAGTCAATTAACTGCATCGAATGTAATCACAAGCCCATGAATTCTTTTTACTGTATTGAGTTCCAGCTTTGCATACTAATGGATCATATTCATTTCACTTTTCCCCCTAGAAGTTTCCTCTGCAATGTGGTAATTATATAAATTGCAGCTTATTTTTTTTTTTTTTTTAGTGGCTATTGGAAAAAAGTACATATAGATTTTAAAAGAATCATTGTTTCCTTGCTTTTAGGAGAATGTCACACCTGCACATCCCTGCCTCACACCTTCAGGGGCAGCACTTTTGGGAATTATCTGCCATTTCCATGACTGGAAGAGTCGATTCCAATATTTTGCAGAATTAGGAGAGTCAACCATAGGGACAAATTATGCCAAGGGAAAGGTGACAGTGGATGAGGAAGGGATCCTCAGATAAAGCATCGAGTCTGTTCAGGGCATTTAAAGAAAACTGAAAATTTCTTGGAGAATGCACAAAAGGTAACTGCAAGCACCTTGAAGAGATATGGGGAACACCCTGTGAGAGAAGATCCTTTGTTTATTCTTCAAAATAATTGAGAAAAAATATGGAAAAGCACAGCATGAGTAATGTCAGTTTGGAGAGGAGCTCAGCAGGCTGGCAGAACGAGTTTTGGGGAAGAATTCTATTTTATTCTGCAATTAAATGGACAGGGCCATTTTTTTAGGAGTCTTGTAGGTAATTCTGTGGTTCTTTAGAAAGATGATGAAAAGGTAAATCTGAACTGAAGGAAGCCTTAAACTATTTCATCTGGATTTTGAAGTTCTGTGACAACAAATCAGCTTTCATTTTTAGGTTACATAAAACAAAGTTTCCTACCTATTTGTTCCATGACTATAAACAGCAAAGAAGTATTTAAATTATGCATGGCTGCAAGAATTGTCATGTTTCTCAAGCAAATTACTGAACATCTTCAGAAAATCTCTTGAATATCTCTGGGTACTAATGACCAATCTCATTGTCAGTGTTATTCCTGCTATCCACCCATTACAGTCCAGTTTTAAAATCTAAAACGTGCTTGATAAAAGGAGATTTTCATCAGTTACCTAGTGCCAGCTAGAAAAGCAGAAAACAGAGAAAATGGCCATTTCTATTCCATATTGGTTAATATCCATCACTTTAATGGAAATGAGATAAAGTAGATAATGGCAGTAAGAATTGTATTAGCAGCACAGACATATATTACAGATTTCTCAGAGGTACCATTGTTGTAGCATTTACATTGTTAATATTAAAATGTCTCGAGCAGCACAATCCAATGTAACCAATATTATAAATATTACCTTTAATATAAAAGAGTTGAATGAGCTTTTAACCTTGAATTTGATACAGTGTTGAAAATAACTTTTACACTTACATGACCTAGCTCCTTGTGAATAGCTGAATACTTTCTCTCTCAAATAAATCTTCCTCCAAAGCAAAACTTCCTTGCACTGTTCTTAGCTGTAATTTCCACTGCACATTAAGTGATCACAGACCTTTTCTGTACTTCTTTTAAGTGTAACTCAGAGGAAGAAATGCCAAATTAGACGAGGCTTTTGAAACTAATGTTAAATACAAGTAAAGACTTTAAATAATGTTCCATTATGCAGATGTTTCATTAAAGAGTGTACAGGAAGGTTTTACCCATGTTCATATAGCCTGAGTCCAAGTTGAACTGTGGTTTAAAATGGTTTTTGGAACTTAACATTTAAAAGGGCAAGCAATAGGGTCAAGAATGAGGTAAAAAATGGGAAGTCTGAGCACAAAATAGCAATGTCAGACAGAGGAAAAAGGAGACTGTTGGCTCCAGTCCGCAGGATGCTGCAGCAAGTCCGAGGAAGAAATGGCAGGGCAGAGTTTGGGCAAAGGAGAAACTGATAAATCAGACAAGACTAAGAAGACAGTACAATCACACATCCACACTGGCAGTCAGGAAATTTGATTATGCAGAAAAAAACTGGACAGAATCTAAAACACAAATGTGAGCACCTCTCACTGGGAAGAGCTGGATAACCACGAGGTTTCAATGGCACAGGTTAGAAACGAAGCGTGGGAAGCTCAGCTCCTTAATCCAGGCACCACTGGTAAGAATTTGTTTTCAGTCAGGCAATCATGAGGTGCAAATGGCACTGGAGGGAAGATCTATTACTCTAAATAATTTAATCTACCTGTGAATAAGGTAAGTGCAATACCAGGAGTGTCGGGCAAGCAGGGAGAGGAAATAATTGATGGGATTGAGTAAAGCGCTGAGTTTTCATCTGGAACACCTCCTGTCATTTATGTTCCAAAAAAGTGGAGTCTGAATGAGCAAAGCAGAAAAAAAAAAGGAGCTAGAAGGGCTGTAAAAAGAAGCTTAAAAAGCTGGGATTGTGCAGTGGTAGCAAAAGGAAGGCTGTGAGGGGCCATTGAAAGACTGTTCTGCTGAAAGGTACGAAATGGAACGGTACAGACTAAGATTTGGATAAAGATAAAGGATGTGGCTGGCAGAAAATTCATCACATGTGAATTGTCTACGAATAAATACAATCCCAAAAATACAAAATTCCTGAACAAGGAATTTATATATATGCAAAATTTATAAATACAAAATTCCTGAACAGGAACAAGACTGGGGTTCTGGAACAGCCCATTGTGAAGCGTTGAGGTAAAAATAATCCTTAATTTTAATGACAGTCTTCATGGATTTGTCTGCAGTATTGGGGGCCTGGTGGCAAGAAATGTAAGAGGCTTCTTTTTGGTTTTATTTCTTCTCTCATTAATAGATATTTAAGGACACATCAGCTGATTCCAAGTGTGGGGCTTCCACTCCCTAAGCTGAGGCACAAACTCCCATCTCCGTGGGAGTTTCTATTCTATTTCAGAATAGAAAACTCCACTAATAAAAACACAAGTACTGTTTTATTTTTCATACAATGATGGAGTGATACCACAACCAGGAAAAGAAAAATACTCAACTTCAGACCTCCCAAGAATGACATTAAAAAGTTAAGCAGCACTTAGTCTTCTTTAAGTTGTCATTTCTGCTCAGCCTAACTCTAAGGAGCTTAATGCAGATGGATGGGCTGAGCAGCCTCTGCAAAGACAAGGTTTCCTTCTTTACATCCCACCTAAAAGCTTTTAAAATCTCTCTGTCGGGAACGATTTGACTGCATATCAATTGCACCCCCCTAGCACTGCAAAACTTATAATGAGAGGGGATCGCGGGGAAGAAAAACCACGTTTTGAAAACTGACAGTGAAATGAAACCCTGCCAACGTGATGGGCTGCGAGCTGGGGCTCCACATTCACCTCACTTTGCTCATTAAAGCTCTCCTCCAATTAAAGCAGCAGCTGGGCTGTGTCTGGTGCTGCCGAGTTTGTTGTGGTGTTTCTCTGCTGAAGAAGAAGCAGCTCTGGGACAGCCGAGGTTTCGTGGTTTGCGATACAGATCAAATCACAAAATAAAAATTACCACTCATCACCTTTGATACAGAGAATGTGCAGTGCCTGTAAGTCAAATATTTTCCTGGTGTTTTCCTGATTTATCTACAGTCTGAGGTTCCATACAATTCCTAAAGCACAGGATTTCTATGGATAAAACCACTCTGCTCTAAAAAGGAAAGATCTGGAATAGGATTCACTTCTTTCTTATATCAAAGAAGACACACAAAGCTCATAATTTATCCTGGTGTTCTTGAAAGAAATCAGTTTTATCAACAAATAATATATTTATCAACATACTAAAATGAGAATAATTGAATCAGCATCCACACATATCTACAGGAAAAATCAAACTGATCCCCAGGGTGAGAGCCACCACTTCCCAAATGCTTCTATTCTGTGTGACACTAAAATTAGAATTCTCCTCACATCATCTCCATTTAGCTCATAGTTTTCATAATGGCTCTAATAAATAGCAATAATACTGGATATTTTCAAAGAACAAACTGGTGGCTTTATTCTCATTTCACAATACAGCCGAAGCAAAAGCAAAAATAAAATAAAATAAACGCCAGACATGCAGGGAAGACTAGGAGCAGCTCCATTAAAGTCAATAGTTATGCATAAAAATACATAAAACGGGGAAAGAAGAAGAACAAATGTCTTTAGATAATGTATGAGAACCACAGTATGAACCCTCAGCAGAGATTCATCTACAAAGAGAAGTTAGTCAGGAGAGCTGATTTTTAACTTGCCATTCCAAGCTGAAGGGGGAAAGAATAAAAATTTCAGAGCAGCAGCATTGTCTGAAGATCTCTTTTGTGCTTAAACAGTAAGTCCTGAACAATTTTAAAGCTCAAAGTACAGAAATTAGCATCACAATCCATTGCTGCTACTGCTTTCATCTATGGTTGGAGCTTGTTATTTAGCAGGATCATCAATTTGGCATCTTCAGTGACCAAAGAATTGCTTTTAAAAGTAAGTCTTATTAGCCTAAGTATTTTCATTATTTTCAAAAGCTTTAAAATATGTTATTTTTTCATGATTTAACAAACTGCAAGCATCTTTTGATTTCCATCCCTGAATCAACTCAATTTAGCTGGAAAGAGAGGAAAAAGAAGAGGCATCTTTTGTCAAGACATTGTAACAAGTTTTATTTTAAAGAGAGGCTTTATTAAAATTTTGTGGTTTAAACTCAACCTGCAACAGAGTACCCTGGACTGCTCAATGCTCTGCCCCACAGGGATGGTGAGGAGGAGCCCAAAATGGAAAACCCAAGGGCTGGGATGAGAACAGATGAACAATTGAAATAAAATTATCGTTGTTGTTGTTGTTATTGCTATTACTAATAATAATTGATGGTGGTGGTGATGGAAAGGGAAAGGCACAAGCCCCAGGAAACACAAGTGATGCACAGAGCAGCCCCTGCCCAGTGCCAGCCTGTCCCTGAGCACAGAGCAGCCCCTCCCAGCACACTCCCCCAGTTTGCAAACTGGGATGATGCTCTGCCATGTGAGATATCCCTCAGGCCAGCTCGGGTCCTGGCCATGCTGCCCCCTGGATTCTTTTTCTTTTCCAGTGTCTTGGAGCAATGCAAGTTTTATTTTTTTCTTTATTTTTCTGAGAAAAGTGGGTTTAGCAAAGGAGCTGTTTGCTGCAGTGTCTCTCCTCAGCTCCCAAGTAACTCTCGTGCATGGAAGCCCCGAAATCTTTTTTCTCCCCAGTCCCCCTCTCCAGCCTGTCCCAGTTCTCACTGAGCTGACCAGTAACAGGGATATTTTCCACTGGTAAATCCCTGCTGCAGCAGATCAGCTACACCAAATTACCCAGGCAGTGCTCCAGAGAGGGCAACTCAAAGCACCCCATTCCCAGTTCTGCCTGTGAGTGATGCTGTGCAGGTCACACCACCTTTCTGCCCTCCTGAGATACACATATTCACTCTTTTATAAACTGAAGGCTACAAAAAAAAAGTTGTTTTTTTTTTGTTTGGTTTTTTTTTTTTTGGTGGGGGATTTGGTTTTTTTTGGGGCAGTTGTTTGGGTTTTTTTGGGTTTTTTTGTTTGGTTTGTTTTGGGGTTTTTTTTTAACTTTTCATTACTATCCCCTCTGATTTTCTAATTTACTTTGGGTCCACTCTTCATTCCAAGTTTGTTGGAAGAGGAGGAGGAAGTGAAACAGGTTTGGCAGCATGCTGTGTTCTTTAAGGTGTATATTCAATTGCAAGATCCAGGAAACTCAAGGAGTGGTTACACAGTCAACCCAATCAGTTTAATAAATATATTCCAACTTCACGGCACCGCAGATGCTCATCAAAGAGTTGTTTGCTTTTAAGTAAGATTTTATTTAAATAATACATCCACCGAATCAATAAAATGCGACCTCTTGCTGCATGTTTTACTCAGCTCTCACCTAGCAGTTCCAAATATTCAATAGATTTATAATGAACCTCACTGTCCCCAGCTGCTGCTGGGTTTTACATCCTTTCACACCTAATCCTCACCATCTGCACATTCAAGATTAGACACGAGCCCTGGTGGACCTCGCTGCGTGTGAGCATCCGGCTCAGTGGCTCTGACAAATTTCCCTCATCACTCAAACCACATCCCGTGCACCCACAATCACCTCTCAGCATTGCTGAAAGGCTCACTGGAGCCACGGAAACACATTCACATTACCTGGCGATTATTCAGCACCTGGGAGGATTATACTTTGAAATTACTCACTGACTGTTAGCACATAGATGCTACAGGTTTTCAGGTCTTTTAAAGAATGAGTAGCCATGGTTAGTGTCTGTTTATCACCATACAAACACAGGGTCTGCCTTATTACACTGGTTTGGGGATTTAAAATAGGAGTCTGATTGTCCAAAACAATCTGCATACAAAGTGTTTACAAGTACCTTCTAAAGGTCAGTTCTAAAACGCTCATTATGGTTTTGGCATTTCAGACTTTTTTTTTTTTTTTTTTTGTAATCATTCAAAATCTTAGTCCTGGAGCTATTTGAGCAGAAAAACAAACAATGTGGCTGGACAACTCTAAACACTTCAGCCAATATGTGCTGTATAATTCACCTTTCCCACCATTCAAAGACACTTTCCCAGCTTCCATCAACACTGCACCATTCCTGGCTACACGGCCTCTGAAGTCACTCTAACCTCTGGCTGCAAAATCAAACATTAAGCTGATGTAATTACATTCAATGCTGCTGCCCTACTTGTTGTTTTGGAGGTTTTTAAATAATTTTTCTAAGGAAGAGATCCTTACATCCTCTTTCATGGGAGAATTAAGCCTGAAGGATGCAGGCCAGCATCACCACAATTCCAGAAACAGAAACCTTTGGTTACCAAATCAGTGTCTGTTTGAGTTTTATTGAACTTGTGTAATTCAATTGAGAGGACAGGAAATGCTGGTGACACTGCTCCAAACCAGGGGGGTGACATAAATTCAGATGACCAGTACAGAGCCACTGTGAGTGTGACAGCAGCAGAACGTCCCTGTAAGTTCATGGCATTCTCCACATCCCAGATGCTTTGCACTGGGAAAAGGATTTTACACAGGACCAAATTCATTCCATGCAAGTGGATCTGAGGGATGAAAACAATCCTGACTCCACTTTTAGATATTCCTTTAATTCTTCTGTCTTTGCTGTCATTTATTTCTGCTTCACCAGAGCTCAAGGTGTGCCTTGGATGGGGAGACAGAATGCAGCCTGTGCCTAAAGAACAAGCTGCTATTTAAATTAGAAATTAAATAATGCTAAAAAAAAATCTATGGGAGTTGTCCTAATCACGAGGTAAAATGAGCAATATTTTAACTTAATATAACAGCTCTCTTCCTCTCTAAAAATGCTGTCTCTTGAAGAAGTTTCAATCTATGGAACAGAAATACCAATTTTGTCCTAATGTATTTTCCTTGCTACTTTCACAATAATGAATAGTTTTAAACAAGAGAGGGAAAAAAAAAGTTGCAATCTGTGTCCTGGAAAACCACCTCTATTTTTGGAAAAGCAATGAGCATGATTATCTTCCATTGAAGCACAAGAATAATAGGTATTAATGATGGCACTTCTGCTAATTTCATAACCCATTCTCCCAGCTGAATGAAACAGGGTTTATTCAGCGAGCCTCACTGAATTCAAACATTTGAACACCACAAGGTGTTCAGCACCATACAGCACATCCTAAGAATGCAAATACTGGATTTTAGCTCAGTGCTAGAAAATGGATTAGCTGTAACTGGCAGTCCTCAGTAGCAAATACTCTTTAAAACAAAATTAGCCTTCAGAAAGAGTATTTCAAAACAATCAGTGAACCCCGACAGCTTGGGGAAATACAATGCAAAGTCTGCATTAATAAATCCTTTAACTGCATTTTATTGCCTTCAGTGATTTTCCCATGGATCTCCTACCCCCTAATTTTAGAAAACAATTGTCTCACTCATCAGTTTTTTGAGTATAAGAGAGTTGTTCCTAGGAATATGAAATATGGATGTCACCCCCTCATGTACTAGACAGAGTCATTCTCTCTTAGGAGTAACCATAAGAAAAAAATGAGCATAGGCACAAAATTCCTGGTTCACAGACCTGAAATTTAACAGGAATTGTTGTAAGAGACGGGAATCCTTCTGTCCTTTGACCCACACAAAATGGGTCAGTTCATGTTTTCCAAAGCCAAGGTGCTTCTGTTCAGTACCTGCCACTGCAACATTCACCTGCAGGCACCTGGAGCTGCAGAGCCCCACTCACATCCCAGTGTCGGGTTTGCTGCTTTTCCAGAAATTCTCCCGAGCTAATAAAATCCTTTTTTTCACACCTGAGATGAAAGAAGAAGATGAAACTCTTCAGATCTTGCTTCCAATCTTATCTATAACATTCTTTCTCTGACCTGATGAGGTCTTTCTGATAGGACAGCTGAAGGCAAACTCTGCNTGCTGCCTGAGAGGGGGTGTTTATATTCTATACTAAAAACTACATTTACATTATTTACAATTACTTTCCAATACCTATCCTCTACAGGATAGTTAGGCAGTTAGTTTCTACTCTAAACCAATCACCAGTGTCACCATCACAGCAGAAATGGAGAAGAAGAAGAAGGAAGAAACCCAAAAAGCCACGAGGTTCCTCCATCTTGGCATCACCCACCCCCCTGTGCTAAAACCCAAAATCTACTTTTACACTCTGTGACAAACTCACTACTGCTCTATTTAAACTCCTGTGACCTGTAATTCTTCTTTTAAGGTTGGCAATGGTTCCCATGGGCTAAAATCCAACCCACAGGTGTTTTGGGCTCTGTTCCAAGGTCTCTGAGCCCCCTGCCCGGGTCCCTGAGCCTCCAGGACAGCCAGAGATGAACTTTGTGCTCCCACACCCAGCTGGGCAAAACTTTCTGCCAGCCTCAGGGCTGGATTCCTGCCAGCCACGCTGCAAACTGGCTCTTGAAATGATTCTGCAATTGGGAAGACAGGGCCACTGTTTTCACACACACCCCCCTCTGCTGAACACCAAGGTGAATTAAAGGAATATGAAAATTGATTTAATATCAATGTCTATTAATGGACAAAGACTCTCTAACAGTTTGGAGGTAGAAAGTGTGTGTTTATTGTGGCTGGGCAGTGTGTGGGATATCTCTTTAATGCACATTGCAAAGTTTCATAGGTGATTACAAAGCTTTTATCTACAAAAATGTTGAATATATAAAATACAAATGCATATTCATACCCTTGTCATTTCCCCTTTTTGCTTCATATGCTAATTGGAAAGAAGGCTATTAAGAATGTGTGGTTTGTTTTTTGAAATAAGTTGATTTTTTTTTAATGAGGAATCAATTAAAATGATGAAGTAAACTAAGTCTTCTTCATTTTGACCTTTTCACCTTTTTAGGATATTCGTGACAATCAATTCTTTGGTAGAATTTGTAGTTTCTTGTGTTCAATTTGTTTTTTTATTATGGGAAAGTTGGCTGTTGTCTATAAAATTGACAAGCAATGAGTTATTATATTTTGGATATCTTATTTGAGATTTGGCTTGTGTTGGGTAAAGTTTAATTGTCTCTTTTTTAGCTAACACAGCATCTATTCTAACTGTAATCTTAACATTTCTACAATTATTAATTCCTCAAAATTAGCATCTCATTCCCCACTTCTTTGAAAGGAGTAATTTTTTTTACTCAGTACACAGAGTTATCTTCATCTATCTATGGTTAGTGTCTCTCAAAACTAAATCATATGGAACTGTTCTTGAAATGAGAATAAATATCTTGGCACAAGTATTCCTTCAGGAGCTCCCCAAAGGCATTTGGAGGTGGGGAATGGGAATCGACCTGGCTACAGGAGGTGAAAACGTGCAGCTGATGTGAAGTGGATGAGACAGGCTTTGTGCTGGGATCACAGCAGATAATGGTGTCATTAAATATTTCCCATAATGAGAGGTCACAAGGGAGTGTCCATGAGCAAAACTCGGATTTGCTCCTGCCTGCTTGGCCTGGCAGCCCTCACAGAGCTGTTAACAAAGTGTGTGTGAGTTAAATGGAATTATACACACACACACCTCACCCACACGCCAGTTTTCATACGGTGACATTAACGTCCCTCACGAATTAATTAAACCTAACAAGACACCCGTAATTAAGACTTCTGAGGTTCATTATTTCTCTTTTGCTATTGGGAAACAGACCCAGGGAGATTAAGTGCCTTATCTAAGTAAATGAATCTCTAAATTACAGTGGGAACACAGTCCAGGGGCCCTGATTCCCAACAAATTGACTACTTAAACACCGAAGGCATGGGCATTAAACAAATTGTTGTCAGTGTATTCTTTTCTGGATGAAAAAATTATTCTGGAACTAAATATTAGTCAAGTTGTGAATCTTTCCCTTAAAAAATTAAACCAATCCAACACCTGTCTGAACTTTTAGTTGTGTTTGCTTTCAGGTGACTTTCAGCAACACGTTGTCCATTTATGTCCATCTCTGTGGCCTTTACAAGGCCACTGCTCTAATTACTGAAATGGTTTTGAATATTGAGAAATACATTAGATAAATTATATTTTCTATCATCAGGCTGTCTGATCAATCAAGACAGGAGCACATACAAGTATCAAGGCATCATCTGGTTATTTTTTAACCTTCAGCTGGGCAGGACTTGTTAAAAAGCAATGAGATTTTGGGGAATTTTTTCTCTTCTGGATCACAAATAAACACTAATAAAAGTTCTGAAAACATGACCTTGAGGGGGCCTCCATTTTCAAAGGCCATTTCTAACAACTAGAGAATAAAGTACGGGGGAAAATGCTTAAAAAAATGTTATAAGTAATGAAAGCTGCAGGAGTACAGAGAACCTGAAAGACCATTATTCTAATTTACAGTGGCAATTCCCATATGCCTAATGTAAAGAAGCCATATAACAAACTACAGTCAAATTCATTAGGAAAACTAAGGACCTGCTGACCTCAAATCACATTTTTTACTCTCTGTTTAATTAGAAAATCACTGAATAACTGCAATTTAAGACCATTTGCATCCAGCCCCTTATAAACCTTCTGTATGGGTGAGCTCTCACAGACTGTCACAGGAAATGTCACCCCACCTTGGCACGCCATGCCAGCTGGAAAGAGAACAGACACTTGTCTTTTCAGGCTTGAAATCCCTCATTATTGATCCACGGAACATCAACATGTTTCATGGCTTGTTTGTTCCCTAAAAATAGTAACGAGATTGTGGTCAAGAGCCACTTTTTAAGGAAAAAACAAAACACAGTGAAGTGAGACAAGCCTCAGTGCGCAGGTAGGTCAAGACTGCCCAAACCCACTTTGGGAAAGCCAAAAGAAATGATTCCCCAAAAGCTCCACACCCCATCTGCCTCATCTCTCAGCCATTCTTGGGGACCTGGGAATCCTAAAATTGCAATTTCATTGAGCTCTTGTTATTTTCTTTCCCCCACCCCTCCCATTTTCTCTGTGCACAAACCTGTCCTGCCCCTCCTGCCAGGCTCAGTGTCTCTTTGGTCTCTATCAGTACTTCTTGCAGAAAAACCCAACATGATAAAACTCACAATCAACACCTGTATCAATAATTACAGAAAAAAAAAAATGAATTTATGCACTAAGCAGTGATACCAGCAAACCTATGTTTTGGGTTTGTTTTTTTAATTTTATTTGGTGTAACTGGCCTGGCTTTTCCCTGCTGCTAAAGGAGTAGAAGTAGGCACTCCACAACCACTCTGCTGCTTTCTTCTTGCTTATTTTTCTTTTTTGTAACTTCCTGCTCTGCTGGAACTGCTCCCAAACCAGCCAGACTGGAGATGCAAACACAAAGAAACTCCAGAACAACCTCCAGCAGCAGTAGTAGGAAACAGAATCATTGAGCCATGCTCCAAGTACAGCAACACCTTGTCAAACACAAGCAGGTGAGCTGGGAATCAGCCTTCAAGACACCTGAACCAAGAAACAAGATGAAAGCTGGTCAAACACTGGTTAGTTATTAGAAAGAATTGAAAATATCTGTCACACAGGAATCTCTGGACAGGTGATACCTCTACCCACTCCTAAAAATGACAGATAAAAAGGAAATATGCACAAAGCAGCACTGAATTTACTCCTCTCTCCAACCCTGCATTGAAAAGGAATGACTGGGAGTGCTCTGGTCTCTCTCCTGTGTCGCCCTGATTTTTCTAATTTTCTGAGACACTTTCTAACTTGATGTTTTTCATAACACCCATCAAGACACAGGTGTTATTATCAAAAGTATGTTTTTATATGACAAAGTTATTTACATATTTTCTCTTGGTGTGAAAAACAACTGATGGGCAGTTGTCTTAACCAACAAAATAGGAGAGGTGTCAGCCTGCTTCTCCAATCCCTGGTCTGTGTAAAAATACTATAAATACAGAGTCAAATGTTTTCATAAATAAGTTTTAACCTTCTCACAAAAAAAGTGTGTCCATGTGTGTCCTTGTGTGTCCCCCAGCAACACTCCTGATCTGTACAGGTCCTTGGAAAGGCTCCACACATCAAAAGTTATCAACCACTCCTCCTACCTGCTCCCCTCCTGCTCTACTTCTGGGCAAAAAGGGACAAGTGGCAAACAAAAAATGACAATCAACAGATCATAAATCTTGTTTAAAAAATTTTGAAATAATGAAGAGCAGAGTGAACTTAGTGTGACATATTAACAAACACTGTTCCCTGTAGAATACAGAAATTTGGTACCTGGGGTACTCCTGGTTTTAAGGCTGTTTCCACCAGTGCAGTTCTCTGTGCTGCTTTCTGGTTCATAGGGACATCATTTTACACTTTGCCCTCAAAATATTTTTTATGGATTTTTACAGCCTTATTGTGGAATAGCAGGGCCAAACAGGATCCTTCTTCCCTGCCTGATAATAAGCCCAGTTCTGAGCAATACACAGAATATTTAATTTTTTTCCCCCACACTTGAAACATAAAGCTGCCAGAGCTGAAGATTTACAAACAATGTGTGACATTGTTCTCACCTACATCTCATCTCCTCCTTTTGGTCTCCTGCCTCATTTCTCTTTTTCTGTCTTTGTTTAATTGCATCATCTATATTTCTTTTATATATCTACCCTCCTTTACTTCTCCCTTTTACTTTCTCTAGAAAATTACTTTCACTTTCTCCATCAGCTTTCTTGTCTCACCCAGCAGGCAGGTGCTTGGAGTCTGCAGATGTAGGGTAAAAAACCTCTTGGTCAATGTAATCAAAAATATGGAGAGGGAAAAAAAAAAAATTAAGCAAGAGAAAAATAACCAAAAAGGGGAATACAATGTTTTTAAGTTGAATAATAATGCTCACACCAAGATCAAAAGCACAGTGAGTCACAGAACTGAAGATCCTCCTGTGCAAGAATTAATGTTGGAAAATAAACACTTGATCTTCCCAAAGTAACCAACAAAAGACCCAAGAAGATACATTTTTGTTTGTGGAACAAAAGAATGTAGGAAAGTTACAGTGGGGAAGAGGATTAAAGTGCTGTCAGCTTTTCTAAACAACACTTCACTCCATGATCTAGATCATGACACTCTCTGTCTGGAAATTCAACTTGTGCTGACATTTTCTTCTTCCTCTCTGGTTCACTTCAGCCATGAATCACCTGTTCTGCTGCTCCTGGGTGGTAACAATCTGACATCCCTGGCACTGTGCACTCAACACATTCCACTGCCTGCTCCTGCTGATTGCCAAGGGGACACAGGGACCTTGCAGACCAAACTGTTTATTATGGGATCACAGTGCATGGTCACAGTGATGCCTCGGTGGGCAGCAGTGCCTATCTAGCAATAAACATCTCAGGAATGAGCAACTGGGATACAGAACACGAAAATCTGGGATGGAGAGTTCCTATCTCCTAAAGAATACAGAATTATCTCGCAGCGGATTCATAATTCTGCCCAAAAGCTGAGCACATCTCCCAGGTGATTTCAGCATATCTAATTCTTATTTACTTTTCCACTTCTGGCTACTTGAGTTTCTAAACAACTTTGTGGGTATGAGTCCCAATTCCTGTATCCTGTGTTACTTGAACAAATTCATATGAAATTCGAAACTTTGCCTCAGTTTCCCAGCTCCAGCCCCAGCTCATTTGCAGGGCACAGCTGTTTTCATCACCCAGGTTTCACCAACGGCCACCTCACTTTATAAGAGAACAAGAGTGGGGAATGTGCTTGAAATAAATATACCCAGAGATTTAAAAAAGCTGGCTGAAAGACATTAAAAGAAGATAAAAAAACAAAAATTTGACAGTTGAGGGTTTTTCTTTTTTGTGGAGGGGAAAGAAAAGTGAAGATAACCAAGAGAGTACTAAAATTATCTTGCTTATGAAGAGGAAATATATATGTGAAACACAGAGTTAACAGTGGCTGACTTTGCTTCTTTTTACTTCCAAATAATTCCACACTTGGAAAATTTAGGTGTGATATTTTTTTCCTATTTCCCCTTAACATCTAATTAAAAGTCACACTAAAAAAAAAACAACCCTCATTCACTGATAAATATAAGGAAACTTTAATAGTTACCAGAATAAGTGTGCTAAATATGGATACAAAATTAAATGTTAAAAGTAGAGCTATTTATCATCCAGCTTTTACTTTGCCATTCATATATCTTACATACATATATATATATATTTTCTTTTTTTGGAGGGAGGGGCTGTATTTCAGAATTCTGACTCCCATCCTAACAAACACAGATTTTTCCTCTGAGTACAGCTCTGTGCTAAAGAGCAGGAATGTCACACTTCATCATTCCATGACTCAGGAAGCATCACAACATTTGGGACAACAGAATCGTGACCCACACATCTGTCTAAAATACCAATATCACAGCTTGGAGGGCTGAAGGAATCCAGCTCACCACCCACACCCTTTTATATTCTGACTGTTCCTAAAGAACATCATTTCCCTTTCCCAGAGGCAGCTTCCCAGTGCTGGTGGCAGAGCCCTCACACTGCAGACACCACACGAACACCACAGCTTCCCCACGGCAGATTAATGGCTTTTCTCTAACATATGATGGAGAAAATGCCTCATTTCTCCCCATCATCTCCCAAGGAGATGCTGAGTGTCTTTAGTCAGCTGTGACGAGGCCACCATGTGTGACAACATCCTCACAGCTTTGAGCAGAACAGGAAAAATTTCCACAGTCTGGAGAAAGCAGCAGCTTCTGGTATGCGAGGAAAAGAACCTGCCAGCTAATAAGAAAAATATTGTTATTTATTTTCACATGGAGGAAACTGAGACGTGATCTCAGCAATGTCATGAGGGATCAGAACACAGAGCAAGCAGTGGAGTTCAGCCATGGCTGCTGAGAATTCAGCAGTCCTGATCCTCATCCTCATCCACAGGGAGCAAACCCTGTAAGAACACATCAGGACACACTGGGTGTGTTAACCCATCCCATTCCTGACATTCCAGGAGATTCCACACCTGGTGGGCCAGGCACAGTCTGCTGCCAGGAGGCACGTGGTGAAAGCAAATTAAAAGCTGATACCAACATGAAATCACTATTAATTTGATGATTATTAGGAATAATTGAAAATTATGAATATCATGAATACTATAAAATTATTAATATTATGACATTTGATGATTATTCATGATGATTCATTACAATTAGTGATTACAGGACATGACCCTGCCCTGGCACACACACTCCAACTCCATCCACGATGCTCCCTTTCCCCTTCACATGCCATAGGCTCAGAATTCCAGAGAAACTCCTTCAAATTGCAGATTTTGGAATGGGAGATTTACCTACCACACAAGGCTACGGTGGCTTCCCCAGTCCATTCAAAATGCAGATGTTACTGAGCAATCTGCTCTAGCAGAAGGTGTCCCTGCCCACGGCAGAGGGGCTGCAAGGAGATGATCTTTGAGGTCTCTTCCAACCCAAAGCATGCAGTGACTCCATGATATCATTTTTCTGTTACCTCACAGCTGGAAGGAAATGCACACCAGTACGTAAGTGCTGCAGCTCCAGCTCATTCTCACATTGCTTGCTGCAGTTTTATTTAGTTAAGAAATTTGCATGAAACTTTCAGATGACACACGATACGTATGTGCAGACACTTCAGTATTTTTTATTTTTTACCCCATTCCTGCTGTTGTTGAGTGAAATGATGGCATCTACCAAAAAGCAGAGCAGACTGTTACAACTCCATTACTAAGAGGCAGAATGTGAAAATGATCCTGAATGGAGAGGTTTTTTTAACTCCTGTTTGTCTTGTGACACGGGCTTCAGGCTGAACCAAAAATCCAGGGCAGATCATCAACAGTTATTAATTAAACACACAATAAGCTATTAAGGTTATAATGAATATCCTATAAAAGTGATTGAAGAAAATAGAAATACATACAACAGTCAAGCCCTTTAGTGTAGTGCATTAAACTTGTTTTCTACTCCATAGGGTACCCACAATTTTATGTCTTTCTTCCACAATGAACTTTACAAGCAAGCTGGAGGATTTATCCTGATTTCATTCTCTATCTCCACACTAAGAAGACAGAAAAAGCAGAGCATGTGCTAACAGCACATTATCTTCTTACAAACAAATCTCTAGCAACTTCAGGAAGAATATAGATTCTCACAGAATTCAGTTAACCTCTTGGGTAAAACTATTTCTAAGTATAACTCCATGAATTTGTAGACAACAAGCAGGCAGGATAATTTAGTGTTGGCTTTGAAATACACAAAAATATTTTACTGGGCTGACATAGCTCGTGGCACTAACTCTCTGAAGTACTCAGCAATTCAGAAAAGAAAAATTGAGAGAAGGCTTGAATTAATTTACTCTACCACCAGAGATGGGCTCCAGCTCTATATATAGAATATGAAGTTCAGTTTCTTTCAATCCACACATACAATTATGTTCCATTTTTGTTAAACAGACACCGCAGAAAGGGTTTTGTTTGTCGGTGCTTTTGTCCTTTTCTCATTTGTCCTGGCTCACAGGAAAACAGAGGTATTATGTGAGACAGTTACAAGATATTTTTTTTCCCCCAAACAAACCTTTACAGCACAAAAATAGTGCAGCTTTTGTTTATAAGCCTTAACAATTTGGTGGCATGAGATATGTTGAGTGGATAGAAGGATAGAAAGAAGCCAAGCTAAAATCCTCAGGTTTCAGGTACTATTTTAGAAATACAGATTTTTGACTCAGCTTTACCTTCTGGTGGCATTCACAGAATCACAGAATCAACTCCTAAATCACTGCAGTACAGGAGTGAAGACCTAACATTTGTTTGGCACTGCCTGGCTGAATTCTCATCTCTTCAGTGGCTTTTCCTTGCTCCATTTTCTGGTGGCAATAATATTTTAATCTGTGCTAACAGGTGACTGTCAAGTGACATTACAGCATCCAGGCAGGGACAAAGGGATGGCTGCTCCCAGTCTGCTCCTCAAAGGCAAAGCCCTAAATCCAATTGTAGAAATGCAGCATCCCCCTGCATGGGATCTACCCCACTTTTACAGACAGGTCATTTCAAAATACCCCCTCCCTTCCTCTACTGTTTCAATTCAAGTGGTTTTTTGTTTCTTTATTAATTTTCAATATTTAGCTAGGAGAACCAGAGAAGGATTAGCCAGTGTTAAAGATAACTGGATAGAGGCTTTTGTTATAATTTTCACTGACTCCATCAAATCGTGCATTTTTATCATTTATTTAGTTCAAATTCAACATCTGATGCACGATTGCCTTTGATTCAGAGTGACAAGAAAAAAGTTTACTGTTAAAGATTAATCATGCTCTTCTGTTCCCACTCTCCTTCTGCTCTTAGATTTAGGAGGATGCAGTCAACTGTAGTTTTATTCTCACATTATGAAAAAAATCTGGTTTAGATTCCGTTTATTTGTAATTTACTCTTCCACATTTCTTACTCAATAGTAAGTAATGCATGTAACAAACACACATCTCATTCATTCCTTTTGTACTTGACTAATAAATGGTGATTACTCTCAAAAAGTCCTTCTGTTTATCCACAATTCTAGAATGTGTAGTTTCTTCTCTGTGCTTCTCACCTTTGAAACATCCTTGTGGTCATTACCTCTCAATTTATTACCGCTCAATGTATTTTAATTGGAAAAACTCTAACTCCTGGTTTTGGTACAGGGCACTGCCACTTCCCCTCTCAGCTCCCACCATCACCACACTGGAGGGAAATGGGAAAACCCCACCCGTCACCTTGGTCCTGACACCAAGAAAAGATATTTTCCTCTTTCTCCCTCAAAATGTTTAAGGCCACACTGGACAGGGCTTGGAGCAACCTGGTTTAGTGGAAGGTGCCACGGGGCTGGAACTAGGGGACCTTTAAAAGTCCATTCCAGCCCAAAACATTCCATGATTCTGTGATTTTTCTCTTTTACTTTTGATGTTAATCTTCATTTTGTATAAAGCCTGCTGTGTCAGGAGCAGATCTGTCATTCCAAAACTTACCATGTATTTATCAAATCACGCTCATTAATAGCAAAAAAAAGAATAAACCCATTTTTTTGTCTTTAATAATCTCATTCATTTCTTATCTGAAGCTTAACAAAGCCATATTTTCACAGTAAGTAGCAATCCTTCCCACATGATTGTCATCAATGTCTACAGAATTGTAGCTTTTATTTTAAATGGTATTTAAAAGAGGTTCTGTCATTTCTAGTTGCAAAGATAACTGCTGAAACATGAAAGCAAGAATATCAATGCTGTAGCTGCCTCCTGAGCCTGACAGATGCAGTGCCTCTGCTGCTGCTCACAAGAAGAAGCTCAGCAGCCATGGTGAAATTTAAAATAAAAAAAAAACCCAAAAAAACTAAATTATTAAAAAAAAACCACATAAGCAACTTTTCTCACTTTATGAGACTGACTCCACCCCACTTCATGTTGCTGCTAAGAAATTTGTGAGAAAACTCCTTTATTTCCTGCTTGTTATGGGAGGATTTGATGACAAAGATGAAAGAATTGGAACTGAAAAATATTGAAATTGAAAATTTTGGAATTGAAAAATATTCCTCTTCCAAAAGCAAGCACAGGGTCCTGCACAAAGGAGAGGAGGGACAAAGATGAGATCAGAGAGGAAGAAGGTGAAGGAGGATGGCTCACCCAGTGTGGGAACCAGGGCTGGTCTCTGACTGCTCTGGAGGCTCAGGGACCTGGGCAGGGGGCTCAGAAA
>VZTB01008809.1:76975-138944 GCA_013397245.1 Thryothorus ludovicianus
AAACACATACACACATATTATATATATATATATACACTGCCTATTCATTACTTTTCCTAAGTGAAATCCTACATCACACACTAATCCATGACAAAATATTCCCAGGGGGTTTAAAATGTCCCTGCACGATATTCATTATAAACGGAAAATTAATGAGGAAAGTTGCTTAAACATTGCCTCCAGTTTCAGACTGAAAATTAACATTTTGAAAGTGGATGCAAACTCATTTTGATATGCTACGGTCTTTAGCAATAAATAACTCATATTGTTTCTCAGAATTGCTATTAAATTAATCTGCTGGTGTATTCTGAATTTTGCACCTGCCTAATGCAGTAAACACTCACTCCAATTACATCTCTCATAAAATTCTGTTATTCCAGTTAAGAGGTGCAGGAATGGTTACAGATTCTGCTCAGGAGTGTGTGCACAGAGAGCATGAAAACTCCAAATTTAGACAGCCCCTGTAAGAACTGGGACACAAATACACCCAGACAAATGACAATATAACTAAATAACTAAAAAACTAAATAAATAACTGAATGGAAGAGTAAGTGCTGGATCCAATCCTCCAAGAAAGAAAAGATATCAAACTGAAGAAGGAAGAAAATGGGGATTTTTCTTTTCTGATCCTAGGACTTCAAGTTGTACAGATCCTTAAGAAATGCTACAAACTGCAGTAGAATAAACTTAATAAATTATTTTGATTCTAAAACAGAAGTAATGGGTACAATGGTTTCTTGTCAAATTACTGGTTAGTAACTTTAATTGTATTATATTCCTACTCTCAGAAAAATAATCCAGCATGGTCTCAGAAGACAGTAAGAAATCCAACCTAAATGAAGGACATGAATAACTTCAGACTCACTGGGAACAACTAAATATATTTCTTTTTTTTTTTTTTTGTCTTCCTTCTGTTTTTGAGGTGCCAGTGGCATCAGGGATTTCCCATGTGCTGAATTCTCCCAGTCCTACAAGAAGTCCAATTCTAGCTCAGTCTTTTGCATTTCCACAGGGATAAGAGGCAGAAGAGCTGCTGCATCACTCGTACTGAAAATCATCTCTATTCCATAACCATTTCAAGCAAATTCACTTTCTCATTTTACTAGAAATATATAAAAAACAAGTAAGCCAGGCTATGAGATCACCAGCTAATCCCTTTTCCTTCTGCACAAGCAAACACAAAAACACTTCCATTCTTCTCAATTTCTCCCCTAACTATTCTTGTTGCTGCTGAAATGTGTTTCTGGCAGGGGGGAAATCACAGGATAGTTCACATCCTTTGGTCAAAATGTGAGATTATTTTCACTGCCAGGGAGATTACTTGTGAATATATAAATACTGTATTTTTTGCTTTAGTCATCCAAAACATTGACCTATTGATCTGGTAGGAATCAACGATGACAAATACCAAATTTCCTGCTTCCTTCTCAAAAAAATTACAGTTCAAATTATGTAGCACACAGAACATCTCAATTTATCATTACTGAGAATGTCAGAAAAGAAAATTTGGGAAATGTGATTTGTCTTCTTCCATTGATACTTTCAGCAGTTCTTTAAAGCAAGGCATTACAGAACATTTCCTCTCTTGATTCAACTCTTAATCCAAAGTTAACTGTTGGGTTTTGTACATTATAATCCATCCAGGGGGTTATAATCAAACCCATTCTGTGTGCCTGAGTGTGGGAAGGGGTACAAGGAGAGTTCTTGGGGCCGCCTTTATTTAAAGGAAGGCTGAGAAGTTTTCTGGTGAAAGGCTCTGTTGATAAGTGGTGGTTGGGAGAAGAAAACTGGTTATTCAATGAACAAAGTGGTGTGTAATTTATTTTACTTCATTAGATGCTGAATTCTTCAAACACTGCTAGGAATTAGACTGCTTTGAAACTAATTATTGTAAGTACATTTAATCATAACTTTGAAGTTACTTTCAACATAGAATGTTCTTTTTGATTAAATTATATCTTTCTGCCATTCCACTACAAATATCCAGTTCAAGGGCAGAAGAGGAGAAAAAAAAAAACAACAAACCTTTCAAAAGTCGTAAATAAAAACAACAATAATTTTGTTCTGTTTTTTGCTGAAATATTTCCACAACCTCCTATTGCTATGAGTGCACCAGTTCCTGCAGAAACTTGAGTACAATTTTGAATGCATAAAAATTATCACAAAATTAAACAATTATGTTATTATATATGGTACAAATAATTTCAAGCAGGGAGCACAAAGATGAACTAAAAATGCACTTGCAAGGTGCATGGATTTTTCTAGAGCAGAGATTAAAGGAGTTCAATAGACTCTCACCCTTGCTTCTTTGTACATATAGTACTGGTAATTCAAGCTCTCTGTTATGTGATATTTCTCTTTATCATGATAAATGATGGCTTAAAGGAGCAATTTGGGTTCAAGCCTGCCTCCTGCTTGAAAGAAAATTTTTGTTCAGTGATTTAAGGAAGGCAAAGCACCATGAATCTCCTCTCTATTCCCGACTTGGAGCAACTGGAAATTGGATCAGCCCAATGAAAGATCACAAATGCAGCTTCAAGGATCTCAGTGATCCCCTGCCCCCTTCCCTATTTTCAATTGTGCATCTCGTACTTCAGATTTCTCTGAATTTCAATTGACTCTAAGTGAAGAGAAAGAATGTTTTTATACTCTCCTGAGTATTTTTCCCTTTTCTTTTGCAGTGTAAAGCACCAGTACAGTAATGCAGGACTGTGCTTTACTTTAAGGAAGTGCCATCCCTGGAAGTGTTCCAGGCCAGGCTGGATGGGGCTTGGAGCAACCTGGGATTGTGGAAGGTGTGTTCCACCCACGGCAGGGGTGCAAATCAATGATATTTTGGTCCCTTTCGTGTTCTCTCACAGACAATTATTACACTTGTCCTGGGTTGATGCTGAATTGTATCCCCATTTGTCTGTTTAGCTCAGAAATAAGTTTTGTACCTTTAAAGCTGGATCTGAGAGTGAAGGAGAAGCGGTGCAATGTCTGAGGTGGTTGTTTTCTAAACATAAAGATCAGAGTTTTCAGCTTTCCCTCACACACGGCCTGTGCTGGCTGCAGTGTGGACAGCAGGACAGAGCTCTCCTTTGCTTTTTCTCAGTTTTTGGCTGGCTGCGGCACAGAAGTTCTCCACACTGTGTTTTTTTCCCTTTTCCTTGGCTCTGNGTGCTGGGGAGTGCTTTGACTGTTAAATAAACAACTTTTCTCCACTTTCCTCCAAGGAAATTTTCTCTGTCCCGAACCAGCTGAGGGGAGGGGTGGTTCGGATTCCTTTTCTAGAGGGGCTCCATCCAGAGGTTTTTTCCCAAATTTGCCCTAAATCAGGACAACACTAAAGAAGAGAAAAGCACTTTTTCTTCTACTCTTTCTTAGGATCATTAATTGTCTGCCCAGCTTGTAACAATAAATGGTAAATTACTTTATGGCAGAAATTAATGTATTTGATAGCCAAATGTTTTACATTTTTTTGGTGTTTCCTTTTCTCCAACATGGGCTCCTTATCGCCTTTGGCTGAAGGGTTGGGAAGGTTAACTGGGTAAGATTTGTTTTGTAACTCTGCAGAGAACTGTTACAGCCTTAAATAGCCAAAAAAAGTCTCACAGAAACCGAGACATAAAATTAGTTCTCAGTGGGCTAATTTGTTTTAGTTTTGTAATAGGAAATATTAACAAAGTTGTTTGTGTGGATCACCAGAACTTAAGAGGAAGGAAGTGGGGAAAGGCAAAGAGAGCTTGTGGGGGCAGTTAGAAATTTCTAGAGAAAAGGTAGGTTAAGGAGGTAAAATAAGCAGCAATACTTTAGCTGATCAAATAAAGATGTAGCAGTATACAAATAACGAGATATCAAAGGGAAATAAAAGAACATGTACTGAATATTATCATCAACACAGGAGAACAAAAGAATGAGAGAACATCTCTTTCTTCTTCAACTCCAAAGCACAATATTCAACAAATAATTGCAGCCTATCCCCAAAATGTCACCCAAGTAAAAGAAAAACAAAACAACACCTTAATGGCACAAAGCAGTGGTTCTGCTTGTTCTTTTTACTTTCTTTCTTAATGACATATTCCATCAGTTCTGAATTTGTCAGAAACAGTGATTAGAGGAGGGAATAAAATCTATTTTGTTATCATCTGCCTTGAACTTCAAAGCAGCAGGGATGCTGCGTGAAACACAACTCTATCAAAGTGAGCACTTATAATTCTTAAGTTTGATATTTATAAATTTACAAGAGTTTCCAAGTCATGCTGCTCAGAACTATCACAGAAAAGCACATCACAGAAACTGTAAATATTTGGAGGTACCTCATTCTACCTTGCCTCAATCTGAGTGCACACAGCCCATCAAGAGCTGGGAGAAAACCAAAACCTCCAAACATTTTCCCCGCCTTCCTCAACAGAGAAATTCTCATTAAATGTCATTAAACATCACTCATTCACTTGGTGACATTCATTAACTTCAAGCATTGGCCAACCAGTTCAGATCTACTTTTTATGCAGGGAATTTTCTTTAGAAGTATCCCGCTCATCCTGACTCATGTTCAGCCTAACTTTGACAATCCAGGATCTGCAGTCATGGCTTAATCTGCTCTGCTCAGGATGCTGATAAACCATTCCAAGCTTCCCAATCAATGAATAAATAAATCTCCATGGTGTAACTGAACTGCCAGTTTATTTCTAAGTGAACAGAGAAACTCCCTAACATTTGAGCACCCTGAAACCACAGAAGATTTTGTACTGAGTTTCTGTGGCAAACAGGAAATCTCTCTGCTACAAGTATCATAAACCAATTTCCAAGTAAAAAGTAATTTGATATGTTTGTTGTGGGCCATATAATTGGAAATATTTTAATAAAATTACAATTCTTTAGCCTTTGATGCTTGTAAGTTCTAAACCAGCAATAAATAGCTTTTATTGTGTCCATGTTCTGCTTTTACAGCAGCAATATTGATGTAAAATATGCCACACTACACAAATCTGCATTACAATGGATTTGATTTCTTTTTTAGTTAACTACACCTTTACATTTTACAAAGTAAACTCAAACAGACCAGCTTTAGACTGCTAAATGTAGCAATTGTGTATTTCTAAATCACAGTCAGCTTCAACACAAAACAAAATTTAGGAAATTTATGGTTATACCTGGACATTTTTCTCAAAGCCTCTATAAATCTATTCAATTTGCTTTGTTTCCCTTGCATTATTGCACAGGAGAACAGCACAAGTTTTCTGGTCTGACTTACAGGAGTCTTGTTCTCTTAGAGCTTGTGATGCTGTCACTGAAACATTTCTGCACGAGGCAACAAAAAAATGCAGACAGAGCTGGAATTATGCAAATGTGTCAACTCAGTGACAGTGAACTACCAGGGTCCAAAATAATTCCAGAGACAAAGAGGAAAGGGACAGCAGGAAGCTGGACTCCTTTTGGGTTGTAATCTACAGCTAAATAAATGACAATTTATAAACAACAATAAAGGGTTTGATAGCTGGGGTAATTTTCAATGTATATATATCAATGCATGAAAAAAAAATCATAAAAAGAACCCCAAAAACTGTAACTCTTTTAAAGATATATATATATGTAAAGAGAGAGACAGAGTTTTTCCTAGATAATATTATGAAGAAGAAGAAGAAGAAGAAGAAGAAGAAGAAGAAGAAGAAGAAGAAGAGTAGTAGTAGTAATGCATTCAAATATTCAAAATTTTCTAAATTATCCTGACCTGAATATTTGCACAATTCCTTATGAATTACAAGGCTTCCTGCAATATTTTGCAGTTCTTAAGTCATCACATTTCATATATTGATCATCACTGCTGTATCTAGGGGTTTAATTTCCCAGCATAATTATAACTGGACTGCAAATCTGCATCATCTTCCAGAGAATTGTCAGTACATAACTGAAAGTACCAGAAGAGACTTTTACTGGGAAAAAAAAAAAAAAAAGAAAGAAGAAGAGCATGCAAAATATTAAAATTCTTATTATAGAAAGAATTATTTTTTAATTTAAAATTATTTTTTGTTAATCTATCACACACTTTGATACTCAATTTGCTCTACAAAATGGCATCATGTAGAGCTTCCAAAGCAAAAGTCACCATGCAGGAAACTTTTCACTCACATTGGAAAGAAACCCATCTCTAAAATATTAAGTACAGCTGTGGGTTTTAGTCCCTCAGTAACTTCATGACTGTGACCTTCATAAAAGACTTGGCAATCTCACAGTCATAGAACTCATCCAGGATATTAAGGAGAGCCATTGAAGGTCAGCACTGAATTGCTCTGATTAAATTCAAAATATAAAATCAGATTTTCACTGTGCATTTTCTTGCCCTTTCATAATTTAAATTCTCTTTGATAATTAAAGAACACAAAAAATGCCTTAAGAGAGAGATTATCCTGTGGTGACCACTGCAGGTAGTTTACAATGTGGCTTATTTTATAACAATGATGTTCTGAATAGGAATGTAATGACAAGAGAAAGGATAAAAAGAACAATCATCAAAACATGATAAAACTATTCATCCTGCTCCTAATTTATCACCTGGGAGATGTCAAACTGACCCTGACCGGGCACCTACAGCAAATTGTTTAAGGGATAATTTGCTATGTGCTGGAAAAATAAAGAGACTTGGGAGGAATCAGAGGAAACAATTCTTTAGAATTCCTAGTTCCATTAGAGCTTTAGCAAATCTTACCTCCAGCAGTATCAGAGAAGGGGCTGTGGGTGTGAAGTGGCCTCAAACCCACAAATGTCCCACAGCCACCCTCAGTGCTCTCACTGCAGCCTCAGGAACCAAGGTCCTCAGCAGGACCAGCCAGCAGGATCCCCCCACTGCCAGGAGCCAAGGGATGGTTTGGGATGGAAAGGACACAGGGATCATCCAGTGCCACCCCTGCCATGGGCAGGGACACCTGCCACTGTCCCAGGGGGCTCCAAACCCCATCCAGCCTGGCCTTGGACACTGCCAGGGCTCCAGGGGCAGCCACAGCTGCTCTGGGCACCCTGTGCCAGGGCCTGCCCATCCTCACAGGGAACAATTCCTGCCCAATATCTACTCTAAATCTACCCTCTTCCAGTTTAGTGAACCAGCAGCCCAGTGGTTAAGCGGAGAAAAATCTAAACCTTGCAAAACATAAATAGTAACTCCTGTTACCATTTAAAATTATTGTGGTCGAATTTACAGTACAATTGTGCAACAAGTATTACCATTTATGAAGGGTAACAAGATGTTTTCATTCTAATACCTAATTGTCACTCTGCAGTCTAGGGTTGAGACCAAAATGCTGACTCAGACAACAAGAAAATTCTAATTTGTCTACCACACTTGTCAAAAAAAAAAAAAAATCAAAGTGAAAAAGATCAACATCCCCTGGGCAAGAGCTGATGGATTACGACAGTTCCCATCATGAGTTTTGCAGTATTTTTCAAAAAAAAAAAAAAGAAGAATCAGAAATAAACCAATTGCTACTGTTCATTCTCCTCACCATTATTTATATTGATCAATGCTTTTTCAATTCTCACATGCAGGGAAGAAACCACACCCTTCACTGCAGAGAACCCACACTCTGCAGATCCACAGCAGCCTCCTGCTCCTACAGAGAACACCAGAGCACTCCCCACAGCAAACATTCCAGTGCTGTCACTTTACCAGCAGGGCTGCTTGGAGCAGAGGGGATGGAGGACAGGAATTCCACCAAAGCACAAAGGAGGGTGTTTGTGGGACCAGGGATGCCCCAGGCAGCACCACAGCCCTCCTGTTCTAGAATATTCCGTGGGATTTTTTGCCATTATTTCTGGGAGACGTTTCTGTGGGGGAAAGAATCACAGGAAATCTCTGTCAACAGTCTTTGTGCACAAAGGAGAACATATTGATCTGCACTTTCAGCCTGGCCTGATAGATAATATCCAATACCCAGCTGTGACTATCTAATAATGACCAGTGATTTAAGGTAACTTACTCCTCATTTTTAGGATTAATGTAAAAAAAAAAGTCAGTACGTCATTTATCAGCCTCTGCAGTTTAGACCCAAAATTCATCTCACCTAGGGACGGTTCTCCTGCTTCCAAGAGCTCCATCCACAGCAGCAACCCAGCTGTACACAGACCAAAAGCCACTTGTGCATCCTAAAATCGACTCCCATCATCCCAAAACACTTTGTCACACAGAGATAACTTAAAGGATGCTTCTCCATAAGATTTTTTCGGCATCCCCTGCAAAGCCTAATCATTAAAACACACCCAACTTTGATGTCATTCGGAGTCAGTGTATTTGGGTGAGTCTGAATCTGACCCAGAGCTCTCCTCTCCCCACTGCCTCAGCCTCCGTGCTCACCTCATGGGCTGTACACACACAATTCCCAGTTTTCCCAAGGTGGAATAGGCCAAGGGACCTGCAGAAGAGACTCAAACCCACCAAAGGGGACTGCAGACCACACGTCTCCCAAAAAGGGACATTCAGTGGTGCTCAGTGTCTCCAACAAGAGTCATTTGTGGAAGGAAAATAAAGTCCTGTGATATTTTAAGTGGGGATAGAGACTGCAGCTGTCTAGGGCACAACAACTTCATTTCTTGGCAAATGCAAACCACCTCGGGAATGCTCCATAATGAGCTCAAGCAAGAGACACGCCAGCAAAGTAGTACTGAAAATAATATTTTCAGAAGCCTGACATTCTTTGACAATTTAGGAACTCCCCAGTTTCATTTCTGAGGCTGCTGAAGTACTCTGAAATCTACTTTTTAACAAGAGAACTTCAGGATTATTATTATATGTCTTGAGCTGCTTCCCATCTCACCACCCAACTGGTCAATCATTTAAAGGCACAACAAGTAATACGATTTAAAATCAAATATTCAAATATGTTGTGTCTTATCTACTGTAATGACAAAACTTGATTTGTTTCTCCAAAGCTGTTTTTCTTTTTCAAAGCACAGCCTTAAAGTACAAAATAACATCAGGTCACTCTTCAGGCTTTCATCCAGTGCTGTGTGCTGCTGTCAGAAGAAAATTATAATGCTTTAAAAAGGAGTTTAAGGAAAAGCCTAGAATTGTGTCTAACACAAATCCTGCTCCAGAACAAACAGCCCATGACAGGGTTTTTCTTCAGATTTTAGCTCTACCTCATTAATAGGAAAATTTCAACTAATTGGAAAGTCAAATTTCCCACTTTCCTTGCTTTACCTATTGCTTTTCTAATGAATTTCTACACTTTCAAAACATTTCTTCTTGCATTACTTATAATGGTAACATGATGGCTGTGATTGGACAAGTGTCTCCCCTAATACACCATATGGTGAGATATCTCATAGTTTGACAATATTTAACAAGATCTGCTCATTTCTGCAAATCCCCTGTTGCCCAAGCCCTTGATTAGACAGCGTTTCTGTGAAATTCAGCTATCTAATTAGCCTGCTTGATTATTTGAAATAAAATTAAGTCTCCAAAATTGTTAAATCACCGTGTACTTTTCCATCGCATTGATTTGCTGCAAGTGGAGAAAAGCTGAACCCTTCTCACCTGAGCATTTTTCACCACACAAAAAGAATGACAAATCCATGGCTCTGCACCAGTTTGCCCAAGATAAAACACCAGTGACAGCCTGTGAAGAGGGGTCCAGAATCCATTTGAGGGAAGGGGCAGAAGGAGATTCCCATCCCATCTGGATTAGGGACACACTGGAGCCAGGGTCACCCCACGCTCAGCTCTTCCCACTTCCACCTCACAGAGGTGAACACTGGGGATGGTGACTCCACCACTGCCCTGGGGAGCCAATGCTCAACCACCCTTTCAGCAAAGAAATTTTTTCTAATATCCAACCTGCACCTCTTCTGGATCATCCTGAGCCAATTCCCCCTTGTTCTCTCAATTTCTTATCTTCATGCACGCCTGAAACTCAAGGCACTACATCATGCAATCACTGGCAGAGCTTTCATCCCGTGATGTCATCTGCACACCCCAGGGAATCCCACTCCCATGATGGAATAATTCCTTTTTTAACAAAAGGGGGATAAAAGATGGTTTGTTCCACATAATCTCATTTTCCTCCTCCATATTAAAATTCTGTTGGACTCACTCCTACTCATGATTAATCTCATTACTCTCCAATTAATTTGGGAAGACCAGCAACTCATTTTACACTACCATAATTATTTCTATAATGCCAGCCAAAGCAAATTACCTTAACACATAACAAATCAACATATGACAGCTCACATTAAAGGCTCTTTCTCACATGGATTAAAGAAATGTAAGGAATCTACCTAACATTACAAATTAGTGTAGGAGAAATGGAGGGAATGCATGTCAAATCCATAAACTTACTTTCCCTATCATCACATCCCATTAAACTGCTGGCTGTAACTTTATTACTCTTCCTCATTTTGTTTCTCAGGCATCAACTTCTTATTTTGATCCCTTGTTTGTTGCTAAAATGGCAGCAATGTTTTATAGAAATAGCCTAAAATTAAGGCACTGTGCTTATTGCTGCAAGTTTTCAATTCCTTCCTTGACATCCTTTTCCAATGTAACAAAAAAACCTTTGGAAAATCTAATTTTAAGAGTAATTAGCAAGTTGTATTAAAAGCAAATTGAACAGACCCACCCAGATTTGTCAGAATTCTTCAGCTGTAGCTAACTCTCGGCCAAAGGTCACTCAAAGATAAACTGGGTGACACCAGCATGAACTTTGCTGCTGTTTCAGTGCTGCTGCTGGGGGCTGTGACTGACAAATACCCACAACAAAGCAGATCCCCTCTCCACAAAGCAGCTCACCACTCCAGTCTAGGATCATTTTCTCTAATTTGAAGGCAAATTTAAGAGAATTCATTACCACAATGCTTGGCTGCAAACAAGCTCTTGGAACTTGGGAGGGGTGGAGTCACCATCTCTGGAAGTGTTCAGAAAAAAAAGCTTCACAACGGGATTTAGTGGTCATGGTGGTATTTGGTCAAGGTTTTTCCAGCCTCAATGATTCTGTAGGGATTTGAATCTGATCTCGTTCTTTTCAGCTTTGAGAAGATGCAAAGCAGTTCTCGAACTGTCCACCTAAATTTAACACACTGTGCTGCATGACTTATCACAACATCTGCCTTCAATATATTATTCAGCTGAATAGGAGCACTGCCTCCACACTTTTTTAATCAACTTATTAAATTGCACCAAGTTTCTAAACATTATCTGTAAAATGACAGGTTAAAAGGATAATCATATACACAATTCAGGACCAGGGTATTCCCTTTTTAAGAACAAAATGACAAAGCTAAATATATATTTGAGGGCTTAGCTTCTCTTCAGAGATGGGTAGATGCAGCAGTTCAGGTTCTAAATGAAAAAAATGGTCAGTAAGAGATGGTTATTTGGAAACTTGGCCAGCAATCAATAAATTGAGAGATCTAAAATAGGATAATCAGGTTGGACATTTGAAATGAACAACAATAATTACTATTTCATACAGTATCTAATTAAATTCAGAAACTCATTGTTGCAGGGAAGCTCAAGCATATGAGTGGGTTCAGTAAGTCTTTAGCAAAAAGAGTGGATTATGGGTCCACAGATGGCTATTAAAGCAGCCATTCAGATGCTAATTTCAACTCAGGAAGTTTCTAAATCAGCCTGTGGAAGCCTGGAAGATACAGCAGGGAAAAGCTCCCTCCACACTTTCCATGCTCCCTGAACTCTTTGTTGAACAGCTCTTACTGGACAGGGAGCTGAAGGTGTGGCCTGACCCACTCTGACAGCTGTGTCTTGGTCTGTCATGGGTTGCAGTGTAAAATATAACCAGGGCTGTGTTATTCTATTCCCATCCCTTAGAACTGGGATGGGGGCAGTGATGTGATCTTCTATTGATAAGCAGCTGATCAGAAACCATCCAGAGCAGTTTCCTGATCTCCTCCATGGCCCATCCTCCCTCCAGGCACAGATCTTCTGCTCATGGGCCATTGAGTCACTGATCAAATTCCATCATCCCACTGGGAAATGCTCCAGCCAGGGGGGAACCGAGCCCCTCTGCCTGGATAAAAACCTGAGCCTTGGAGCACCAAGGCAGCCTTTTCCACTGGGCTGCCAGAGGAAGAACAGGCCCAGCCATCACCACTGCACCTTCAGCAGAGGCTGCACCTTTCTCCAGGATCACTGCTCCAGCAGAGCCACAGCTGCTGCCCCAGGAGGGCTGCAGCCACCATTGCAACTGCACTGCCACCAACACCCTGACCCACAGGGTGTCAGCTTGGATTCTGACTCTGGCAGTGATTTTCTTTTTTTCCTTGTTGCATGTATCTTGTTTCCTTTTTGTTTTATTTTCCCTTTTCCTAATAAATTGTATTTCTGACTTGGAGTGTCTCACTGTTTTTGTTTCTCAAACCAGAACATGGTCTTATTCATTCCTTGCATCAGTTTCTCTCTTAAAAATAAATCTGCTTAAAAATAAATTTGCCTTTGTTTTTACCTTTGTATTTAGAGGAGGAGCAAGTATTCTCTGCTTAGTTTGACAGGTGGATACCAACCTCAGCATTTCCCCAAAATTTTCAAGCATAGGCTTGTTTACCTCTGTGGGACACTCCTGGCTCGTGTGCTGCTGTATTTTAAGAGACATAAAGACCGTTTGAGATGGAAATATTCTTTCTAAAGGTTAGAACCGACATGGAAAATATCGACAGGTGGTGCTGGTAAAAGTTCTCAAAAAAATCACATTTGTTTAAGGAATTAAACCATTATATGAGCGAAATACTTTTTTCCAAGAGACAATAACAATCAAAATGCAATGTACTATAAGTAAATTTTTAATATTGTAAAATTTCAGTACTTTATCTGTGTGATTAAATTCCCTGGTTAAGATGGCAAAATAATTACTCATCAAGCCCAGGAAAGTGCTTTTTTCTGCATGCATACTCTTGTGACAAAGTACAGTATTTCATTTAATTTTAGAGAAGATTACCACCTACCAGAAAAGGGATATAAAATGCAGCAAATCAAATTACAAGCAATAACATTGACTTTGGGGGTTTTTATTTAGTATTTTCATATTTTATTTTAGTTTTGTAGTGACAGCTTGTTTAAATGCAATTGTGTTCTTTGAACATAATAACAACAACACCTGGCACTTAGAAATTCAAATTATGTGTGAATTCTTTTGAAAATAACAATGATTTGATTCACAGGCATCAAGTGGAAACTACCAGTCACAACATGACAGTGAAGAGAAAAATGTTTAACAAGAGGAACAGAGTTATGGTACTTGACTCCAAAACTGGATGGGGTAGAGATTCAAGTTTCCAGGTGTTTCTTTAAAGACAAAATTCCATAGAAAAACAATTTGGGAACTCCTTTCTCATTCCATTTTCTCAAGGTCCCCTGCTCTCACATAGCTTTCCACCACATTTTTTTCTCAGCTCTAACACAAAAGTCTTGCTTTAGACCCAAGAATAAAATAAATTCTTTTGCACCCAAGAATAAAATTAATTTTATTTTGTGGTCAGTATGGCACAGTAACATTGAGCCTGTTCTATCCCTCTTTGGTGCCAGGACTTTGTCACTTCAAAGGCAGAAGGAAAGTCTTTGGGTTTGATAAGACTTCAAATTAATCTTGAGATTGGCAACTTTTGAGACTTTGCACTTTCAGTAAGTTTGAAGTTGATACATACTAGTAAAATTACAGAGGGAAGTTAGCTCTTATTCCATATATAAGAATTTAGCTGACAAAAATTCAATAATATGAGCAAGAGATTTCCCAGTTGTCAGCCCAACTCAGTAAATAATTGCACGGTGATTAGTACCAATAAATCATTCACACTGCTGCAAAAATATTGCAGTATTAAAAAATGGTGACAAACAAAAAAGGTGGAGAAAAAAAATTGTTGTGAAGTTCTGCTCCATTCTACTGTTTGCTTCCTGACAGCTCTGTCTTTATGCTCTTAATCCCTTCTCTTGTCTCAATTTTTGAATACCTTTAAGGTTCAATTCAACACCTGTTCCTTTTCCATTCTTTCTCTAATTTTTCGGGCCCCTAGACATAATAAAGAAAATAGACATGACACCACTGAAGGAAGCAAAGCAATCCTACTGACTAAAGAGAGGAAAGCCTCTCTTAGACCTCTAAATTAGAATAAAATCCATTTCAATGAAGGTATCTTGAGTCTAATCAGTATGAATCAGTTCTCTGTGCTGGGGAGAAGTAAATTGTGGGAAACAAAAGAATGAAAAAGATGAACAGGTGATTTAAAAGGCAAAAGGGGGGAAAAATACAGTCAAAGTACAAAATAAGTAATAAACATCAGGTTCTGAAAACAAGAGAGGAAAGAAAAGAACAAGGACAAGCAAAACAAGATTTTTCAGTGAAGGAAAGAACACAGGGAAGCTCTTCACGTAGAATGTGAAGTACCTACAAACAACAGAATGTGCATCCTGGTCTTTCAACACTTTCAAAACTACCTATTAAAAGAACCTTGAACAAGTTACAAGCTGCACTTGTGAAATCCGAAGCTTCATTTTGAAGACTAAGCAAAGACAAAGGCAAAATTTGTTGAAATGCATTACTTGTCTTCTCCTGAACACTCTAATTGTGCTTACTCTGTGTTCCTGCATGCAACATTGAATCCCTCAGCCTGCTGCCAGGTTTTCATTCCATATTGTGTATTATTGAAGTGTAAAACTGCTGAATGTGCCCCAGCACGATTTTAATCATATTACAGACAATGTTCCAAGCTGATGTAATCAAACGCCTTTAATTATGGCAATCAAACATATTATCAGTTTACTATTGCTATAGTTATTATATTATCAGTTTACTATAGCTGGAATAGCAGGGTCTGCTATTTACACATGACTCGCTTCAACCCCATGGCAAAATACCTCATTCAGTTTAGGTGCAAATATTTTCACAGAATCATGGAATGCCAAGTTGGAAGGGCCCTCAAGGATCATCTGGTCCAGCCTTTCTTGGCCAAAGCACAGTCTAGACAAGATGGCCAGGAAACCTGTGCAGCTTAAATGCATCCAGCACTGGGGAATCCGCCACTTCCTTGGGAAGATCATTCCAAGAGCTGACTGTTCCTGCTGGGAAAAAAATCCCCCCTTGTGTCACTCCATCAGTGACTTGTACCCACTACCCCTCATCTTTTTCATTTTTGGACCCTGCTCCCCCAGTGTCAAGCCCACCTCACTGATCCAGCCAGCCCAGTGCCAAAAACTCCCCTCACGACACCTAGGCATGTGGATTCCACCTCTCTAGTACCTCTTCACTGATTATCTTAGAATAAAAATTACTTTAATGGAAATTATGCTTTATATAAATTTCATAAAAAATTTAAAAATGAGTTGTTTTATGGAAAATTCACAAAACAGAATGACTTATTTATTTATTGCAGATTCTCATTATGGACAGGAGGAAAGCATGCCTGGAAAGGACTCAGGTTGCCCAAAGAAACTGTGGGGTTCAGCCTTGGAGACAGAGAGAGGACAGGCTCTGAGCAGCCCCATCATACACTGAAGGCAGCTTTGCTCTGAGCAGATTTGATCAGACACCATCCCCTGGTTCCTTCCATCAGAAGGAATTCTCTGATTCTGTATTAGCACAGTAATGGCACTCTTAAACTTCAGTTCTGTGTGCTAATTTTGGGGGAAAAAAACCGTAATGCTACGATGCTACTGAGAATAAAATTCACAGTGAGAAGTACGAAGAGGTCAATACATTTCCCTGTTTTGTTCGTTGAGTTTGATTATCCAAATAAATTACAATTTCTTACTAATCAGGCGATCTTTGCAGCACAATACAACAAGAAGCTGCCATAGTTACACAAGTGAATCAGTTTGAGGGGGCCGTGAGAGTTGTCATGATATTAGGAATTCTATTTGGGGAAGTAATTATCCACACACGATGCAAATGATCAATCACAGTGAAGTTGGTAACAAATGTGGGGTTTACATGGCTCATTAGTATCCATGATACAGAGACACACACACACTACACAAGTTTCTCTGTCACTGACAATCACAAGTACTGCAATATGGTTTTCCTTGACTTAGATAGGAGTTCTGTGGAAGAAGACGACAACAACCTCTTCTTTTATCCCAAAATAGTGTCGAGAGTCAGGATTGCTTTATAAAGGCTGTAAAAGGAAAGGGCTCACTACCTGTGCTGCTCTCAGAAAACCTGAAGGATTGGGAAGGTAACTGGTTAATTGGGAAGCCAGCAGGAATAACAGCCAGGTCTATAACTCCAAATACAGGGTGGCATAAGCACTGGAATAGTCACAGGAGAGGATCAGCACCCAGTGCTGTGCATTTTTTGCATTTCAAAGCCAGGAAGGGGATTCATTGACAATACTGACATCAAAGGCTGAATCACTGAGGGGACTCACTCACCGACAAGGAGCTTTAAATACTTTCCCCTGCTGCATGAAGCCCTGGAACTGCACAGTTTGGGAGATCACAGGTCATGGAAAGGCCGGAATTTAAACAGCTTGGGACAAATCTTGGGATACCAACATCTGAATCTAAAAACAGCGAGGTTACTGCGAGAGCAGCATTCACTCCTCTTCCTAGCACAGCCAAACCCTTGTCTTCAGAGATTATCTTGTTTGTTATTAAAGCAGTTACCTAATTACAAAGGCAGCCGTATTTCCCTGTAATGACCCTGATTAATGATGTGAATTGACCTCAATTGACTACTGATTTTTGCAATTACCTTTTAAGTGTGATAATGGGTATGTAAATGTTGCATCTGAACACAAAGTACCTCTTCCAGATACAGAATGAGTTTATCCATCAGGCATTAGAGACATGTTTTTCTTGAGATGGTTTTCTGGTGTTTTTTGTCCACTGCTGGCTGTTTCAACATTAGTAAGCAAAGTATCACAGCACCAGGAGAAACTGAGACAAAGGCAAGATTTTACAAGGCTTGTGAAATCCTGACTTGAGTAAACATGAACTGTCAAGATCAAAGTCAGAAGAATTTTAAAACAGGGTATTTGAAATCCTAACTTCTTACTTTTAAACAGTTAAAATTTGTTCAGATAAAAGTAAATATAACAGCAAGCTTATAATTAATAATATCAGAAGAAATATCACCTCCTTATTACTTATGAGTTGGTCATCTATAAACTTTACTAAAAATTGATCAGAGGTTAGAAATGTCCTTAAAAAGGCAAATTAGTCCCTCAAAACCCTGAACAAACAAAATCCCATTTTAGATCCATGTTCGAAAGCTGGATTTGGATTTGTATGCTGGGAAAAATTAGGTATTGATTTTAGGTTTCTTTTCTCACATCCAAGAAGGAACATTGCTACCAGTGCTGAAGATGTCACTCAATGCGTACTTGTTGGAAAATCACAAAAGCAATGATGAAAGATAGTTGCCAAAAATATAATTTTATGAGTTCAATGGCTTACGAAAGAGTGAGCACTACCTCAAGGCAGGATTTTTGTGCTAAATGGCAAAGTCTATCAACACCAAAACCTGGCATTTCCAAGCTATCATTTGGCATTTCTTAATTCCCAGGTGACACATTGGATGTCAGAATGGTGTCAGCTGAAATAGGTGAAATGAAAAACCTAGAACAAAGTTATCTAAATATGTACCTGGAAAAGTAAGAAACAGAAGTTTCACAATTTTTTTCTATAAACACCACGAGACAAATGAAAGAGGAAATGGAGTTAAATAAAGGTCACATAAATGAAAGCCTCTGCAACCACAAGCAGGAGCATAACAAGCTTCCAACTTAGAGAAAAAACACCCTGGGAAGGGAGAGATCAGGAGGAGAGAGAAATTCCTTCCAGATTTCTCAGGTGGAGCTGCTTTGGCTATAAAGCATCTTTGCCTTCAAAACACAGAAGAAGAAATCAGATAATATCAGAGAATTCATGAAGAACATAATAGCTGATAACTCAACATCTTACAGAAATACAGAATGGTTTGGGTTGGAAGGGACCTTAAAACCCATCCCATTCCACCCCTGCCATGGGCAGGGACCCCTCCCACTGGCCCAGGCTGCTCCAAGCTCCATCCAGCCTGGCCTGGGACACTTCCAGGGATCCAGGAGCAGCCACAGCTCCTCTGGGCACCCTGTTCCTATTTCTCTTTGCTAGAGGAAAGCAGGAGACAAACTGCATTGAAATGCACCAAGGAACAATCCAAATGTTGAAAAGATGTATGTTTAATACATATTTTAGGCTCCCAAATATTTTCCTCACTAGCTATTTCCTCTAATGTTTGTTAACTTGCTATTTGCTAAAGCACTCCAATATTTGCAGAGTGTCTCAGAAACCTCATTAATCACCTCCTAAAAGCATTAAGCCAATTAGTATGTGTGGCACCCACCAGAAGAGAGCTCTGAACTGTGGTGTTGTCACCTACTCCTGTAATAAACTGCTGTCATCATCATTACTCCTAACAGAAACCCAGCGTAGATGTTTTACAACACACTGATAAAACATCAGGCTTTAAAACTGACATCTTTTTAGGAAATGATTTCTTCAAGTCTAATTAAAAGAAAAAAAAAGATAGAAGAAGTTCAGTTAGTTAATAAATGAGTTTCTCAAATTTGAAACACTGATTTTCTCTCTCCTCACTAGAACTAGCTCATATAAAGAGAAACTCATATTTACTCAGTAAGGTATCTCTTTAAATCTTGTTTCAACAAGCTGCACTGACACACAGGAGATTCATATGCAGCATATCAAAATAACAATTCCTCTGTTTTGCTCTTTGTGTGTGTGTTTGATATAAAAATTAAGAGAAAAAAATCTCCTTAAGCTTTAAAGAGGATGATTCACCACAAAGATTCAATTCATTGAAAGGAAAAGACTACAATGCCTTTTGAAATAAAAGCAAGAATACTAACAGCAAATCTTAGTTCTACAGAGAAATAGAATTTATGCAAGACACAGCTCAATATCCATAGGTTACTTATATTATTCACAACTTAGTAGCAGCCTACACGCCCATCATAAATTGCAATAAAGCTTTTCCTTATGAGAACATCTCCTTTCATCTCCAACTAAGAATGTAAAAATATACTACCCTACCTAAAATATGAATTGCATCACTTCTAAAAATATGCTGGTATCTATATGTGTCCCTTCAGTGGAGGAATTTTTAGCACTATAACCAGGCAGTATCCCAACAGCTCTTTCAAGAATTAGCAGGAAGAAGAAAGGGGCTAAAATATCTGTTTCACTTGGGTCAGGCAGCCTCACTTAGCATCATATGGCTTCTGCAGGCTGCCAGGCAACAACACTGTCTGGCAATTCTTATCTCCACTTTCTAAATTTCTGAAAGTCAAGGAGCAGAACGGCAGAAAACGTGCATTAATGAGCCCAGCATTCCCACTTGGGTACCTTCCTCCCATATTCCCCCCACTGGGTCCCTACTCCAACTCACTCTGCTCGATTTTTGCAGCAGTACATTTAAACCCTTGGAGTAAAAAAGAAACAACAAAGAGAAGGAGAACAGGGAAAAATGCATGAACTGGGTTCAGTACTCATGATGTACTAGTAGTAAATCAGTGAGTATAGCCCAAAGGAATGTTAACAGGTATTCACTGCTTTCAGAAGAACTTTACATGATTTGAATATTGCTTAGCAACACCGACTCTATTTAAAGGGCTGTGACAATAACATATGTATGAGTAGGTCCAGAAAATAGCAGCTTTATGACATCCATAGCAGTGCTTTATCCAGAAAGCTGGATCCTTCTGCTTTATGTCCTTGCTCTCTCAAGGAGCAGGTTCTCATTCCAGAATCCAAACAAGACTTAAAGGATCAAAGCAAGTAGAAGACTTAGATAATGTCACACAGACCACACACTTTTGGCTTCTAAATGCTTAAAACCACAGTTCTAACAAATGCATTATCATTAAACTTATTGTTTATCCTCTGGCAGAAGAAATTCCTACATTACCGAGTTCTGCCCTGTGCTCATGAATCACCAGAACATCTTTTAAAATGGATAAATTGAAGGTCTGCTTAACAGACAAAATAAATAGGAAAAATAGATGCAGTGGGAGTTCTGTTGCTGTATCAGATAATGAAGAAGGGACTGGACACAGAAATGTTCACCCCAGCCTAATGCTCTCAACATCCTACTTCATTCCCACACCACACAGCACTGGAATATGCAAACAAAATACCAGTTTCTCAAAATAAAATGGTGGCAGCGAGTCATGTAACACCTATTTATTAAAAACACAACAGGGAACAGGGTTTTGCACAAAGTATTGGCTCTGTGAGGCTCTTGCAGTGGAACTGCTGCCCGTGTTCCAAACCACACCATGGGATTGAGGAGTGCAGCAGCAAGGACAAACACACGTATTTCACTGTGGAATATGACAGCAGACATCGTGACAGGCTAAAACAGGCGCAGAGCGGAGATTTGGAGACATAATTCTGTCCGAGCGGTAAATGACAGGCACGATGGGCACGAGAAGAGTTCTGCTAAAGAATCCATTTGCGGTGCGGGGCTCGATCCTCCCTGCAAAGCCTGGACCAGCGCTGCCACCTGCCGGGAACCCGCCGAGGAATCGGCGGCTGCGGGATGCACAACACCAGGGGAGGGAGGGGCTGCTCACCGCGGAAATTGTATTTATAGCCGGAGCATGCAGATGAAATTGGATTAGAGCCACGCACCCGAGAAAAGAGCATCGAGGCACTCTCAAAGTCCTTCAGACCAAATCACATTTAAGGATCCCGGCTTCAGCGACTTCTCTACACTTACCAGGAAGGACTTTTTTTTTTTCCAAAAGGTTTGGGCAGTGGTCCAAGAAACACAAAAAAGATAGAAGAGCAAACAGAACACATGCTAGCCCAGAAACATTCAACCTACTGGAATGCAACTCAACTGTAAATATCTACCATTACCAGAGTTACAATACCATGAAAACATCAGAAAAGACATTAACTGAAGTGAATTTTTCAGTATTTCAACTGAATGGAAAGAATATTCTTTTTTTTTATACAAATTGATCAAACTAACCTGCATTTCAGGCCTAAAAAGTAGAGCTTTTCCAAGTAAGACACAATTTCCAAATAAATTGATATATGAATATTGCCTTACAAGTACATCACTGCCACTTGCCTTCCTTTTTTCTTTACTGCTCCGTATCTCCTTCCTTATCTCTACCTTTTTATCTTCTTCCTTCAATTCCTCTTACTTTTAATGTTTCCATGGCAATGACAGCAAAAGAAAAGATTAAATATGCTTTGTGTATTTCTTTCTTTTTTTACACGAAATTTTGGAAGATGACAAAGAGAAAGAAATAATATCACATTATCCCTCAGAGAGTCAGGCCAATAAGTCATTATGCAATCACAAGGATTTACCAATTAGCAGCTATTTGTATGCTCATCTTCATGAACATTTAAACTGAGAACAACATCTCTAAAGACAATCTGTTAAAAAAACAGAGGGAGAGAAAGTAAGAAAGTAAAATCTGATCGAGAATGAAAGTTGAAGTATTTAGAATGGTTAAGGGTTATTGGATACCTTCTGGATAACATCCAAAGTGTATTCTGCATTTTTATATTGAAGTCTTTATATTAAGGCAAAAAGTTGCAGATTTACAGTTAAGAATAAATGGATCTTTGCATCTGAAATTAAAATTAAGTAGGGGAGCCTATCCAAAAGCTGTTTTTTAATCTCTACTCAAAGCAGAGGATTCTCCTTTAATAGTTCACTTGCTGGAGGAGGAATGATGAAGCTAAGCTGCAATCCCCACATCTCAGGAACCTGCCAGATGCACTAAAAACATAACTGAGACCATTTATTGTAGAAATACTTTAGAATGCAACAAGGAAAAATTCATTCTATTTCTAAAGGCCTCTCCTGAAACACCAATGGACCAGTAAGACATTTCCACCTCTATGATGGTAACAAAGACACTCTGCAGATGTTGAGCACAACCCTCAAAAACACACAGAGGTGTCTGTGCCACATCCTCTGAAGAGAGAACTCCCCACCCGGGGAACTCGAGGAGCAAACCTTGGTCCTTGCAGCTCAGGGACTGCAGGAAATCTGAGCTTTTCTCTCCTCCTGCCCCACAGCCCTTCTCTTTTGGTGAATGCATTTCCTTTGGAAATGAAAGCTGGGAGACATCCGAAATATTTATCAATTATGTAAAAGTGAATAAATTGTTCTGGGGGTTTTTTTTCTGACTTTAGTTTTTTGTGAGAAAACTATTTCTCAAATTAAGACACTGGCTCTATAATGGTTGTGTCAAAGTTAATTTAAGTGGGAAAGGTAACTGCATTATCCAAAAAAAAATTAGGAATTTATATGACATTACTTAACATCTAAGCACAATCCAGCTTTTAGTCTTAGAATAAACACAAATATTCAAATCACTACAGTGGTTCCTTTTAAGTTTTATTTAAAAATGGTTTAGACCAAAGCTGATTGAACTCTGCCTCAGGCTTTTCTTCTAGATACCCATTTTCAAATGCTTTGGTCTCTTTTATAGATAGCTGAAGTTGCTGCAGGACTTTGCATTTTTTGCTTTAGTATTCAAAGTCTGGTAGATGCTGGTTCACTGATATTTAGAGATCTGGTCTATTTTCAGAGGAAAGAGATATTTATATTTCTCAGGGAGTTCAAGTACCGAATATATGACAAGGCTGTGCAGAATCTATGAGGATGTGAACCCCAGAAATTCCAGTTCCATGAGTCAGATGAAATACTTCCCTGAAGCACTGCTAATTTAGTCCTGTAGATATTGTATGTAAAGGGAATCTAAACCATCCTTCAAAAATTCAAATGGGTTGGAAATTATATGAAAAACTGGCTTTTTCTTTCCTATGCAGAATATACATCTCAACTCGAGAAGTTCAAGTATCTTTGGGGATATTTTTTTCCTCTTTACCTCCAGTAATCCATGTAGGACCCATCACCACCTCAGGCAATGTGAAATGCTCCAAAGCTTTACTCTTGCAAATCACATTGACCAATAGGTTTTGGTGTGAGTTTTTTGAGATTTCAAGATTCCCACAAAATTAACATAATTCTTTCAGATATTTGTGTCTCTACAGATAACAGAGAACACTGATTAACCCTTAAATTGTACCTTGAACCACGGGGAGTTTATACAAATTAAAAAAAAAAATTCCTATACTGAAGTTCTGATGAAACATTTAAAGCAGCTCTTTATAAGAAAGCAATAAATGTTGGAAAAGTGGACATTACTTGTGACTGATTTCCATCCCCTGTCTGCAAGTGCTTGCACAATTAGCCTTTTGACATGAAGATCTCTTATTAATAAGAAATCTGGAATGTGTGTGCCAAGGAGTTGATAAGTTAATATGATGTATTACTTGACTTGTCTCCAGAAAAATAAGCACACTGTATTGCATATCTACCCACCTATTTCATGTTCAAAATAGAGTTCTAACAATTGGAGTAACTCATCTCGGTAGAATTTTTTGTGATTAATTCACGTTTTCCCCCATTAAATCCTCAGCCAATACGATACATAATTTTATATGGACAAAAAATATGATTAAGGATATACTGACTTCTGTTTCAGAAGGTAATAAATTATTTCCTGTATTGTTCTTCATTACTGAAGAACAGCACCCTTTCTTCTCACATTTGGTGGGGTTTTTCTTCACTTTAATTGTGAAGGTTATTGCCATTTACAGAGCCAGCTTGATTTTGAAACCTCTCAGGCCTCCTTGCCCTCTGAAATGATTTTCTGCAAAAGGAACCACACCCTTCTCTCACTATTTGGAAATCTTCACAATTACAAGGTACAGTAAGGACTTTGGATGGAAGCCTGTACACTCTTTTCTTCTAGAAACATATGGCAGAATAAATTTCCACTAAACAGAACTGTTTTCTTCTGGAAGTTGTTCATTCCCAAAATAAAGCACATCCCTTCAGAAGACGTATTTCTTCAGAATAAAAAGAGTTTTCTTTTTCTTTTTTTCTTTCTTTTTCCTTCCTTCCTTCTCTTTCTCTTTATTTCCTTCTTTCCTGTCTTTCTTTCCCTTTGCCTTTCCCTTTCCCTTCCCTTAATTTTTTTCTTTCTTTTTCCTTCCTTCCTTCTCTTTCTCTTTATTTCCTTCTTTCCTGTCTTTCTTTCCCTTTGCCTTTCCCTTTCCCTTCCCTTAATTTTTTTCTTTCTTTTCTTTCTTTTCCTTTTTCTCTCTTTTATTTCTTTCCAGTGTGCTCAGGTATTGTTTTCACTGTTTATTATCTTAACTTCTTTACGTCTGTTTAGTCCCCAAAATCTCTTTTTTCACCCACGAGCCCACGTTACACAGATCCCCTCACCCATCTCTTACTCATAGTTTATTTATCTGTTACTCAGCTCATTTCCCTCCATTCCCTTGCTGCCCAGCCTTTCACTTACACAAGCCCATCCCTTCTCTGCTCATTTATTTAAAGATTAGTTTCAAAATCCTATTTTCCACCACGATGTGACTGCGTCCCTCACCTGCCACCACCCTACTGTACCAAATTCCAAAGAGACCAGCAGCACAGAGATGTCTCGGAGCTGCTGGGAGCATCCCCCAAAGAAGCTGCAGGACACAAAACCCATTTTCCTGAGAAAAGCAGTAACCTTGTGGGAGTGAGAGGGGAAAGAGCCCTGAAGAGGCAGAGCAGCAGAGCTCAGCCCAGGCCCCCCAGCAGCCTCAAGGGCTGCAGTTCCCACCCGACACCTCCCAGGGCCATCGTGGTGGCAGTGGTGGTGGCAGTGAAACAAAATAGGGGCCCAGCAGGGCAGGGAATCACCACGGACCAGTTTAACCCAGAAAGGCCAGCAAAGAGCTGAGAGGAAACCCTCTCAGAGTGACAAGTGTTGATTTGGTTCTTCTTAGGGCATTGTGAGAGGCTGAATGAAGGATTTGATGGTATTGAAGGTCTTTTTCAAGCTCAGTGGTTCTGTGGTTTCCCACTGAGTTTTTCAAAGCGGGATAAAATGTGCAATAAAAATGTGATTAATGTCAAGATACTTGCAAATACATTGTCCATACCTGTAAATTCTCATACTCTCACATCTAAATGAGGTTTAAAAGTAAAAACAAAACAAAACAAAATAGAAAAACCCAAGCTAAAGATCAAGAGAGAATATATATGAATGAACTAAATACAATAAAAGATTTAGAGAAGCCCATATAATTCAGAACAAATTGATAATGCAAAACTACACACAGGTTTAAATAGCTATTTTTGAAAACCATCTCAAGGTTTTCAATAAGAAATTATTCTTGATGGTATTACTAACAGCTAAATTTACCTATTTAAAATAAATATACTCCAATTCCTTTCTCAAATGTTCTTCTCCCACTCTTAAACGATACAAGCTCATTTAACAACTGGTAGTCAAACATGTTCCAAACTGCTGAGGATTATTGTGAAGCAAAAATAATTCTGCCATTCTAAAAAAAGTGGCTGGCAATTAGTGATTTCAGTTGGCCTTTTCTCCACACTGTTTAGCAGAATGTTATATTTAAGCCTTATTAAAATGTACAGAGATTCTAAAATCTTAAATATAGATTTCCTTGCTAATTCTCTGTCAAAGTCAAATAGATGGAACATAAATGTGGAAACAGTCTCAGACAATAGAAGTGGAATGACCATATTGGGTAAAAAATAAATCATTGTATTTAAACACCAACATGGTCTGGATCACCATTTGGTTTTCTAGAGCAGCACCCTCTTTAATACTTAAACTCTATTTTTACCTAAGAGTAGCTTGAAACCTAACACGGTCAAGAGAAAATGAAAATGAACACTTTTAGAGTATATTTATTTCTATTAAAGTTTAGCTGTTGGCTTCTTCCTCATCCAAATTTGAACTATCAGCTCCTCATGAATATTTTTCACACACTAGAAAATTCCCTGCTTTCCTTGTCAGAAATACTGGACCCATAACTGATGGCTTGGAAAACACATGGAGGATCTAAACTATTACTGAGATTCTTTAAATTATACTCTCGACTCATTTCTCCTGTGTGTTTCCCATTTATTTGTATAAAAATAAGCAATAAAGTTTAATTGTTTTGCATTTTCATCAAACTGAAATGGATCATCCAATTCCGATTTTGTTATTCAATATTAACAAGATATCAGTGTATAGCAGAATTTTTTCACTAGTTTTTATCAAAATAAAAATATCCAAATAATGGTGAGCTGGGCTATAGCTTTAGACACATCCAGCACAAATTATCTTCAAATTATCTTTAGCAAGAGGAATCAGTGATGGCACAAACCTCAGAGGAACTTCCTGTGTGTTTCCAGAAGTTTATATGGGTGAAATAAAAGTGTGAATATAAAAGTGAGGTGCACATTCTTGCCTGCCTCTTCCTTGCCCTTGCTACACAAAAAAGAGGCTTTAAACAGAATCACAGAATCATTTAGGTTGGAAAAGACCTTCAGGATTATTGGGTTAACCCAGCACAGCCAAGGCCACCCCTAAGCCACGTCCCCAAGTGCCACATTTACACATAAAAGCTCTTCCATGGTGAATTCCTTTAGATTCCACAGCCTCTACAGCCAGGGTGGAATAACTAAGCAAAGAGTGCATCCAATTAAAGACTCACACTGTCTAGAAATTTTAATTTCTAGAGAATTTGAAAAGGACAAGAGCTATGTAGGTATCTCGCAGCTCTTTTTGCAGTATTTTATTTTAAGATCTGTATTATTTTTCAGCTCTGTCTCTGCAGGTTGCTCTTTCTTACCCCTCCTACATCTCCTACACCAATGGTTGGGCCTCCCAACCCCTTCTCCTTTTATTGCCTCTCCCACCACTATGTCCAACTGTAACATAAATATTAAAAAAGAGAAAAACAGAGAGCAGAGAGAGAGCCTGTGTCCTTCAGATTGCTGTATGGAATGGGGCATTTCCGTGGCACACTGAAACAAAGATGCAATGCACTCTCTGGCAAACATTTACAAAGAAATATTTTTATAAAGTTGCCATTTCCTCCCTTGACTTTGCCAAAACTGAGCAACTGCAATAGCTACAGGGTCTCTCACTGACTCTATGGCAAACATAAAAAATTAAAAACACTCCAATTGTAAAGAGAGGAGTAATGTTATTAAAAATTAATGCAATTAACAAGGTACTCCTGACTATCCAGCACAGGCATAATCATTTGTTTTCTGTACGTGCTGAGCTTAAAGGTTGGAATAATGCCCTTTTTGGTGAAAATTTCATCAAGATAAGACAATCTCTGTCCCTTAGTCAAGAAGCCAGGCTACATACACTACAAAATTAATGCAGGAGGCAAGCCTGCAAGTCAACGTGGTGAAAGCATTCTCAGAATAATGATAATATTTACTGTCTTCCCAAATTTTTATGCTGTGCATTAAACTTTCCAACTATTATAAAGAATAACTCAGAGACAGGTGACAAGTCACTGGTATGTCTGAGTTTCCTTTGGAGAATGTGTTCATGCTGTACATATTAATAAATATCAGTGAGATTAAATCAAAATAACTTATATGGGCAATTGAGCATGACTTTTCTGAATCACTGGAGATTGCCATCATAGTTATTTATAGGAGCACTAAGCAAATCTGTAATTATATTAAAATATAGGTGAAGCCTACATTAAAGCAGAGGAGGTGTAATGAAGATTAAGGAGAAAATACATCTATACTATTCTTACAATATATAGAGATATAAATTACCATTTCCCATTGAACACAGAAAAATGCTTTTCAGTTCATTAAGAAGAATGAAGTCAGAAACAAGGTTTGCACACATCAGAAATTCTTCACAGCTTTAAAGATGTTAACAACAGAAGGTGCAGTTTGGATAACATTTTGTGATGTTCAAGCCTAAAATAACAGCCATGAAATTCCACTCAGTGTTTTGAGCAAAGATTATAATCTCTCGTACAGGAAATGAAGAGAGAAATATTTATGTGTATATTTATTTCTATTTATTAACACAGTATTTCAGACAAATTTATTTCAGAAACAACCAACAAATATATCTCAAGAAACGAATATATTGGATTTATCCCATCCTGTCCTGCAGAAGATGGAAAACCAACTTCTTCTCTATTATCTGAACACACACCTTGGAAGAGCTCTGGCTGAGGGAAGACCCCTCAGCTCTCCCCATGCCCAGGCTCCCACTGGAAGATGGGGGGTCTAAGAGCCTGTTCTGATTTTAGAACTGACCTATCTCTAATAAAAGAATCACAGCTGCTGCCTTAAAAAAGTTCTCCAGGTGATGAAAACTTCAGGGAGACATTATCTGCAACAAGGACCTAATTAAACTGAATTGATTTCCTCCCAAATGTTTCTTGCTACTTATGGTTTAGGAGCCTCACCGCACAGGAGATTAGAAAAAAAGGCAGAAAAACCCAAAAAACTGTACATTTGAATGGCAATTATTTTCTATCCCCCAGCTGGTTCTGACAGTTATTTTAAAATGCCAGAGAATTCACTGCACTTTGATGAAGGCACTTGTTATTTCTTAGCTGTGAACGAGACAATTCCAGAGCACAGAGTTCAGAAGACAGCAGTCACAGAAGGCAATAATTAAACTCAACCACACCAAGATGCTGCTGCAAACTAAACAGCTCTGTTTGGTGGTGGTAGGGTCAGAAATTTAATGTTGCACCATTTGGTGTAATGGCTCTGGTAAATGCTTGCTTATTTTTACACCTACAGTGGAAAGTAATTAAAAGTCAGATCCTTTTAGATGTAATTAGATGGCAGGACTCATTTAAACTGAATGAAAGAAAAAGAAGAAAAGTAAAGGATAAGAAAAATGAAGGAAGCATCAGATTTTATAATTAGCAGATTTTATAATTACCTTCTCTATTCTGAATTTATTCAGAAAAGAAAAATATTTAGCGAATGCCTGAGAATTATATACCTTTAGATTTTATTTTTCCTTCAAAATATCAAAAATACTAATGAAGGAAACGAATGTGATGTAGGTATTTAAAATAGAACTTCTATATTCTATCTATTCTATTCTATTCTTAGGAATCAACAGTATTAAAATAAAGGAATATGAAAGTAAATCTCATTTGGTACCACTCAGTGTTTGGTTCAGCCTGGAGAGGAGAAGGCTTTGGGGTCACCCAATTGGTGCCTTCCAGTGCCTGAAGGGAGCCTGCAAGAAAAGATGGAGAGGGGCAATTTACAACGGACAGGACACAGGGAATGGCTCCCACTGCCAGAGGGCAGGGATGGATGGGAAATTGGGCAGGAATTGTTCCCTGTGAGGGTGGACAGGCCCTGGCACAGGGTGCCCAGAGCAGCTGTGACTGCCCCTGGATCCCTGGAAGTGTCCCAGGCCAGGCTGGATGGGGCTTGGAGCAGCCTGGGACAGTGGGAGGTGTCCCTGCCCAGGACAGGAGGAGGACTGGGATGAGCTTTAATGTCCCATCCAGCCCAAAGCAGGCTGTGATTCCACGATTCCACTCCTTCCCCCTTGGGATAATCCTGCAGCACAAACAGGCTGTGAACCACAGACTCTTTTCTGCATTTGCAGGAATTTTCCTTTAACTACTGAATTTAATTTCACAACCTTCCTGGACCTCTGAAGAGGTGAAAGCTTGCTCTGAGATGAGAAAGGGAATCAGCATGATTTGACAAAGCCATTTGATGTATTTGCCTGTAATAACTCTGGCACTGCAACCTTCAGGGGGACAGAAAGCTGACAGCCACAGAAAGGACACAAAGAACAGAGCTCTGTGACCACAAGCCAGGCTTTAATAAAAGGCACCGGGGATTTTTATGAGCAGAAAAAATAGATACATTTCTAAGCTTATTTTAAACCTCTCTCATCTGAAAAACAAAGAATCTCTGATTGTGAGATATACCTAGTGATCAACATAAGAACTTGTAAGAGTTTGAGCACAAAGTAGTCAAAAAGTCCTCTTAATGAAGATAATTGGAGTATCTGATACACAAATCAATAGTATTTATCTGTTAGAGGTGTTTTGACTCCCAAACCATGGAAAATTGGAGAAAGAGTCTTAGAAAATTAAAACTTTGGAGTCTCTGGAGAAAGTGTCTTAGATTTGTTTTATCCTGGCAATGTCACTTCACCACAAAAACTTTCAAGTCCATTTCTCATTCTTCCTTTTCATCCTTAATTTAAGTCATGAGCCTTATAGGTTCTTTCAGATTCTTGGCTTGACCATCAAAAGTAATTTCATTTTTCATTTTTTTGCCCTCAGAAGTTTTCTCAGAAAGGCCTCAGCCTGGCTCATTGTGCAAACACTGCAGATGCCAGAGCAGAAATGCAGAAATCCCTCTAAACCTGCACATATCCCACTGTCTAACACTGAAGTATTTTATCCTGCAGTAATCCTGGAACAATTGGGGAAACTAATTAAGCAGTGAAGCATATAAAGAAAAGTGAGCAACACAGCCCAATACAGCCATGAAAAAAATCAGGATAATTCTGGATGTAATTTATTTACATATTTTCTACTCCATTAATTTGAAATTAAAATGTATTTACCAAGTCACTGAAAATCTTCCTCCTTAAATATGCAAATATATCTTCCGGAATTTCCCAATATTGAGTCACACAAGCTGTACATAAACATTAAAACTCCAAAATACCATAAACTTATTAAAGAGTAAGTTTTTCCTCAATGCACTATAGAAATGAAAATTTATTCATTACGTATTCTCAATTATTTTCCATCTATTGAGACTTAAAATTCTATATATAGGCTTGGCTGAAGACAGGTGTTAATACTGGGGAGAAATTCTTGAGTTACCAGAGGAAGCATTAGGAATTCATAGGAATATAAACTTTGATCAATGTGGCAGGTCCTTAACTCGAAAAGTTTCTTGCTGTATATTTAAGGGAGTGTCATTTATTTAATTTAAATGGCTTTTAACAAGCATCTTCATATACCTGGGCTAAAAAGCACAATAATCTGGGGAAAAAATAAAATAATTACAATGCTGATGGCTTTCAACTATGAGTACAATTGGTTTAACCTTTGACAGTACCCAAAATGCACAAGGCAAATTTTTTGTACAAAAAGTCCAAGTCTCTGTCTTGAAAAGTTTCCCAAAGAAAGCTACAGGCTTCCTTTAACCTGCTCACAGAATTCTGTCACCTCTGGTGCTATTTATCAGAATTATTAATATTATTCTTAGGAACCTTATGTGGGTAAAAATAACAGAAACAGCAGTCAAAGCATAACGTGAGGCAAGAGAAAGTTTCAAGAACTATTAATCATTATGAAATAAATATTTTATAATTAATAAATAGTTAATCTTATGTTTTTAAAAGCACAGTCCCCTCCCTCAGATGTAGGCATGGCTGTGTTGCTGAGAAACAAGGAAATTACTAATAAATTATTAGCTAAACAAAAATGACATTGGACAGCTCTGTAAAATACTGAGTCAAGCAGAATGGCAGGAAAAGATCACACATAACACACCGGGGTTAACCCAGTCTCACAAAGAAATAACAATTTCTACCCAGCTTGCAGTAGAAAGTTTACAGAGAAATGTGTTTAGAAAGAAACATTTGGGGCCATACTGGAGAAATCCCAAATTAACCAGATATAGACCAGGAAAAGCTGGACTGAGCTGGTCCTGCTCTGAGCAGAGCGTTTGAACTACAGGATGTGCAAGGGCCCTTCCAAACTCAACACTTCTGTGACAGCATGAAGAAGGAAGAATTAATCCAACTCATGCTAGAAAGCCAACTTTGATGTTTGAGGGGGTTTTGTTTGAGTTGATGTGAGAAACACTGAGATCCAAAAATGAGCTTTTTAGAAATGAGAACACTGATAATCAAATCCAGAATCCAAAATTGTTGAAAACTGGTTTTCAGGAGACATCCTCCACGTTTATGCTGTTGGGAGGACGCTGTTGAGATCGACTTTGGCATTCATGGTAGCCTTATTTCCAGCACATTAGAAGAATTCAGCACTGAATTTTCTGGAGTTGGTTTGCAAAGGATGTGACCTGGTTTTACAGCCCTGAGCTCTCAGGTTTGCCCAGAGACACCATTCAGTAGAAGCAATCTCTTGTTCTCTCATGACATGACTGTCACAGAAGTGCTCACATCAGTGTTTATCCTTGCACTGACAAAATCCTGAAGGAAATTAAAATAAAATATTAGATGAGCTTGAGCTCTGGTTATCTATTTTGCTAAGACATTTAGTGAATCAATACAAACCCATCAAAATAAACCCCAGGAATGTATATATTTTAGTAGGCCACAGAGAATGAACAACATTATTTGTAACTATTATTCCTCCTCACTCAGTGAATGGTTTCAGTAAAACTCATCATTCATTAAAAAATATTCATCTCCCTTGGTCTTTATTTGCTGCTTCGTGTTTCTAATGAACTTAATGTAGCAAGAGATGTAATCAGACAAAAGCATGGTAAAAGCTCTTTCTGCCACTATAGGCACAATCATATTTAATTAAGAATTTATCATTAGCTGAAGGTATTAGTTAACTATTACAGGCCCACTGCCTTGTCTAGCTCAGAGAAGCAGCTTCCTCATTAACAAACAAGTGCCTGGATCTAATTGCTGCCTCTTTAATCAGCTCGGTGCATTAGTATCTCATTAACTGGGCCTCAGAGAACAAAATTATTGCTTTGATTCCACTGGAAAGGATTAACAAAACCATAAAAAATTCTTGGAGGGTCCATCCAGCATCAACTCACAAAGGAGCAGGTTGGTATAAATACCCTTTAATCAGTACCTGGAATCTGAGGGTGGAATTCCATCCCAGCCAGGGAGGCCTGGGCAGAAGTTGGAGTGTGGAGCCAAAATCCCAGAGAATGCCCACGTGCCCTGCAGACAGCCACTGCAAAGCTCAGGGATGGAGGGGAACACCCAGCACCTACTGACCTTGTTTGCTATTTCTACAGACATTCCACATTCATATTTCACTTGGATCCCATGGATCTAAGCTGCCTGCACTCTTCTCTTCTCCAGGCATCTCACTATGGAATAAAATAAATGTGGTAGCCACTAATACTGTGTTGGCTTGGTGATTTTTTTTCCTTAGATAGGTTTGTTTTTTCCCTTTAATTCTGCAAGAAATCCATGAACATTCTGGATCCCCTTGCTCTGTTCCCTTCATTTCATGAATATCCCTTCCATAACTTCATAGATCAGCACGGAATTACCATGGATTGGGAATCATGGCTGTTTGTCTGTTTTTAAGTAGACACTACTACCTCATAACCCGAGGGTCCCTAAATATTTATATTTTCATATCTAGAAAAAAAAAAATTGCCTAACATTAAAACAAGCAATGTGAGAAATTCAGGAGGTGTTTCCTTTGTTTTCATCATATTAATCTGAATATCAGCAGAAAAAAAATTAAAATTCCAGCACTACCTGCACTCAAACTTTCAAGCCATTTTGACTTGGGGATTCAGTGAGTCAGAGCTTCCACCTTTATGTACAGAAATTTATTAAGTCCTGTAGTTTGGCAGGGCAGAACAAGAGATGTAAAGTAATCTCATACTGCTTTCAGGACAATTTTCAATAAATAAATTGTGCAAGATAATGCTGTGGGAACAAAAAGAAAAAACAAGCTGAAGGAATGTCTGCTAGAAAAGTGATTTTGTCTGAATAACAATACTTGAAAAATAAGTCTCTTTTTCACAGATGAACAATTTTTCACAGGAGAATAGGTCAGAAATACAAGTGCAATAAAATATTATTTCAGTTTTTTTCTAACACTCTGTAATGAGCAATTTGATCCATTATTGCAATCTTGAAAAAGGGAATCAGAGTAATTCATATTTAAAAGAAATGTTTCTAAGTAGTTTCTTTTTAGACCATAAAATAGAGACAGGCTTGTTTTCCTTTCACCTCCAAGAGATAATCATTCCAATGTGAGAGAAAACTACTTTGTAGTTTTAAGAAAATCTGCTAAAAATGTAGAAATTTTACATTTCCTCGCAAAAACAATCTTTAGTTTCCAGTGTATGCTCATATACTCGCTGTCAAAAAGATGAAATTCAAGTTATTTATAAGACAAAAGAAACAAGACAGCCCTCAGCAAATGTGAAATTTAGGAAAACATCCAACAGTCATACAGAATGTCAAGGGTCTGTCACTGGGGATCACAGCAGCATTTGCTCTGATTATCTCAAAGAAATGCACATTTTCAGTGCAATGTGAGCGCTGCTGCTCTGGAGGGTGCAGTGAGCTCAGCTCCAGGGCTGTGTGCACTGGGAATCAGGGAATGCCAGACTGCTTTGGGATGGAAGGCACTGAATGATGCCATTCTGGGTTTTGCCTTTGTTTTTCCCTTTTTTATGTTCTCTGTATTCTTTGCACATCTATTTTTAGCTCTGTAACTCAATGTTTTTGTGGCCATTTTTTCCAGGAATTTTCCATGGTCTTTCCCTAGGCAAAAAAACACAAAATAAATTCCAGAACTCCAAGGCCCCTCTCTTATCTTGGTTCTTGCTGAGAAGCAAGGCCAGGAACAACTCTTGGAAATATATTTTCACAAGCAAAATACAGCTAATACCAAAGGAGGGACTCCAGAGAGGAACCTTGACCTGGGAAAAAATTCCATCACCACTTGTCCTCCTAACTGGGGCTTTTTTTTGTCAATTATGCTAATTTGCTAAACATATAAAAACTGTATTCACCCCACGTGGATGAGCTTTGGTGGACATTCCCATACCTGCTCCTAGAGCCTCCAAATAAAGATCCTTTTATATCAGCTCCCCTATTAAAATAACCTCAAGTTTCACTTCTAGGTTGAAAGAGGCAACATTTAAAGCTCCTCCATCCAGTGCCACCCCTGCCAGGGGCAGGGACATCTCCCACTGTCCCAAATTGCCCCAAGCCCAGTCCAGCCTGGCCTTGGACACCCCCAGGGATCCAGGGGCAGCCACAGCTGCTCTGGGGGAATTTCTCAGGATAAATTATCCTTTGGGATAATTTTTAATTACATTTAATTTAATTTAATAATTTTAACTTTTGGAGTCTGTGCAGCACCTGCCAGGCACCCATAAAGCAGAGCCAAGAGTGGAATCTGTGCTGAGCACATTCAGGATTTGACAGTGAGTTAAAGACAGCGCTGCCCTCCCTCCCCACGTGGAGCCCTGCAGGATCCCAGTGCTCTGTCTTATGGCAATGTCCTGGCTTAGGGCAAATTTGGGAGAGGAAAAAACAAACCTCTGCATGGAACACCCCTCCCCCTAGCTGAATCGGGACAGAAAAAAAAAATTATCCTAAATTATCCATATTTGATCCATGTTTGACACTTGTTGCCATCAAGTGATGGCAAATTCTTTTCTTTTTCCTTCCTTTTTCTTTTTTGAGAGGTTTTCCTTGTGCCAGGGTTCTGCTTGCTTATTTTTTACAAATAGCAGAAAGTTTTCCATTTTTACTGTGTAATTCATATTATAATCATTATAATCATTATGTTATTGTTTGTATTAAAAAATCAAAGTCATGTGTTTTTTCAGAATACAGCAGGAATTAAAACGCAAGAAAATACCATAACCATAATTTTTGGGACAGTCAAGCTGAATTCAAAAATCTCTTTGAATTAAAAAAAAAAAAAAAAAATCGAATTTTTATGGCACAAGAAAGGAAATTTTCTTAAACTCAAATATAAAATTAAATATAAAATCTACTAATAAAAAAGCATTTGAAAATCAGACCTAAGTTTCCTTGTTACCAATTTTGGAGATTTAGAAGCCTCATCTCCAGGTCAATTTTTCTGCTGAACTCGATAAGAACAACTTTCCCTTGTTCTTGAATTCAACAGTTTAAGATTGAAAAGGAAACTATTCTGTCCAACTTTCCACACATTTTAAAGGTAAAGAATACAACAGGCATTTTTAATTAAAGCTTTAAAATTAAACCACAGGTGTTCCTCATTAAAAATATGGCAATTAGTGTCTCCTACTAAAATAAAAGGAATAAAAATAAGACTTTGAAGTAAGTGCTGCATTATTGTTCTGATGTGGAGCAATGGTTTTCTGCTTTCTCCAGTGCTGCATAAAGCTTTGAATTTGCCTTTTCACCTGTCACACTCTCTTTTATTTTTTCCCAAATCCTCTCTAATCTCCACTCCTTTGCTGTTTAAGCAGTGCTTCTCCAGACATGGATTTTTATTTTGTTATTTAATAACTATGGAAGCATTAACTTGTGTGTATCTTAATAACATTGATCTCTGCCTGTCTGAATATTGGCATTTAAAGCCATGATGCTGCTGTTTATTGATTTGCAGCATTCAGTGGATACTGACACTAAATACAAATAATTTACGTGGCACATCACACTTTAAAAAATAAGTACAGTGAAACCAACATTTTCTACCTTGTCCTCTAAAATGTGATATCTTTACATGTTTACTTGGGTTTATGGTATTTTTTGTAAAGTGTTCCTCCTGAAAAAATACGTGCAAATCAGCATAAAATAAAATATATCATTTTTTGACACGAGTAAAAGACAAAAAACCCCCTCATAATCTTTCTGTTGTTGTCTCCTAAACCAAAACATATCAGCTGCACTATCTACTGACAAGTTAAACCTAAGGAGTCTAAAAAGTTCAGAAAATAGCCTAAAAATGCCTGTACAATGTTTTGAAGACAGAAAAAGATTAAGGCAGTGAGGAATTGGGAAAAACAAGGCAAACAGGCACTGAATTCCCTGCCCACTTTATGCTTACAGTTGTTCTTTCAATCTATAATATCAGCCCAATTTCTCAGCAAGTGCTGCTGGTTACACTGACACAAAAAAAGAAGTGTGAAGAAACAGGACTTCTGTTTAATTTGTTTTTCACACCAACATGCAAATGTTGGATTATTCATTTCTTTTATCTTTGCCTAGCAGTGGGAAATCCTTATCAGCAGAGAACAGCACCCAAATTACAGCGTTTGCCTCTTCCACAGTTCTATTCTGTGGCAGTGAGAACTCCAAATCTTCCTGGTAATGACTGCACAAGGCCAAAATTTCATCTTCAAGCTCAATGGTAAAAAAGAACTGCAGGCTAAGATGGTCAGCACCACACAGGTCATTTTTCATAGATACATTAAAAAAATAGATAAATTCAATATAAATATATCCACCCTCCTGTCAGGGAGTTGCAGAGAGCAACAAGGTCCCCCTTGAGCCTCTTTTTCTCCAGGCTGAGCCTCTCAGCTGCTCCTTACCAGCCTTGTGCTCCAGACACCTTAAAATCATAATGAAATTGATAGAAGGAGAGGAAAAACACAAAAATTAATCAAAAAAGGCTTTAAATTGAAGAGACTTTAGGCCATTGCTGCCTGACTGGTCAGGGGAAGTGGTCAAAGAAATTGGGCTGAGGATGATGTTGGTAACAAAGTGATGTTTTAGTTTTTACTGAGCAGGGCTTGCACTGAGCCACGGCTGTTCCAGCTCCTCACACGGCCCTGCCAGAGCTGGCTGGGGGCACCAGAGGCTGGGAGGGGACCTGTGGGGACCAGGGCTGGTCTCTGACTGCCCTGGGGGCTCAGGGACCCTGGCACAGAGCCCAAAACACCTGTGGGTTGGATTTTAGCCCGTGGGAACCACTGCCAGCTTTATGTGATGAATTACAAGTCACAAGAGTTTGAACAGAATAGTAATTAGTTTATCACAGGGTGAAAAAGTAGATTTTGGGTTTTTTAGTATGGTGGGTAGGGAAGGACAAGATGGAGGATCCTTGTGGTTTTTAGATTTCTTCCTCCTTGTTCACCTACTCCATGTTCCTGCTGTGATGGTGGCACTGGTGATTGGTTTAGAGTAGAGACTGACTGTCTAACATAGGTGATAGGTACTTGAAAGTAATTGTAAATAATGTACACATAGTTTTTAGTGTAAAAAACTGACACCTCTCCACNGCAGGGCATCATGCTGAGCAGGAAAACCAGGGAAGTCAACCAGGGCACTGTGATTGCTGCTCAGGGACTGGCCAGGCATTGGTCCGTGGTGGTGAAACACCCCATTGTGCAACACGGCTTTTGTATATTCTGTATCATTATTATTATTATTTATTTTTTTCCCCCTTTCATTTCTGTACTGTTCAACTGATTTTATCTTAACCCACGATTTTTAATCTTTTCCCAATTCTGCCCCCCATCCCACTGGCGAGGAGTGAGCTCTGGAGTGTTATAAACCACAACAACATCCTTTGGAGAACTGAGGAAAGGCAGGAGCCTCCTCCAGCTTCTGGTGCAAGAACCTCACCATCACCTTGTACAGCAGAAGAGCACCAGAACGACAGGACATGGCTCAGAGGTCCCTTTTATCATTCTCTTGCTCAGCCAAATCACTGATTAGCTACTTTCAGACAATAACAGAAGATTTTGTTGCCAAGGTGACCTCATTTCTGAGAACCCAGATCTCTTCCCGGGTGATTACATTTCCATGCCAGAGCCCTGAAGGGAGAAAAAAATCCTCAGTGCTTGTATTTATTTTAATCTCTGTACTCATCTCTAATTTTTAAAGGAGAAATTAGTTACACATTAAAAAAAATTGAGTTAGTGGCTCATTAAAGAGAGGCAGAAAGAATCTAAATAATGGGCAGGCAGATATTTCCAAACTTGTGTGGCACAAAGACAAGAGTGTGAGCAACAGATCGGTCACATCCTGCAGAATGTCACTTACCCTCACCTCGGTGAAGGCAGAGAACAAAGGAACAAGCCCTCTGGCTTCCCCACATTTCAATTTATCTATTAAATAACATCATCAATATGCCTTCAACACTCACCTGAAGTGCTCAGCAGACTGGGTAACAATTACTGTCCTAACACAGAGTGAGAAGCATGAGACACTGAGACCCAAGAAAACCCGATTTTCCACAAAGCCCAACAGGAGGAAAAAAGAAGCCCAAGAGTGAATCTGAGATTTCTTTTACAACACTGAATATGAATTTAAAAGGTTCTCCCAGAATCTAGAACATAATATTAATTTTATCTTTATGAGTATTTAAAACTCTGTGAAACACTTGGATTTTTAAGTAACAATTAAGAATTCAACACATACAGAACAGGAAAAGAGAAGACTAAAATATGTTAACAAACAAGCAGATTGTGCTGGAAACTATCCCCGAGCACACACACAAATTTTACTGGATTAAATTAGACTCAATGCACCAGTGAAAGGTACTTTCAAACCCCCAAAATAATCAGGTTCCTGGTTAGCAGCTGAACTGGGATTCGGATCCTCTGTGACTTTTCCCCTCCTGGCCACACATTTCAGCAGTGAGAGGCAGAGGGGAGCAATTAAATTCCAATTCTACTGATCAGCCACACCCTCACCCTCCCAAAAAAGAGGAGTGGAAAAAGGCACAGGAGCCTCTGCTTAGGGCCTGGAGTGGCAAAAAAATGCATTTGGGAATGAAAAGAGAATTGATGAACACAGAAAGTTCTTATTCTAAGCATTATTTGAAAAGCCAATGTTCTATAAACCACATGGTTCCAGGTAAATCTCATCAGAGTGGCTTGTCACACGGGACAAAAGCAGCACAAGTGGATTATTTCCATTAAAAATCTCTGCGTGTATTTTTAAATGTGTTAATTCTTCTCACACCTGTGTGGAACATGAGACTTCTCAGAATCTCCAACACAGGATCAACTGCTAAGAAAAGTTTCAGGATTTTTCTGTTCCAAAATGAACTTTTAAAGTACTAATATTTAAATTATTAACCATTAGGAGTGTCTCCTTTATTAACTAAATAAATACCATTAGTAAAGAAATCTAAAAATACCAGCGTCACAATATAAAGTTTTATTCCTGTGGTTTTCTCTATGAAAATAAAAATGGTGACAGTCTAATGACAAGCATCATTGTGTAGTAAAATATTAAATTAGCTTCAGCAAAATATTTAAAATACTCAAATGTGAATATTTTTCTTCACCAAAATTAAACTCTTGCCAATGCCACCTAAGTATCACGGCCAGATATCCAGACTAGATGGGGCTCTTTAAAAGTCCACTGATTTTAAACCAGAATTCTGTTTAAAAAATGTTTTTTTTAAAGGCTCATATCACAAAAATGAATAAGAAAAGCCCATATCCTCATAAATCACATTTTCATAGTTTGAACACAGTGTATGTGACACAAAATGTGTTTTCACTTGATTAACTGAAAACACAGCTCACAAGTGCTGATGCTGTGCCAGAATCCCAAGAACATTCAAGAAAAACAACCAACAGAAACCTGAAGGTGAGTCCTTGCCTCATAAATTAGCACAACCACAAATGCAAATCACTGTTTTACGTATTTGCTCTACAAACAGAGAAATCTGCAGCATTCACCAGCAGTCTCCATTTACTCTAAACCAGAGAGGCCCCCATCACTCCTTTGCTTCAGGAGAGATTTGCAGAACATCATTCCAGGCAGGATGTGAAAAATCAGCCTCACTATTGGGAATCCTGGCAAAGGATTTATCTGCAAGTGATAACGACACAGGTAACAGAAGTTCAGAGCGTTGCTTTCTTGGCTTGGAGCCTTCAAGGTTCAAATTCAGCTGATTTATTTGCAAACTGTAGTCCTGTGTCTGGGCAGGAACACAGATCTATTGATAACTTAGAAGTAATTACAAACTGACATAGTGAAATGCACTTAAGCCTCATTTACATATATTATTTAATTTCTTAATACGCAAAACCAAAATTACTCTTAAAAGAAGTTACAGAAGAAATGTGACTTAGGTTAAAAAAGCCACAAAAATCTAAAGAATAAAATTTAATTTAGAAAAAAAAAATCTTTAAAAGCCTAATAAGCACTTTAAAAAATACTATTTATTTCATATTTCTATCATTTTTGTTCTATTCTTCTGTAAATTATTTAAAATAGAAAAATAAATTCCCAGGTAGATGATGAATGCAAGTGGAGGTGAATGTAAGACCATTAAGCACAAATGTAAATTCTGCTCCTGTTAACTTTGAGTTAACATATCATAAATATTAATTCCCAGTTTCTCAACAGTACATTTTAATTATTGGTATCTTACAAAAAGATTCAAATAAATTTTTGAGGAGCAGAGAATACAATGACAAGTTATCACATCTAATTCTGCCTGGAAATTCCTGGTTGACTTCAGCAGTGAAGCGTCTCTGATAAAACATATACAAAAAGAGAGACTAATTTAATTTGGTGATGTAAACCACAATTTTCAAGTGAAAACCACAAAAAAAGGATATTTTATTGATTTTTTTTTCTTAACCATATGTATATTATCCTGATATACACCTTGCTTCAGAATTTAGGGCTCTCACAAAAAACCAATGCACATTTCTTTTTTACTGAATTTACTTCAATAAGTTCTAAAACACAGCCAACAGCCAGTGTAGTAAAGGCCATTTTTCATTTTCTAATTCCAGAAAAAAAGCAAGATACTGACATGGTGACCCTTCTCCATTATATAAAGCAGCAAAAATCACTCAACTTTTAGCTTAAAAAATTACACAGGCATGCAGGGCTTGGTTGGGAGTTATGCATCCCTTCACCCGATCCTTCTACAAGAAATCATCATCTATTTTTAACTAATATCCTGCTTTTCTGTTTCTCCACCACTTGGCAGGAGTATCAGCTCCATCCCACTCTGCGAAATGCCAGAATACAAACTTCTGTCAGCTGGAAATGCACCGGAGCTGGGGATGTCAAACGGGCTGTCAGTGTGCCCAAACTCTCTTAAATATCACAGATCATAAAATAACTCAGCCTGGAAGGGAATTCAGAGGTCACCAAGCCAAAAGCAGGGTCAGCTGGGAGGCCAAAACAGCTCCGAGCTTTATCCAGGGCAGGTCCTGAAAAGCTCCACAGATGGAGACTGAACCTGTTCCAGTGCCTGACTCTGCTCTTGGAGGAAAACCAATGATCCTGTTAAATGTTCAATCCCTTCATACAGGAAAGTTTCCCATATTTCCTCAGACTCCCCTGCTAGGAGTTCCCTGGAAGTTACAAGTGCTAGTTAGGAATTTAGGAAGGAAACCACCAGCTGGAAGGTGAACCCTTCCCACAGATGTACAGGCTTCCTTGGGGGCTGCCCTGCATCCTCTTCCTCCATTTCATCCCAGCTCCAAAAGCTCCTTTGCTCAGGACAACAAAGCAGACAATGTTTATGGAAAATAAACTCACCCGTGTCCTTCAGACAGCCTGGTACAACAACAGCAACACTAAAAACCAGACACTGAGTTCCACCCCCTCACCGCCCCACAGGGCCCTCCTTCCACAGCAAAGTATTTTAGAAGAGCTCACTGAAAATCTCAGAAAGGCAGAATTTGGGGGGAAAGGGACCTGAAGGATGATCCATTCCCATCCCTTGCCATGGGCAGGGACACCTCCCACCATCCCAGGTCACTCCAAGCCCTGTCCAGCCTGGCCTTGGACACTTCCAGGGATCCAGGGGCAGCCACAGCTGCTCTGGGCACCCTGTGCCAGGGCCTGCCCACCCTCACGGGGAACAATTTCTTCTCTCTCCAGCCTTCCTGTATGCCCTCTTTAGGTTCTGGAATTTTTTTTTAATTTTATAAAGGACAAGAAGAAACCATGTTTTCCCATAGACATGACCCACTTCTGCACTTTTATAAATGCACCAAGACAGAAAAAAATACTAGTTCCAGAAACTAAAGAAAACTGAAAATATTTAGAAGTCCCCCAGAAATCAAAAAAAAATTAGGGTACAAGGCAAATGACAAAAATTGAGACCATCATTTTAAAAAAACAGATCAAGTTTATAACTTTTTTCAGCTATGTTTTTTTGCCATCCCTCTGAGAGAAATGGGATCACAGGTGCCAGACACACTTTAATATCATAAAGTGACAGGTGAAGGTTGCATTTCATATCCCAGTGTCAGGCTCCTTCTGCTCCCTTCCAGCTGAGGTCTTCACGCATTATGTTCCAGGTAAATCTTGTCAGTTATGTGTCAGGAAATTTGGAAAGGAGACAGGGAAATGAAAATGACTCCAGTAAGAGTAATACAGACATCAAGATCGAAATGGAAATGGTAAGAATTGTTCTGAATTCTTAATAACTTCTTCGAAAAGGTCATTTAGCAGCTCTGACTTTAGGTCCTTTCACAAAGAAGAAATGAACAAAGTAAAATGGATAAATTTTAGTACTTTATTTTCCCAAAACATACTCAATTTGCTAAAATACCATGAAAAATATCCTGTCCTGCCTCTCTCTTAATAAAGGTTTGCAGCCTACAGAAAGCTGGGAAAAAAGGCTGAGACCCTGAAGCAAAGAATTGGGCACGTAACCATCCACACATCTGGTGTGAAGTCCCATCCTTTAGTAACCCAGGAGTAAGTAAGAATTCCTTCTGCATTAGGCTATGATGGAAGTTTTTCCCCATGGATTCACAAAATCCAGTTATAACAATCCTTAGAAAAATGCCACGAATCCAACGAGCCATAATTAACACCTTTGCAAAAGCCTTTGGTATCAGCAAAACAATGAGAGCAAAATTTGCAACTCAAGTGATGATCTGGATGTCCAGATTTAAATAAACAACTACTTTCCCCTGGGATTGAGAAAAAGGTGAGTAAGGAAGCCACGGGACTCTCCTCCCCATGCTGACACGGAAGATCAGGCTGTTGGGGAAGGGTAAACTCTGTCCTTAAAAGAAAAGCAATGAGGAACCTGAGAAAAGACAGCAATTTTTATTGAAGAAAACCATTAAATAAAACAATAAATATCTCCAGCTCTCAGACTGGTGATGTTTCAGTCACTCAGTGGTTGAAATTAACAGGATGGATTTCCTATCCAATGTAATTTGTAAATGTATAATATTTTAAAGTCCTGAAAAATCCAGATAAACTGTGTCTATATCCAGATTTTTATTTTCCCAACAAAGGGTTGTTTTGGGAACTCTTTTTCTATGTCTTTCACCACAAATGTGAAGCTATTTAAGAAACCTTGTTAAATATTTTGCAGAATACAAATTTCACAATGGAGATGTACTTGTTTTAAGAACTTCTTGCTGTGAATCCAAGAGAAATCAGTTTATCTGGTTGTTAGCTGATACACAAGAAGCATTGCTACAACAAATACCTACTTTTTATTTATAGCTCGTTGTAATAGAACATTAGAAAACCAGAAAACAGGTCTGTATTCTATTCTTGGTGGACATCACTACTTTATTACTGAAGATAGATTTAATTTCATTTCCATCAGCTGGTGTTGCACTGCAGTTATTACGGCTCCAATGGGTGTAATGAAATGTCACTGCTCTGCAAGGCAAGAGGCAGGAACAACATTATAAAATCAATACCATGGCCAGGCTATTCTGGCATTCCTAAGACTTATGGCTCATTTTAGAAAACTCGTGTGCTAACTGCGTTAAGGCCTCTTTCCTTACATCCTCTAGTTTTCAATTTTCTATGATATTGAAAAACTTCAACCGCTCAACACAAATTCTCCACATTTGGCTCCATCCAGTGCAAGCTCCTTACAGAAATTCTGATAGCTATTGCCTTTGATAATAGGCAAGAGCAAAGATGAAGAAAACAGCAAGTTTAAGTGGATTTAGGTCCTGTGCTTTGTATTGCTGAAAGCTCCCTCCCTTCCTTTCATCAGATTCCTCTTTGGGTTCAGCAGTGCCAGTCAGCCAGGGACTCAAACGGTGTTTGAATGGTCCTGAAAATGATCCAGCCTCTGCAGGGCTCCATCTGAAATCAAGCCATGATGTCTCCTTCAGCAAGCTCCCCGTGCTGAAAGCTGGAAATTTGGAATATTTGAGCTATTCTGCTGATCAGTCAGTCCAGACACAGTTATGGCTTGGAAGAGAGGATGCACGGCCCAAGCATTGCAGCTGGGCAATGAAAAGGTTCCCATTTTTGCACAGACAGTGGAAATGTTTTGCTTCTTAAGATCCAAAATGTGCAAACTGGCAGGTTTACCCTGCCAAGGTAAAAATTATTCAGGGTATGCCCAAAAAACTATCAGCCTTAAAGTGAATAAATATGATGTACATAATTTAAGTCACACACTCATTATCCAATGAGCTCATGAATACTCCTTGAAGTACATGGACTTGCTACCTTTACTAATACAGATGTTAGAGCAGTGTATTTCACTAAAAAGTTGGGCAGAACTGATTACTCTCTTCCAGATTTATCAGTTAACAAAGAAAACAGCCATGGTCAACTGACCTCAGGCTGGAAGAAAACAAACTAACATGGTTGTACAGCCTGGAGAGGAGAAGGCTCCAGGGAGAACCATCCAGCACCTTCCAGTGCCTAAAAGGGCTTCAAGAGAGCTCGAGAGAGACTTGGGACATGGGCCTGGAATGACAGGAAAAAAGGAAATGGCTTTAAAATTAAAGAGTGCACGTTCTGATTAGATATTAGGAAGAAATTCCTGCCTGCAAGCATGGGCAGGCCCTGGCACAGGGTGCCCAGAGAAGCTGTGGATGCCTGGAATTGTCCAAGGCCAGGTTGGACAGGGCTTGGAACACCCTGGGACAGTGGAAGGTGTCCCTGGCCATGGCAGGGGGTGGAATGAGATGGATTTAAGGTGCTTCCATCCCAACCCATTTGGATTTGATGGTCTGTGAGTCTGTGAGTCTGTGTGTGGAACTGCAGGGACATGGCAGCACTCCTTACTGGAATTCACAGAGACAAATCCAACCCAAAGAGCTCCTGCCAGCAGAGCTCACCCAGTCCCAGGTCACTGCTCTCATTGTTTCTCTCTAAAGCACAGCTACCAATATTAATATCATGTCTACTACATTTTAATAAAGCCATGGAAAAACAAATTGGTTCATCTCACTGTCAATTTGGGAGAAAAGGCAGAGGCCATGTTTTGACATAATAGACATGAAGAGCAGAGAAATCTCTTAATTGTTGTGCTTTCTTCCTCCTTGTTTTCTTAGATCCACCCTGCAATGAACATACAGTTTTAATCAAAGCCCCTTAAAGAAATATTGCTCCTTTTCTCTCATCAACAAAATAAAAATTACACCAGACAGTGAGAAGTTATTGCAGTGACTGGAATGCTGAGGGTCTTCTAAATCTATTTTCGTACGTTTTGAAAAGATAAATCTTCTTTAAGCACGGTCAGTGAGGCTGTAAAGCTGCACCTCACAGCATCACTCTGCTGTGCCTCAGATTTGGGCACACAGCTCAGTGCCCAGACACCTGTACTACCAGCTAAATGTTAATGTATTCTGTCAAAACCAGATTACCTTCCCCACTAAATTATTCAATGTCATTATCCGACTCGGCCATCTGCAATCCTAATGCCTCGTGTTCGAAAACTCGGGAGCTCCTGCTGTATTATTTTTGTTTTACATTCCTCCATAAATCCGTTAAACTCAATATGTTGCAGCGAATCCACAAAATCCAATGCAATCTGCTGGGCTGTAAAACACCAGTTACTGAAAATCGAAGGGTTTATTATAGCAACAATTCAAGGAGTCACGGAGCAGTCTGGGTGGGCTGAAGGTCACAGCACATGCTAAGGAACGAGTTAGATAAGCCATGCTGCACAACAGGCAATGTGTTTGCTATACATAGCATGGCCTTGAACCCATCCGTGTATTTCATATCTAATAAAAATCCGAACAGTTGGTCTGATTGGATTTTAAGTGATGCAAATTTGGAAATCAAATAGGCAGACTCCCTTTAGACTTGGTCTATTTAAACCATAATTGTAAAGAACTGCAAATGACTTTTATGACGCCGTGGAATTCTCAAGGGATTCGGTAAGAATTTTACCGTAGGAAAAGTATTCATCATTTTAAATTTGTTATTAACAAATCAAAACGTACACGGCGTGTGACATTCTCTCGTTTTGTTATTGCCATTTTGCTTACATGGCAGTACAAGTGTAACCACTCTTCAGTGAACGGAATGCTCTTTAGTTTTCATAGCCATTTAATTATATGCTTTGACAAAACCCAGTTATATTATTGGCATTCTGTTAGTCTGGCAACACTAAGTAAAGAGATAAAATATCACTTACATTTCCCAGACTACAGATTAAGGTGTGATTTGGAGACTACATTCCCATTCTCAATTATAAAGCAGAAGTTTCATGGTCACAAATAATTTTTAAAAGCAATGATGGATTTGAATAACTTTCTTCCTGTCGCTTAATACTCAGGGAGAGACTTCATTTGCCTTTGGTTAAGAGAGACAGAAGCTGAAAATGTGACATACACACCCTCTACCCAATACACTGCTAATGGGAATGCAAAGAAATCAAGATAAAAGAGAAAAAAACTTCTTTTTCCCTGTTATTAATGTCTCCACCAGAAAATTACTCGTGTCCTAATTCTCGAGGCAGGAGATTTATGAGCATGGGAAATCACAACAGTGTTAACATTTCTGTGCACTTTCACATCCAAAATTCATTTACTCTGCTCATGGTCTGACACTGGTTTTATTCTTCCTCTCTCCAGGACAGGTGTGCACTCTGGTGCTGATTCTGACCTGTCTTAGAGGAAAACCTTTCACTGAAGTGAAGCTTCACTGCACATTTTCTAATATTTCGTGATAAAGAAAAGTGCATTGGCAGCATCTTCATTTCTACCACGCAGTGCAGCCACCCTGAAGGTGCTGCCCAAGGAGTGGGGTTTTTGTTACCACGTTTGTTCAGTAAGAGTACAGAATTCCAGACCACCTTCACTCCAGACCTTCACAGCTCATCTTAGGCAGATTTTCTCCAGCAGGAATTCTTCGCTACTTTGGAACCTACTGGTGCCAGTCAGAGGCAGGTATAGCAGGAAAATTGCAGCAGTGGAAATAAAGTGATCATATCTAAATGTATTAGGCTTGATCCATTTAAAATGATGCAGCACATTCTGTTTTGTTTCAGTATTTGAAAAGCAAATGCAGGTTAAAGCGTATCGTGGCAACAAAACACAGTTCAAAAAGGTTTTACAAAAGTATAGAAGTTTTCACAATCCTCCCTTAATAACTGACTCCATTCATCCCCTTCCCAGCTCATCATCTGGACTCAGCATCTTGCAAAACTCAGGAGAGGAAAAGAAGAGTTAAAAATGAAAGGACGACTGGGTCAAAATGATGCAAAAATTGCTATTCCAGAGGCCTGTGTAAATCTCTTAAAATCTTAATGCTCTACAGGCTGTTTAAGTAAGAATCTGGCTTATTCACTTTTAAACAGTAAATATCACCTCTGGTTCAGGAACTCCCTGAACCATAAATTGCTGGAGGCTAAGATAATAAATTTTGCAAAGAGGAATCACAATCACAGCATGTTTGCCAGGTTCTTATATTCTTCTTGAGTCATCCCCCGTGACTATTATCAGAGATAAGATACTAGGCCAGATAAAGCTTTATTCCGAGCCCTTTTATGTTCTTCTTCCCCCAAATATAACCACCTCCTTTGAAGATAAGACCAATTCTCAGCACTAAGAACCTATACACAATTATCTGACATCACTGAGACAGACTCCCAGAAGATGTGAGCCAATCATCCTCTGAAGTTATTTAATTCACAGTAACAGACAATCTGCTACACCCAAACCTCTCTGGAATGTGGGACTGCTGAAAGGACCGTGGCTATTCATTGGCACAATGTGTTTGCAACACACTTTCAAAACCATCTTGATTATGCTGCCCTTGACAAGCTGCCCTCCTTTACATTCTCTTCTCTTTGGGGTTGTTGTCTGAACAGATTTTATGTCATTTCCAAGCTTCTCTCGTGTATGATCTAGTCATGGTAAGAGAAAAGCATTCCAAGGAAATAATAAAACTCAGGATATTTTGAGGGTAGCAATCTGGGGGGTATCCAGAGGATCTGGTTCCTCACTCACATGCCTGAGTGATAAGAATCCAGCCTCAAATGAGCAACCACTCCTCACCCTAAGAACCTGAAGCATCCTAAATTCATAAACACAAGCAAAAATTCTATAGAAAAATTGTATTAGAAAGAAAATAATAGAATCACAAAATGGTTTGGGATGGAAGCACCTTAAAGCCCATCCAATTCCACCCCTTGCCCTGGGCAGGGACACCTCTCACTAGCCCAGGCTGCTCCAAGCCCTGCCCAGCCTGGCCTTGGACACTTCCAGAAATGGGGTATATCATTCTGTGCAAAATCATTGTATTTTTGCTTTTCATGTGTATTTTCATACCCAGACAGAGATGAGGCAATGAGTTTAATTATCTACTGAAACAAAATCCAGTAACAGGCAAAGACTGTCACAATAGCTTCCTACCCACAAGAGTTTCTAGGGAGGATAACATCTAACAGATACACTACCAATCAGAAAAAAATATTGGAAATTGATATGAAACCCTAAGAAGCTGAGTCTCCTCAGCCTTATCTCCTAAGGAAAAACAGCATGTACAGAGCTCTGGAAGAAGCTGTCCCTCTGTGAGACACAAAGAAAAAGACCAGGAAAGCAACACTATTTACCTAAAAATCTAAATCACCCTGATGCAGCCAGAGTACTGTGGGCTTGGCCATCTGGCTTAGAGGCTCATTAGTAAAGAAATGACCCCTGCACATAAAACACAGTTGGGTCATTCCAAGCTAATGAGCCTTCAAGTTTTATTGTTTTGTACACACAAATGGATGTAAATGTGCTTGGGAAGTCTGGCCTTCCACACTCCAAATCAGGCACACCTTTAATTGATTCATTCCTTTATTTAGTTACAGTGAAAGGACAGAAAAGAAAATAGAAAGAATTTTTTTTAAAAGCCTTTGTATTTCTGCTTTGGATTTCAGTAGTTAAATCCTGATACTAATTGTTTGGGGTTTTTTTGTTGTTTTGGCTTAGGTTTATTTTAAATCTGATTTCAGAATTTTAATTAGAATTCAACCTGGCAAAATATTAATAATTGAGCATTTGGAAGGATCATGTGATAGCTCCCCAGGCAGAACACACCAGGAGGAACCAGAACCCATAAAACCCAGGACCTGACTCTCAGAACATACACAATGAAGTTTTAAATTTTGTGAGTTAACCTTACTGCCTTTCCTGGGGATATTGAGATACTGAAATCAGCCACCTTCTATTCCCAAATGAATCCCTTACAAACACATGGAAGGATGACCAACGTTCCCTGACACCTATGGGATTTGGCTCCATATCCTCATCCTATAAGCAGAAATCAAAAATACTGCATGAAACACAAGATTTCATGCTCACCTACCAAGTCAGAAGAATAAGACATAATTTTCTAATGAATGAGTTTATGATGGACATCAACAACAAAAAATTTCCTCCTCTCACTCCCTCTTTTTTTTGTTTTTTTTTTTTTTTTTAATTTATGTAGGAAGTTTTTAAAAAGTAAGAATTTAAAGATTGATGTTTACTCTTATGGACTAATATGGTGTGCTAGCCATGACACTGATCCCTGTTCTATCATGGATAATGCATTATTTACATTAAAGTTTATCTTGCAAGGCCTTTAGTCATTAGACTTATTGTTCACCTTCAAACAACAAAAAAAGTATTTAAAAATAATGGAATAAGGAATGAGTTCAAGTGCTTGAATTTTTTAACTGTTAAAAAATTGTAATAATCTGGTTTCATCCTTGTGGAGGATAAAAAGAAGTTACAAGGAAAAAAGTCATTCATCCAATGAAAATAAAAATTCCATAGCAAAATCATCATAAAGACTTCATAGAGAAGAGAAATACACAAGCAAATCCTTTGGCCACGTGACATCCCAGCAGCTTCTGCTCTGCTCTGTCAGAAACAAACCACCCTCCATTCAACAAGCTCAGGAAATCCCCTGGGTGAATGGCCCCACAGCCTGGGAAAACTCAGCTTTGGGATTTTTGTCTCCTTTCCCTCCTACATGCTGTAATAAAATCCCAGTAATGTGATTTTCTGCAGCTTCCTGTGTCTAAGGGGCTCCAGGTATGGGGATTCTGTCGTTCTGTGATTGCTCACCCAGGGTTTAGTGCAACAGCTTAAGAGCACCAAAGCTTTCATGCCATTAATAATCTGCTTAATTCCACCCTATCTGCGTGCTCAGCTGAGCCCTAAAACCCAATTAAAATGTAATTTATCAGGTCCCAGCATTCAAGGGCATCCCTGGCAATGCATCTGACAGCCTCAGCACCCACATTGTCACACTCTGTACTTCAGAGCACAGTGCCCAGCCATGGCCACTCAGAGCCACACAACTGGATTTTAGTGAACAGTACCTCAGAGAACAGAAATACCTCAGCAAACAGAAATAGAAAAAGTTCATTGCAACTTTAATGCAGAATTACAGTTATGGTGCACCTGTCTGTGTTGCCATTCTCTTTGTGTTGTTTTTTTTTAAATAAATGCAAGAATTGGACAAGGCAGCAAAGATGTGACAAAGATAGAAAAATCCAGTATAATATAGGTGTGGTGAAAAGGTGAGGTTAGTAGGCTACCCTAAAATTAAACACAATTTATTTTATAAAGCAGATAAGCTTCAAGCTTTGGTACAGAATTACAGAATAGGATACAATGATCGAGTTCCAACCCCTTCATACGGACAGGGAGACAAATTAATTGACAAATTATAAACAAACTAATTTCAGAAAATGCTTCATTTCATCCTGTTCTATCCAAAATATTGCAAACTGAAATACTGTAAAGAGTTGCAGTATCTGGTAAAAGGAAAGGTTCTGCAAAGTTTCCAAATATTATGAAATTTGAATCAATACTTCAAAAAATAATCCAATCCAAAAAGAAAATTGCTTATTCCTCCTACTCTAACTAAGCAAGTTTTCAGGGAACTGATTACTGGAGAGGCTTTTTTGCCTTCCATCCCTCAAGTGAAAATATAAAACCCAACTCCATGTGCTCCCAGCACCTGGCTCATACACAACTCTGGAAAAAGCAACAAGTTACTGTGTCACACTTTTATTGCACTTTGGAAGCTGTAAGATAATTTGCCAAATCAAATATCAGCCCCCACCAAACACTGATATATCTGGTTTCACATTATCCCACATTTCACTGCTGTAGAATTTGGAAATTATTTTGTACAATGCACGTGATCTCAAACATTCATGAATTATTTCAGCTGTAGAGCTGAAATAATTCACAAAAAAACTGCAAATAGAACTTACTGCCTCATTTCTATCTGACAGTTCTTATACTGATTTTATTAAAATACACGTTTTTTCCCCGAACAAGTTTCTGAATCTCTTTGTTTCTGAAGAATCCGTTGGTATGAACAAGTTTCAAGGTAACATTTTTTCTTTGTGTACTGTTACATTTTCTTGGATTACAGCTGTACCACACCAGCATGCAGATCTTCAGCGATGCACAAAACATTTCTGATGTGCAAGCATGCCCTCTCCTGGATATCCAGCACCACCATTTCAGCTGAAAATTCCCTAAATTACAGCAAATTCCTCCAGCACTGCCTTGCACAGCCTTGCTCTCATTTGTGAAAACACTCCTGGTGTAAACAAATACCATCCAAAGCAGTGCAGGATAAACTGCAGCTTCACACAGAACTGTGTTATTATCTGTAGTTCACATTGCAAATAGCACTGTAAATAAAAATCAGTAACTGTGATGGTACTGACAGGAAAAGAGCTTTGACCTTTCCTGAGGTGAAGTGCATCCTTGAATATCCAAATGCTGATCAAATCATGATTGAAATCACTTTTATCTCAGCTTCCCGTGCAACAGGCAAACCAAACTATTCAGAATTTGCTCAGTTATGGCAAAAATCCAGTCCAGCTGCTGAGGAGATTCAGGTAAAGAAAATAAATAAAAAGAGAGAAATCTCATGTCTCTGCAAATACAGACATTTGGCACCCCCTTCAACAGTCAAACCCTACATTTATACAATTACTGAAGGATTTTTAATGTGCAAGAGAAGATGCTTTGCAGCCTCCAAGGAAACACAGATTTTTGATGTGGTTTTCTGAAAGCTCACTAATTGCAGTAGGTCCACACTTCTTTATTTTGATTCATTCCCAATCGTTCTATAAATGCATTGGGAATATTTTTCTTTGCATCCAGAAGAATGCAACACCCAACAATGTTAGTCTGGATAGTGTAAATACTGAAAGAAAGATTTGGACAGCAAAAGCAGGAAAACACAGAACTAATAATCATATTGTCATTGGTATAGTGTAAAATTCATGATAAACTTCTGTCATATTGATATGGACTTGCAGACATGGAAAACCAACAAATTAATGGCCCATAAATGCTAACTTCAGTAGAAATAAAATTAGAGAGGTTTTGAACCACACTGTATAGCAAACACTGATAAAGGACTTTCTTTCAGGTGGGCAAACAGCTTTAAAAACATCATTTTCAGACAGAACACATCTGAAATTGAGGCAATGCTTGTCAGCATATTAAAAACACTGGTGCAGAAGTCATTATTTCTGTAAGAACACACTTTAGGAAAAAAAACAAAAAACAACTAATTAATTAATGCAAAATTAAATGAGTTGAACATGAAAACCATTGCATGAAAATGCAGTTTTGGGGGTTGGTATGCTTGGACTTTGTGATTTTTTTTAAGAAACGACACATTTTTATTTTCTCTGAATACACTAAGTTCAAAATTAACAAATACTCTGATAAGGTAGCAACAATAGTCAGACTTCTGTATGCATACATACATGAGATAAAACAATGAGGAATAAAAAAAAAGTTTCTCAAGAAAAGCAAATTTCCTGACTGTTGATAAAATTGGGGTCCTCTTACTGAATTATTTATTCCCAATTATGACACTTAAGAAATTAATATAATATTTTGTAGGAAGGCATTTTGGGTTGTTGGTCAAAAACAATTTAAAAAATCATCAAAATTATATCCCCCACCATTTTGACTGTTGGGCCATTCATTCTGTCATGTGTTGGTTATTAATCTTTCAGTTTAATGGGCAAAGGCAAACACTGCAATTATACAATTAATGCAGATTTCTTTTTAATGTGGAAATGGCAAGGCATTCAAACTTTAATGAGTTGAGACTGGTATGACCTCAATTTTAATGCTGAGTAGGAGAGGCCTAGGCAGACTAAGCCCTACAGAAAATCAAGTTTGGATTTACTGTCAGTCTAGAAAATTTCCATGCTAATTTAGAGGGAAGTATCTTGTTAGAAACATCACTCAACCTAATACATCCATTCAGCCTCAGACTCCATAAACCTCCCGTGATTTATTTACATTTTAACATGACATACAACGCTTTTATAATGACATATCATGGTCTGCCTTTAAAGACAGAGAGCAAAAAGGAGGCAAAATGTTCTCTGGTAAATACCACCAAGGAAAATCCAGCACTGTGACTCAAAACTATCATTTCTTCCCACAAATACTAGAATCACAAAGCCAGAGAATCAGTGAGAGAGGCGTCAAATTCTCCTGAAATGTCCCCTGACCCACAGCATTCCATCATCCAGAGGTTCCTGACCCACAGCATCCATCATCCAGAGGTTCCTGACCCACAGCATCCCATCATCCAGGAGATCCTGACCCACAGCATCCATCATCCAGGAGTTCCTGACCCACAGCATCCATCATCCAGGAGTTCCTGACCCACAGCATCCCATCATCCAGGAGATCCTGACCCACAGCATCCCATCATCCAGGAGTTCCTGACTCACAGCATCCCATCATCCAGGAGTTCCTGACCCACAGCATCCCATCATCCAGGAGTTCCTGAGCCACAGCATCCCACCAACCAGGAGTTCCTAATCCACAGCATCCCATCATCCAGGAGTTCCTGACCCACAGCATCCCATCATCCAGGAGATCCTAATCCACAGCATCCCATCATCCAGGAGTTCCTAATCCACAGCATCCCATCATCCAGGAGTTCCTAATCCACAGCATCCCATCATCCAGGAGTTCCTGACCCACAGCATCCCATCATCCAGGAGTTCCTGACCCACAGCATCCCATCATCCAGGAGTTCCCAATCCACAGCATCCCATCATCCAGGAGTTCCTAATCCACAGCATCCCATCATCCAGGAGTTCCTAATCCACAGCATCCCATCATCCAGGAGATCCTAATCCACAGCATCCCATCATCCAGGAGTTCCTGAGCCACAGCATTCCATTATCCAGGAGTTCCTGACCCACAGCATCCCATCATCCAGAGGTTCCTGACCCACAGCATCCCACCATCCAGGAGTTCCTAATCCACAGCATCCCATCATCCAGGAGATCCTAATCCACAGCATCCCATCATCCAGGAGTTCCCAATCCACAGCATCCATCATCCAGAGGTTCCTGACCCACAGCATCCCATCATCCAGGAGATCCTGACCCACAGCATCCATCATCCAGGAGTTCCTGATCCACAACACATCCCCCAGCTGAAACTCCCTGCCCCAGGGGAGTTCCCACCTGAACCTGAGTGAATAGAAACCCAATAATTGTGGTGTTTTAGGGGGGTCTCCACCTGATGGGTCTAATCTGTGACCTTCATTTTGACCAATTGACATTGAAATTGCACTCACCAAGTCTCGTGAAGCCTTTGGGTGGTGAGATTTTTATCCTTTCCTCCTCTTTCTCCTGAGTTTTCTTAGGTGATTTTTATGCTCTTATATTACTGAAGATGACAACCAAAATGCCTGTGTATCTGTTTTCCTCTGCAAGCAAATTATTCTACCATAAATCCCAGGTGTATATTTACAAAAAACATTCATTTAGGGCTGTTTCACTCCAATCTACCCCAAGGGATTTATTAACAAGACCTGGGCTACCCTCCCCTTTTACAGCAGATTGTAACAGGTGGTTGTAAAGAGTAAATTACTTTATTAAGTTTAAAATTCTACTCATCCCAACAGGGATGTGTAAGCCTTCAATCACCAGACCCTGAAATCAGGACAATTTTTTAGAATATTTGTCATTTCCAAGCAATGAAGTTTCATTTTCTCAGAGTTTTTTTTATTGATTTCTGATTGTAAATGCCAGTGTGGTTCTCTGAATCTGATAAGAAAAACACAACAAACTCTGAATATGGAATTACAAAACCAGGAAATTCATGAACGAATAAATAAATCAAAACTAGCTTGTGCAATTGTAAATGATGCAGCATTTCTGTAAATCTATCAAAAAATAATGGACATGCCTTGTGATGAGGGCCTGACATCATCAAAACAGGAGAGACAGAAGGTTCCTGAAAAGGTGTCTCAAGTCACACTGCAGGGCTGCATTCTTGGACAGTGATTTATGTACAGTCACGAGCAGCCAAGGCACTCAGGAGGGATCCACAAGGCAAAAATCTTAAACTGGCCGAGAAGCAATGCACGGAACACTTGGGAACGCATCCTATTCCTCCAAAAATAACTGCTGTGCTCCTGCTTGCTCCTTTCAAGTACACAAAGACAAAAGTGCTCCAAAAGAGCCAGGTCTATAGTAAAATAGCTCATCTCCAACTTGAAATACAGTGGAAAGCTTTAAACAAGCTGCTGTCCTCTAAAAATTATTTGGCCAGGCAGGAATTTGACAATGGTACTGATGGAAAAACTGCCCTGCTGTGCCAATCGTGCCTGAACCAGTCGATGCTGCTGCTCCAGCCATCAATCTCGTGTCACTCATGCCCAATTCCTCATCTCAGGACAGCCCTGGACATTCCTGTGTCTCATAACTGTAATTTACTGCTCACTGTCACCCAGATTAACCTCACACAAGTCAGCTCCAGAGCTGCAATGTACACACCAATTATTGCTTCTCTTAAATCTGAATTCAGATGAAGCTGTTAAATGTGACAGCTGGCAGTATCTTGAGAGTTTATAGATTTTTCAGTTGCTATCGTGTTTTTCGTTCTCCAATCAAGCACAATAACCAGCTGTCTGCTAAGGACATTTCATCTTCATGTACTGCAGCACTCTGTTTTTCCTTTGAGCAATTCCAATTTTTTACTGATACATTTGTGAAGAGAAGCTGCCAGCAGGCTTGTGCTTTCTCATTTGTTTTTCTGCTATTTTGCCATTTCAAGAAATGACATGTTCTTCTCTATAGGGAACAGGAATTAGAGCCTGTAGAAGCTCAGGAGTGAGCAGGTAGTAACTTTAGGAAGAGTTCAAAAAGCAGAACATTAAGTAACATTAAAGTAGGGTCTTCCAAGAGCACATTGCACAGGATTGCATCCAGATGGTTCTGGAATATTTCCAGAGAGGGACATTCCACAACCTCTCTGGAAATCTGCTCCAGTGCTCAGAAGTGATCCTCAGAGCTAAACATTAAATCATGAGTAGTAATGCAAGACCCCGTTAAGGACTGATCATACCACTCAGACACACAGAAATATTATCTGCCCAAAAAAACCAATTACAATTTAAAAAAACCCAAACAAGCTCATCTGGAATGTCGGCAGGGACTGGGAGCAGGAACACTGGATAAGAGGGAAAGCAAGGCAGGAGAATGCAAGCTGGCTTAATAATGAGCCCAGAGGCTTTAGAGGAGAAAATGATATTTGAACCAGCTGGGAAATGCCTTTTCAAATGCAGATTTGAATTAATGCCAAGCCAGTACTGGAATGATTACAGAGGTCTTTAACACTCACAGCTTACTCACTTGTCAACTGCTTTCCAAATTTATCATTAATACACCCCAGCAACACCACATTCAGTCTTGTCTCTGGCACTGAATCTGATGATGTCAGAGGGAATTCAAAGCATCCTTTTTTAAGCATATTTCTCTAAGGATATAATTTCCTCCCTTTCTCATGTTAATCAGACCAGCAGCACCCTGAGTCTTGCTAGAAAGGGTGCCCAGCACTGGGGTGAGTTTGGCAGCACGTTTCTGATCCAGGAGTTTCAGAGCTGCAGCTCCCAGGTTCCTGGTATTTTTGCTCCCTGACAGCCTGCAATACAAATCATGAAGGATCCAGGAGAGAAAACCAGCAGGAAACTAGACCCCAATCAGAGCTAACCATCCGTAAAATAAGGCTTTCATTTGGACAAATGGAAAACAATTGCATTAAGAGCTTCTCTGGAGCTGCATTTAGGTCTTCTCTGTAGGACATAAGTCTAGAAATGTAATTTTATTTTGAGATAAATACCATAATTTATCACATATACATAAAAAGCTGAAAAATACCCTATCAATTTTCTCTGAGACCCTGGCAAAAAAGTAAGTCCTATGACACAGGAGACTGAGAATTCTCCTGCTTTTGTTTCCCAAAAGTAACAGATTCTAAAGTTCAGATGAGTTCATGAGAGAAATAAAAGATACCATGCTGGGATAAGATTTTCTCAAAGTTACTGATAAAGCAAATGAAGAATATGCATATTTCTGGATATACAAAGAATATATAAAACAGAATAATAAAATTACCTGTCCCTCATGTCCATTGAAGTTCTTGCAGAGAACTCCCAGGGATCTCCCTTGAGGGTTTAGGTACTGTGAGACTGGTCACTGCAGTAACTACACAAACTTACAATTATTCACAGAACTAGTAAAGAGCCTAGGGACTAACTGAAAACGTGATTTGACAGGCAGGAAATGGAGCAAATCAACATTTATCTGAGGAGAAGGAAGCAGAAACCAAAACACATCTTTTGTAATAGTAAATAATACAACTGCAGAAGCAGCACCATTTTTACTTACTTAAGTGAAATCTCCTCTATCCTTTTTTCTACCAACATTTTTTTTTCAGGCTTTTCTTTGGTCACCAAAATTTTGAAATTATCTACTTTTTCTTCAACTCATAGCCCTTTCCTTCAGCTCTTGAAGTTTTGTAAGGAACACCCCTCTGAACCCAAATCACAGAAGTAGATGAATAGAAAGGAACTATTTGAAGCTGGAGAAGGCCTGAACTAACATTGACTGAACAGCTCATTGCCAACACCCTGCCCTTCATCGTCTGCATCCTTTAAATATCACCACAAAATATTTACTTTGCTGGATGCTCATTTGATCAACACTCACCATCCCAAAATAATCACCATTTTTCAGCTGCCATCAAACAGAAGAAACCCCAAAACATGAATGTCTGATTAATTTCACAATTTCTAAAGCAAGAGCAGGACTGCAGCAGTTTAAAGCCACATGGGCAGAAGATGTTAAATATGTCCATCTTTGTAAAATCAACCTTGATCAGACTTAGGACTGTCTCATTTTGGTGTGTGCCATTCACTTTTTACTCTTTTGAAACTCATGAAAACTTTAAAACACTTTCCGAGTGAGATCTTTTGTTTTACTGAACATGCTCAGAATTATTGAGAACCCAAGAAAATCAATCCACAGGTTTCAAGGAAATAGGTTTAATATCAAAGAAAATTCTGCCAGGGCAGAACAGATGAAATTCCATCCTCAGATAACAAGAGCTGCCTACAAGCTCAGGATCTCATCTTCTCTCCTGGCTATGGGGACTTAATTAATTTATCAGAGAAGTCTAGAGATATTTAACTTACCCCCTGCCCATATTAGATTATAACAGTTGGCTCTTCAGGCTCTCTTGGCAGTATTGATCTGATCTCCAGTATTGATCTGGTCTCTGACAATTATAACTGGAGTTTAAGCAACAGAGGCTCAAATGATTTAATGAAGAAGGAGTCTGGCAGTTTGTCCTTTCCTGGAGCACACATGACTTGGAAGTGGGGCTGGCAGCTATAAACTGACCCATGGAGGGTTCAAATGCCTCAGAGGGGCAGATTGAGGAGTCAGTGCTCAAACAAGCATTGGAATTTTTTAACCTGTTATCTTAAAATGGCATCCACCCTTAAAGAGCTGAATTTTACCTGTCCCTATGTACAAAAAAATCTAAATGTAGGCATAGTAATATGTAATCTTAATCTCATCCCTTGTAACTGCTGACATCAGTGTGGAAATTGTCATTGTCAAATTCTATCACACCAGATCTGGTAAAATCAGAAGTACTGCATTTCCTGTAATTTAAGTATATATTCAGTTTTTATACTGTTTACTTAATAGGTATAAAAAAAAAACTTACTTTACTTGACTACGTTTCAGTATAAAGCAGAAAAATAATTAAATAACAGGGGTTGTTCAAATCAGACTAAGAAGGACACAAAAAAGGAAAAAAAAAAAGACTGTTTTAAAAACCATACTGTGGAAACCATAAAAGCAGCTGCTCTCAACATTATGTGTTTAAGTAAAAATGATGAAAAAATATCAGCAACCTTCAGTGCAGTCATAAATGCCTGCAAGAATTTAAAACTCTCTTCCCTCTGTAGATGCAGTCAGAAATAAAAAAAGAATGTTTCTGGTTCAGGGCCAAATTGCATCATTACCAAAACTCTATGTACTGAAAAAGAGACACCACAATAAAATAAGAAGCCACCACTCATCAGTTCCTAAAGTTTCTTCCAAAGACCTTTAAGGTTTGTTCCAGTATTGTTTCTACAAAGCAAGATTTTTTAAGAAGAAACCCAGCAAGTTCTTTTCCACCACAGCCTCATCACCTGGTATTTAATGTCCTCTTTTATAACTTCTAACCCACAACACACCAGCAAAACTTCACATTCATTCAAGCTCTCACAAGAACCTGTCAACCATCACTTCAGAAAAACTAAAAAGCAGACAATGCTTTTTAATTCAATCCAACAGCTATTCCTTGAGGTGACTATTACATGGAACAGTACCCTTGAAAAGCAACATGTAAGTCTGAACTGTAAAATGAAGTGACTCAAGGACTGAAGTTTGCATATTGATACTGAATTGCACCACTCCAACAACTGTAAAAGTACCAATTAAAATAACAACATTAAAGGTCTATCCTTGAACACCCTCTCTTCAGCATTATTTTGATTATTCCAGTGAAATGGGATCAAAATGAGTCATCTGATGCTCTGGGAGCAACCAAACACAAGAAAAGCAAAGTAGAGGATGCTCAGTTTGATACCTATTGGCAAAACATGTTGATTTTAAATCAGGTTGTTGATGTTGCTTTGGTCTTTTCCCCACATCCTGAAAAGGACATAGCAATAGAACATCAGTTTTAACACACAACATTGGGTGGAGAGAATTTTCTGGGACAAGCTGTGCAGAACAAAGGTCATGCACTGCCAGTTCACACCACACTGAACAACTCCACACCTCTGGAAACCCTGCCCAGAGAGTTGTTTCTAACATTGTGTGAACAGCAGTAGTGCTGAACTCGCTGCTTTCCAGGGAACTCTTTCAGAGCTCCACCAGAAAGTGAAACCTTCAGTGGTTTAAACCATTCACCAAAAAGTCAACCTCTTATGAATACCTATAGGTAACCTGCTAAAAATCAAACACAATGACCATCCCACAGGGGCAAGCATGCTGAAAATTACCCATATCCACCTTCAGTAAGAAAATAACTCTTGGGCCACTTCACATTAAATTACTCACCAGCGTTTTCGCTTTAAAAAGCGTTCTACTCCCAAAGGAATTGCTAGTTATTACAGAAGAATACAATTTTTATGCCAAATTCACGGGAGCTCCTTGGCAGGTGCAACACCACCCCCTGAGCTTCTGACCGTACCCGACCCCTGCCAACGCATCCAGAAGCGCAACAAGCGAACGGCGCCGGGCGCGAGGCCGCGATACCGGAGAGCCACCAAAGCAGCAGCTGCAGCCGCGGGGGTGTCCCCAGGGCCAGCAGGGGGTGTCCCCAGGGCCAGCAGGGGGTGTCCCCAGGGCCAGCAGCGGCCGTCACTTACGTTGTTCATGTACTCGGAGAGCAGGTCCTGCAGCGCCTGGCGCACGGCGTTGCACTCGGCCACGATGCGCTCGCGCCGGTCGTCGCGCGTGCACGAGGAGTCGGCCATGAGCGCCGCGCCGCTGATGATGCTCTCCAGCCGCTCCTCCAGCGACGGCCGGAACCGCGCCTCGCTGAACGTCATCGGGTCCAGGATGATCTTGTTCTGCAGGGAGAAGGGAAAACGGTGAGGTCCTGGGCCCTGGGTGTTTTCAGCACCTTTGGAGAGGTTTTTTTAAGTCTTTTCTACAAACAATTTGTTGTAGAATACCAGGTTGGAAGGTGTCCTGGGTTGATGCTAAAATTGTATCCCCATTAATCTCTTTAGCTCAGAAATAAATGTTGTACCTTTAAAGCAGGATTTGAGAGTGAAGGAGAAGCTGTGCAATGTCTGAGGTGGTTGTTTTCTAAACATAAAGATCAGAGTTTTCAGCTTTCCCTCACACACGGCCTGTGCTGGCTGCAGTGTGGACAGCAGGACAGAGCTCTCCTTTGCTTTTTGTCAGTTTTTGGCT
>VZTB01008809.1:142069-171659 GCA_013397245.1 Thryothorus ludovicianus
GCTCTGTCCCAGTCTGTCCCTGGCTGTCCCAGTCTGTCCCTGTCTGTCCCAGTCTGTCCCTGGCTGTCCCAGTCTGTCCCAGTGTGTCCCTGTGTGCAGGGAGGGTCAGAGCAGGTGCCAGGCTCTGCTCCAGGGCCCAGCAATGTCCCCAGAGCCCCGGGCAGGGACTGAGCCCAGGGAGTTCCAGCTGAACATGAGGCAGAACTTCTTCCCTGTGCAGGGAGCAAGGCCTGAGCAGAGCCCCGAGAGGCTGGGGAGTCTCCTCACTGGGACATTCCAGAGCCACCAGGACACAATCCTGTGCCCTGTGCTCTGGGATGGCCCTGCCTGAGCAGGGAGCTGGGACTGGGGACCCTGCTGTGGTCCCTTCCAGCCTCTCCCACCCTGGGATTCTGTGCATACTTCCACACTTCTTAAGCCTTGAAGATGAACAATCTACACAGATCAAATATCTCCAGAATCTCTGATCTCTGAAACCCAACTCACCATTTTCACAAGCAAATGTGTCATATTCTATGAATAAATTCAGGAATTTCTTTATAGACTAGATACAAATATCATTTAGATTTTGAATAATAAACTGTGTAGCACAGAGGGTGTATAATTAACCCAAGCCAGCTTTCCTCACTTTGAACTGTAAGAAAGGAATATATTCTGGGTTATTTCTAAATAAGGAGAAATCTTTATGATGATCAAAAAGTAGCTCATGAAATATTAAAGTCACTCAGTTGTGCTCAATAACTTTTCATCCATATCCCATAAAAATTTTTGCATAATTCATTTGTAGGCTTAAATATCATTAAATATTTGTTTGGGATATCTGTTAATGACAGTTCAGGATTACAGAGTACTTCAGGTTGGAGTGAACTCCTGGAGGTTATATTTTAACACCTCCTTAAAACAAAGTCAGTTTTAACATCAAGCCAGGTTGCTCAAGGCTTCATCCACTCCAGATTAGAATTCCATCCCTGGAGATTTTCCAAACCTCTCTGCCTCCTGTTTGAGTTCCTGATCACCTCAATGGGTGACAATGGGTGATTTTTTCCTTCCCAATATCCAGAATTTTCTCAGAATCACCTAGTGCCATTTGCACCTCATCTTCACACCATGAACCCCAGTTTTGTTTAAAATATAACAAATAATGATGTAATTACTTTCTGATGGGTGGTCATACATAAATGAGAGTCTAGATGTTTATTTTAAACTCTTTCTCAAATATATTAAAAGGAAAACAGGTTTTGGAGTTTGGGGGAAAAAGGAGACTGGGGATGAGAACCATGACAACTCCTGATCTTCAGTTACCAAAGAAACAGAATTTTTTGCTTACAAAAGTTATTACTCCTCTTCAAAGAGACCTTGGTGCCAAAATTCAACTTCAGACAATGTTATTGACATCTATAAAACCCTTACACATATATTAACAAGGAAATAATGTCTTCTTGGAAAGGAGAAAAAAATAGTTGGCAGGAAATCTGGCTAAATAAATTTCTTTAAAAGTTGTAATTTCCTATCACTTCCTAAAAGCCAGTTAATGAGCGATGAATGCAAATGAACTGGAACATTTTACATTTCTAATTAGTTAACGAACATTAGAGCCATAAATCAAGGACTGATACCATAATTCAGTGCTTATAATTAAGTGTTTTAAACCTCTTTATAAATGTTCAGATTACTGTAAACATACATCATTTTTGGCTGCAGTTGCTGACACAAAATCCAAGAAAATTAATTTTAATATAATTGAAGACTTGTTTGAAAACTGTCAAAACTTGTGATAAAAATCTTCTTTAAATATAGTTATCTATTCTCTCCTCAACTCTTCTTTTTTCCTTAAATTATATCCAAGGTGTGTTTACAGAGAAGTTGCCATGTTTCAATAAATATTAAAGACTTCTAAAAATAAACCTCTTCATACGAAGTACTGCTATAAACCATCCTTCTCTTGTTCAGAAGGCAATAAACTATCTCACACACTAACAAACTAGAGCACACAACTTCAGAAATTTAAAATAATGGATAAATTATTCATACTTGAACTAAAACTACTGAAAATAACCATATATGTAACATAAATGTATTGTATAATCAGAGAGCACATCATTATTGAAACCTTCTGACATTCATCTGCATTAGAATCTCATTTTCAACCATACCAAAAAACCTCTCACAGTCTTTATTAGAAATAGAACGCAAAGCAAAAGCAAAACATTACATTAATAATTTAAAACAATTTTACAACTCAAAAAAACCTAGAATGACTGTATCATTGCCTGCATTATCCAATTAAATGACTTCATTATTATGTGCAATTGCCTTACTGCTCATGAAAAATCTGCTCATCCTCTGGTTTCTGTGCATAGAAAATCTTAAGGAAATTTCAGCACCTTCTTCAAAACCTCTGCCTTATTTATTTGTTAAACACAAATTAATTAATATGTTTAGAATGTGAAACCTTCGGGTCAGAGACCATTTCCTAACATGGTTCCTAAAGATTCAGAATCACAGAATTACAGAATGGTAAAGGTTGGGAAAGAGCTCTAAGACCACCAACCATAAACCCACCACCACCACATCCACCAAGTGCTACACTGATCCTGGTTTAGGGCAAATTCGGGAGGAAACCTCCAAAGGGGTCCCTCTGGAAAGCAAAGTCAAGCAGCCTCTCTCCCCACTGCTTCAGAAGACATAAATCTCCTACAAGAAAAGTGGAAAAAACTGTTTATTTAACAAGTACTCACAACATTAAAAAATGAGTAACGTTAAACCATGGAATCTCCCATTTTTCTGAAGAGATGGCAAATTCAGAGGGTCCTTCTCGTGGGGTACAGCTGGGCTCACTCAGTCTCTTATCAGTCCCTCCTGCACTGGAAAATGTCACATCCCAGGCCCTGGTGGGCCACAGATGTGGAATTTTGGGGTTTGTTTGGGTTTTCAGTTCAGAGCAGAGCCAATTAGTTTCAAGAAGAAGAAAATCTATAGTTTTTCTTTTTGCCTCAGCTAGCTAAAAAAACTAAATAAAAGCAAAGCAGAGCTCTCTCCTGCTGTCCCCTCTGTCCACACTGCAGACACAGTAAGAGAGAATCTCGGGGAGCTGATGCCAGCTGGAGGCTGAGCTGGAACAGAGAGCAGACAGAGCAAAAGGATAAAGCAGGGATTTATGAAAAGGCCTCAATGGGCACACCTGGGCAGCACAAGAGCCTGGCTGGGCTACACCCAAGATGCCCCAAAATTGTCACAAAATGGACAACCAGTCACAAGGTCTCACACTTTTATAAGTTCTGGTCCATCAGCATATTGGAGTCAACTGCCCAACCACAGCTTCAGGTTATGAAGCTCCATCCTTCTTGGTTTTCCTTTTCACTTCACCATTGGTTTTGTTCTCAGGCTTGAAAGTTGTCCTTGGTCCCAAGCTAGAGAAGGAATTGTTTCGTGTCTCCCTACTCTGTGAAGAGACCTTAAGAGCACTTAATATGAAACCTAAAGCCACCCACTAAAACAGCACAGAATTTAAAAATTACAAAAGCTAAACTTAAAGCATCAGAGTAGGTGCAGTTTCTAAAAACAAACTACGAGTTTCTTCTCCCCCACTTTGCTCTCAGAGCCAGTCCTGAAGGTGCAGAATTGAATGTCCAGCACAAACAGAATGGACAACTGGGGATACAAGCATCATAAAGCCACCCTAGGACACACATCCATGGGGTTTCTAACACTTCCTGAGACACAGGGAGTGTCTTAGCACAAGGAAAATCCAATTTTTAAGGTAAATGCCACTGCAGAGTGTGATAGATATTTTAGATAAACAATGCCACAACTACGAGCCAGCAGGAAATACTGCCACAGTGCAGAAGGCAGCTTATGATGTACTGAAGGACCGAGTTTTTCTGAGTAACTTGAAGACAAGACTGTATAAATAAGAGTGTTTGATGTATTTCTTTGTCAGAAGCGCCTGCACTACTGCGAAAACAAATGCTGTGGGCTTGCAGGTTTGGTTCCTACACCTTTGTCCATGTCTCCTGCAATGCTAACAAGGTTTGTTCAGCAATAAATCAAATGTTCTTACTTGCCACAATGCTGAGTTACAGACACACCATACAGTGTGACAGTGCAGTGCTGCACTGCAGCTTCCCATCAGCTGCTCTGGAGTGATGAAATAACAGAAATAATTCACAGGGGATCTCTGTGGGACACGCAGGGACACACACGGACACACTTCCTTGTGAGAAGGCTAAAACCTATTTATCAAAACATCTGACTCCATATTTAGAGTATTTCCACACAGAGCAGGGATTGGAGAAGAAGGCTGACACCTCTCCCATCCTATTGGTCAAGACAACTGCCCATCAGTTGTTCTTCACACCAAGAGAAAGTGTGCACACAACTTTGTTGTATTAAAAACATATTTCTGATAACAACACCTGTGTGTGTGAGAAAGAACTAAGAACTATGAAAAACATCAAGTTAGAAAGTGCCTCAGAAAACTTGAAAAAATGAGGGTGACAAGGAGGTTCCAAGAGAGCTGGAGAGACACTGTGGACAAGGGGATGGAGTGACAGCATGGGGGAATGGCTGCCAGAGCCAGGGTTACATGGGAGACTGGGGAGAAATTCTTTATTATGAGGGTGTCAGCGGCTGCCCCATCCCTGAAAGAGTCCAAGGCCAGGTTGGATAATGGGGCTTGGAGCAACCTGGGATAGTGGGAGGTGTCCCTGCCCATGGCAGGGGGTGGTACAAGATGGTTTTTAAGCCCCTTTTCAATTTAAACCATGCTGTGATTCTCTGACCTTTCCCTCTGGCTGCACCCTGGATGCACCCACAGCAGCTTCAGGAGCATCCCACTCAGGCAGAAGTGCACAACCACGAGCAGAAGCAACAGCTCCCACCTTCCCAACCCCCTCCTGACTGTGCTCCAAATTTAAATGGAGATGCTGCTTCCCTGAAATAGAGGTGGTGATCACTCCTCACATACCTAAGCTACAGAAGCATCTCAGAGGTGCTAAATAAACACAGGCAAAATAGTAGCAAGTGCAGCCTAATTAGAACATTTCACTCAGTGCTCTTTTCGAGCTATTATATGTAACGTGAAAGAAAATGTACTATGTTTTTGATTCAGCACTTCAGATATTCATATTTACATTAACAAGAAGATAAGAAACCTGCAATGATTTGAATAATAACTGTACTGCTGCTGAAAACACATTTCCTTATAGATGATAATTAAGTTTTTAAGGTGTGTTACTTTTCTGTGTTTTTAGTACGTCTAACCAATTTGTGCTTGGGGATTCACTACAAAAATTCCTTTGCAAATAAACTGGCCTGCTGCAAACAGGTTACATGTATTCTGATAGGGAAGCACAGGCAATAGTTGGTGTGCTGGCTAAAGTTTCTTTCTACCCAAAAGAAGTAGTAGCAAAGTGCTGTGGTTAAACTCCAATAAGTATTTTTGATTGCAAAATCTTTCCACAATACTAGTTTACTATACAAGAGCATTTCAGGGGAAAAAATAAATTTACAGACATAAAAAAAAATAAACCAGAAGTCCACTAGATGGTGCTGCTATACAGCAAATGCAGCTCAGCAGCACCATTCCCACTGCTAAAGGGGAATTAAGGCAAGGAGATCCTAATCCAGTTACCCAGGGTGCTTCCCTTTACTCAGATCACATTCTTGCCATGCATCTGCTGCCAGAATCCTGACATTTCCAGTGCTGTCCCTTGTACTCTGGAGCTGACCCTTTCCACAGGAATATAGAAACAAGCCATATACACACAGAAGGGGTTGTAATGGGAAATGCAGCAACAACTGAAAGGAAAAGCCTGTTTGGCCCCTCAGCATCATCAGGTCTCCAAAAATTTACTCTTGATTCTTCCTAATTTGAGACATCAGTTCAGCATCCTCAAACACACAGCTCTGCAAACAGGTGAAGCTTTTGGGTTTAGTGTAAAACACAACATTTTGCTGTTGGTTATTATTTTCTTAATATGCAAAGCATGACCAGTCTGATGTCTCCCCACTCGGGGGAGATCTGAGGAGTGCAGAAAGTGCCGAAGTATCTCACGACTGCACACAAGTTTTAGAAACACTGAGGTGCAGCCTGGCTGCCTTCACACAGGAAATCAATGGCTTGACATTACTGCAGTGCAAAAGCCACTTCAGCTGCACCAGGGATTAAAAAATCCAACTTGTATTTTGGGGCTCCCAACGCAAGAAGTTTGTGGAGTTGGGGGAATGAGTCTAGATGAGACCCACAAGGTTGATCAGAGGGCTGGAGCCCCTCTGCTCTGGAGCCAGGCTGGGAGAGCTGGGGGTGCTCAGGAGAAGAAAATGCTCCAGGGAGAGCTCAGAGCCCCTTCCAGAGACTAAAGGGGCTCCAGGAGAGCTGGAGAGGGACTGGGGACAAGGGATGGAGGGACAGGCCAAGGGAGAATGACAGGTTGGACAGGGCTTGGAGCAACCTGGTCTAATGGGAGGTGTCTCTGCTCATGGCAAGGGGTTGGAACGAGATGATTTTTAATATCCATTCCTACCCAAACCCTTCTGAGATTCTACAATATTTCATCCAAATCCCTACATGATGTTATCTGAAGTTGCAGAACACTTTCCCCACTGCATTCCTAGTTAAATTCAATATAGAGCTGCTATTATACAGAAATTGATATTTCTGGGCTAGAGGTACTCAAGCTCAACAAGTCTGGCTCCAAATTGCCATCAGATGTGCTGTAATATTTTTGCAATTGTTTTTTATGAATTTCAGTGGTGAAACAAGCACATTTCAATTCTTCTTTTGAAGCTCACATTTTGTCCTGTTCTCTGCAGCATCACAAATCACTTCTCCAAAAAACATATTTACAAGCAAATTGCAATTCCATAAATGTTCTGCAAAAATCCATTCTCAGATCATTTAGCAGTTATTTGTCCAAAAAGGAACATTTTAAGGTAGTCACTTAATGACACAGCATTTCTGTCTGCTTCGTTTCTGCCACTTTTTGACAGCTCTTAATTTTATTACCAAAAGAAAGCAGACTTTGCTATTGCCATATCCAGATCCTTTGTCTTTTAGTTTCTCTTTTTCCCCTCATTGCACACTTATTAGATATTTCACTCCATTTAAGGTGCACTGCATTCTCTAGTCATGCAAAATATTCCTAAAAGAGCTTTAATGTAATCACAAAATACGTTATGATAGCCCATTTATTAATTATGAGCTGCATTTAACAGCCTGGAGGACAGTGGCCAGTGCCATCAGACTCTTTCTCATCAAATTGAGTCATCTCCCAAAGAGTTGACTTGTTCTGTTCAAAAATCCATTAAAGATTGAGTTACTCTGCCTGTAATTTCTCAGTTCAAATGCTGCTCATGACAAAAACCAGTACAATTTCAGTACCCTGGGACCTATCCCAAATACATAAATACCTCAAGTACTAAAATTCATTTTAACCACCTCTTTCAATTCTGAACCGTATCAAACCAGAGAACCTGAGTTGGAACCCTAAAGGATCAACCAGACCCAGGACAACACCAAGAGTCCCACCCTGTGCCTGAGAACTTTGTTCAAATGTTACTCTGGCAGCTCTGGTGCTGTGACCACTCCCCCTTCCATTCTTTTAAATTCCTTTATAAACCAGATTATTTTCACACTCAGAAATCAGAGAGTAAAGGGGTCACCCACAGGCTCAGCAGTTCAAGACGTAACAAGGACTAACACTGCTAGACTGAAACTTTAAAGACAAAATACAAACAAACAATAAATCCAATATTAAAAAAGATAAAAAAATGATAAAACATCAGCTAAAACAACATCAATTATAGGGCTTGCCTGTTTGGATTAACATATATTAAAACTAAGCATGATCTATTTCCTTTAACAAATAAAATATCATTTTATTCCATTGCTAGAGGCAGAACTTGCACAAAAAAACACAAAAGACAGGGAGAAAAGTCAGCTGAGCCATCTCATCAGTTCTTTCTGGAGCAAGACAGAAAACAACAGATATTTGCTTTCGGCATCAGTGAAAAGGGGTTTTGGTCCTTTTTTCCTTTAGATATCTTCTCCTCCCCTTTCTATGTCAGAGGATTTATAAATTCTATTTAATTTTATTGCAGATAATTCAAGCCTTGCTTCAAACACAGGAATAATCCTTTTTATGGAGTTATGGTGCATGCATAGTAAACAGCTTTATATTTACAACACCATTACACCCACCCTCCCAGCACTGTACAAGAATGATTACCCTCATTTTTCACATCCAAATCTAAAGGAAATTATTTAGAATTGCTTAAAATGTAAAGCACTTTAGGTTACTCAGTCTGAAACCCCTAGAATCTGAACTTCCACTGTGATTAGCACTTCTGAGGTGTTGTCAGCACTTCCCACTGACACAGCTACACTCCTCAGGATTCAGGAATTGCAATTCCAGGCCATATTCTGAGAGGAGGCACCTTCCTACTCACCAGAGATCCCAAGTGCCCAGTGAATCCTATTTTTACCTGTCACTGCCCCCTCTCTGTTCCATCATGGAGAACACATTCCCCAACAATCTGTGTGCAGCTCTTGCTGTGGCACAATCATGGAATCACAGAATTGTTAGAATTGGAAAAGTCCCCTTGGATCATCGAGTCCAACTCCAGTCCTGCCAAGGGCACCACTGACCCCTGTCCCCAAGTGCCACATCCCCATGGCTTTTAAATTCTTCCAGGGTTGGGGACTCCAGCACTGCCCTGGGCAGCTGTGCCAGGGCTGGACACCCCTTTGGGCAAAGAAAACTTCCCCAAAATGCACCCTGAGCCTCCCCTGGCCCAGCCTGAGGCCGTTCCCTCTCCTCCTGTCCCTGTTCCCTGTTCCCAGAGCCCGACCCCCCCGGCTGTCCCCTCCTGGCAGGAGCTGTGCAGAGCCACAAGGGCCCCCCTGATCCCCCTTTGCTCCAGGCTGAGCCCCTTCCCAGCTCCCTCAGCCCCTCCTGGTGCTCCAGAGCCTTCCCCAGCTCCGTTCCCTTCCCTGGACTAAATGATTCCTTTACTTTATTTCCAGATATAAATATAGATTTTTACACCCATATATATTTTTATCCCTTTGCAGTTCCCAAATGCACAGCAGTGTCAGTGCCATCTATCTTCATCTCAGTTTTCATCCAGCTCATGTTTCCTGGTCCTTCTCACTGCATTTCTTCTCACTCAATAATTTCATTCTCATTTTCTCTACCTCCCCACCACACTCCTGTTTGATGTGTAGGTCCTGTCTCTGATGCACACCACGAGGGCTATGGGGAGGACACCAGAAAAATCCATCCCAGAATTTAACATGTGCCAACACAGCAGTCCCTCGATAACCAGAACAGATGAGACTTTACCAGATCAAAATTACAATTTCCTGAGTGAAAACAGAGCTTTTTCAGAGTTCACAGTAAGTTCTTCAAAAACTCATCTACAAAACTTCCATAAATTTGGCCAAGTGTCATGAGGGGGAAATAAACTGTGCATTCACAGTTGCATAAAGAAGTCAGAAATCTTTCATGAGCATAAAATATATGCCAAATTTTAATAATAAATTACCAATAAAACCAGGAATACCGGTTTCAAAATGATCATGGAAGTTAAAGGACAAAGCATCTAGGCATTAAACACGTGCTTTTGCCATCAATCAACTTCAAATAGGACTTTAAAGAAAAAAAATCTAAGCAACAGATTTGTGAGCTCTCCTTATTTCTTCATAAATTATCTCTGAGAAGCAAAAAAATGACAACTATCTTCAAAATTTTGCTGCTAATAATTCACAGGTGACTTTACACAACCTCCCAATGTATAGAGTGAAAAATTTTCAAAAGACTTAGTTAAACACAATGGCTGTGCTTCAAATAGGAAGAATAATTATTTGTATTCCATGTGATGATATTTTGACTTAGAAAATGTTCAAATTATTCACACTGCAGTGTTTTGAAGCATTAAGCCACAGAACACTGATTCTGAAATTTGAAGGCTGAGAAGTGCTAAAAATTATGGAAAAAACCTGTAAAGTTATTTTTAATATAGGAGAATCATCTTGGCATACAATGCAGAGTTTAGTAAGCACTTCATACCAAATAAAAACTGATCTCAATTAATATGACTGAGACTGTAAAATAAATATTCTGTAAAATTACTTTCATTAGAAAATACAAAGTTCCTTTCTTTTGCTGAAGTAATATACTGCCATCATAAAAAGCAATTTTTTTCTCCACCACCTTTTTACTCCTTCCATAGTTTCACTAGTTTGGTAATATTTCTTGTTTTCTTGCTTGTAAAACATAAAGGTAAATTCACAATCATCCCACCATCACCAGCTGTAGATTTTGACCTTCCCTGGAGGTTAGGGAATGTCAACTTTGTTGCAAAATTCAGTGGGAATAAATCTCATTGAACAGCTAAGCAGTGAGCTAGAAAATGGAAAATACAATTGTTTCAGTCTCTGTATCCTTCTAAGTCAAACTTTTCATTTAGTTTCCTAAAATGAGAGAGAGAGAATTCCCTAAAAAAGCTGTTTTTCCACATTGAATTATGAACAGAACACGCTACTATAGCTACACATCTCCCACACAGGCACGGCTCCTGCAACATCCCAGAAAGTGAAAAAGACTTTACCTGAGGGGAAAAAGGATGAATATTCTCATAGAGGCCAGGACAATATCTGATGTCTCGCACAGTCTTCACTGCGTTTATTTTCACTAAGCACAACGACTCTCTTTGCATTGAACAGCAGCCTTTTTTCCAGAAGGCAGCAGCAGCATCATCAGTTTGGGACTGATGTCACATGTTTTCTGTCCCTGTTTGTCAAACCTTTGCTGTCCAGAACGTGCAAAGTCCCACACAAAAGCCAGAGCGCAATCAGAGCACACAGGGATGTTATTCCCAGGATCTTACCAACCAGGGACCTGCAAGCTGAGAGGGCCCTGAAAACCCTGAGGAATTCCTTAAATCTTAACCCACAGTAATTATGCAGGAAAAACCATGGATGTAAGAATAGCTGGAGGAGACAAGCCCAGTCCAACATGCTGTGAGATGAACCACCTGCTGTACTGGTTTAGGGCAAATTTGGGAGAGGGGAAGAAAGGAAAACAAACCTCTAAATGAACCACCCCTCCCCTTAGCTGAATCGGGATAGGAAAAAAATTTCCTTGGTAGAAAGTGGAAAAAGTTGTTTATTTAACAGATAAAACACTCCCCAGCCCAACAAACGAAGGAACAACCCTGAACAACAAAAACCTCTCTGTGCTCCGCAGAGATGCCACAAAGTCTCTCTTGTGGCTGTAGCTCGGTTTAGCTGCTGTCGGTTCCTCTGGTGGAAAGGCCAGGCCCAGGCCAGGCCCGGTGGCCAAGGGCTGAGCTCCTGGTGCCCTTTTGGGTGTTTAGTCCAGAGCAGGTCAACAAAAAAAAGTTTCAAGAAAAGGAAAAAAAAACGCAGTTCGGAGAACTTCTCTGCCTCGGCCAGCAAAAAAACTAACAAAAAGCAAAGGAGAGCTCTCTTGTGCTGTCCACACCCTGCTAAAAGCACAGGCTGAGAGAGTCCAAAAAAACTGCAGACTCTTATCTTTATGTTTTGAAAACAACTGCCTCAGGAATTCCAGTGTGTCTTCTTCACTCTCAGATCCAATTTTTAAAGGTACAACACTTATTTCTGAGCGAAACAGATGAATGGGGATACAATTTAGCATCAACCCAGGACACCTGCACTGCAGCTCCACTTGCAGCCCTAAATGCAGCAGGACTGAGCAGCTCCTGATTGCAAGTGGCAGATGCTGGGATTGCAACCTTGTGTCTTAATCAAAGTGAAAAGGACACCATTCCCCAATAACAACTTCAACCAATCTTTGCCTTAAGTCAAAATGAAAGATGAAAACATTGTCAGAGACTTGTCTGCAATAACCTTTTTGTTCACTGCCTGAAGAACAACTCTCACATGTGAGATGGGGAGAAGTCATCAGACAGGACTGCTAATGAAATTAACAGTGAAACAATTAGCTGTCAGGAAAGTTGCTTAAGCAAAACTGTATCTATTGCTGGAACAGAGGCTGCAGCACTTTGCCCACAGCTGAACTGACTGCTATCAACTCTCTTTGAAAGATGCTTTTTCCATGCCTTTGATGAACATAATTCATGATTCAAGTTGAATGTTAATGTTTCCAGGACACTGAGCTCCATCGCCATCTTCATTTTTTCGTCTTGTCTTCCTGACTTGCTAGACAAACATGATTTTACCACTCAAGCTACCCTGGATCTTGGTCATATAAACTGACAGATTAATCAGACTTTGCATTTTCTAGAATCATGTAGTGAGATCTGTCAAGGATCCTAAGGATAACAAGAATTTCTTTTTCTCACTATCCCAGCCACTGCATATGAGCACAAATAACTCTTTGTAACTCCAGTTCATTAGGAGCAAACAACTATTCCTCCCTAAAACCAACACAAATTGATGCCTGCCCTTTGCCTCAGCAAAGGGATGTGGAAATGGATGTGAATGAAAAGGGGAATTTGAGCCCTGTATAAGAACAACTTAGTCAAAAGCTCTGCAGACTGTGTGGAGAAACACCTCATTCCCTACACCCGCAGATACTCACATCAAACTCATTCAGAGCAGCAGCGAGCTCTCCTATGCCAGTGTGGCCCTTGTTCTCATCCGTGGGCGAGGTGGCCTGGGCAGCGTTGGAGATGCCAGCAATGGCTTCCTGCACTTGTTTGAAGACGTAGTCCCTGTTGGCCCTGGTGGCTGCCACGTCGGGGTGGCGCAGGAAGGCCTGCGAGGCCGTGTACAGCATGGTGGCGTTCTTCTTGAGAGCCCCCCGCGCCGCGGCCATCTCGTCCCTGCAGTGAGGGTCCTTCAGCTCCTGCAGGGACACACACAGCTTTCAGAGCTGGACACAGAAGGGGCGTGTGGGGATGCACTGCCTTGAGCACCCAGGCATGGACACCACGCACTGGTCTGGCAGGGATGGAGTCACGGGCAGAACTCGCCATCAGTCGCTCAAAGCATTCCCCTCCTGCCCAAGGAAGGTGAGTCCTTGTGTGTCACTACAGCTGTTACATTCTACTCACAAAGAGTCACTTCCCTTTTGCAAAAATCCACTCAAAATGTACATACAGCATCCAAAATTACACTTCCCAAATAACAGGATTCCTTCTGCTGATTCCATAACAGCAACACAAAGCGCAACACTCCTGTTGCAGCAAGTGCCTTATTTTTTTAATTCCTACACCCATTTATAATTTCCTTTATAAAATTATCATAAGGTAGACATTTGAAAAATCCAAATAAAAGTATTACATAGATGGATATCACAGAATTACAGAATCAAACAGTTAACTAAGTTGGAAGAGACCTTTGAGACCATCCAGTCCAACCTACAATCTAACATTATAAGGTTTTAGTTCTTAAAGACCTACTAAATATGCCTCTAAATATTTCTATTTTGTTTCCCTTCATATTTTGATCTATTCCTCATATATATTAGAGTTTATAAGTATAATAATTCTTATAATAATAAATAAATCTTATCATATAAGATATATTTAGAATATCATGACAGATACTTTTTGTTTCCTCTGACAAAGAGTATCAGATACTGCACAATGTTATCAGAATTACATATTAGTATTATTTATTTAATATTTAATCCCTGATTTTTTTTCAGTTATAGCCTATATCATACTGTCCTTGAAAGCCATACAAACATTAAGACAGCCCTCATAATATTCATTAGTAATAACAAAATATTTTTATTTCTACTTTAAAACTATGAACAAACCAGTCTGGAGTGCTGAATAGTTTATGTCCACACATGGAATCTACTGCCAGCATTGAAAAAGGATCCAGATATTCTGGATTTAAAGGTTCTACCCATTGATTAATTGCAATCACACATGGCTGACAGGTAACAGTCTTCAGAGAGAATTTTTTTCCATATTCTTGTATCTTCAATGAGAACTTAAGAGATATAAACATTCCTTAACTTTCACATTTTTCTCTTTTTCCCATTTTTGCAGCTCTCCTTCCACAGGTGAAGTGGCAGAATGTACAGAAGAGCACTCTCCATATAGTGCCTAGATTCTACATTTTTTATTTATTAATTAATTTATTTATATTTAATTTATCTGCCTTAGGCAGACAGTTTGCTTTTCTGTAGTCCTGCAAGGATCAGGGAGATGGGCTTGACAATCCTTACAGGTCTTTCCCAACTGGAGATCTTCAATGATTCAATTTTAGTATAACTCTAAAAATGCCATTTTTCATAAAAAAGCCCCACAATCATGATTCAAAAGGATATTGTCATTACTGTAATTTAGAAAATAAGGTAAATAGGTGGATGAATATGGAAAGCAATCTTTCAAATCCAGTGTGAAATGCAATGCAAAGATGGCACATCATTGAATTACTGGTGGTATTCAATGATAATTGAAGGTGGAGAGACTTTATCCAACTCTACAGTTAGATCTTACAGAGAACAGAGTTCAGGGGAAAATTATCTTTATTGAAAAGCTGTACAATGACTGGCCTTGAATAAATGTTATTGAGACTTTCTGGACTTTTTTCCAGCTGCCTTAGCAATGAATAAATGGATAAATGAATAACTGTTTAAAAAAAAAAAAGCTGAAAATTAATAATAATGGTTTTAAGCACAAAGTGGATTTCTGTTCCTCCTGAACTTGAATTATACTGAACTAGCAGAGCTCGTGCTTTGCCAGCTGTCAGAGTGACCTCAAATCTGCATAGGTTAGAATTAAATGGGAATAATCCTCACATTAAAACTATCCTTAACCTCCTGAATCACTTCCCTTTCCACCCTTCAATCTGTTATTAATTCAAGCCTCTTGGAAGGTACCCTTCAAGAAATGACACTTCTGAAAAACTTCAGCACATTCAAAAAGAATCAGTGTGATTAAATTATAGGCCATGACATCGCAATTAATGGTTCACTGCACATTTTAAACCAGACTCAGCCACAAAACACAAGAATTTTAGAATCAGGATGGGCTTTTCCAAGCGTTCTGCACTCACCTGCTGCCTCCTGGCAGCGACGTAGTTCAGTTTCACCATTTCCTTCCCAAACTCCTTAAAGCGATTGGCCAAATCTTGCTCGTTTGTTGCATTTTTCACAGCTTCCAGTGCCTCCTCTACCTACAACACAATAAATGAGCTCTGTCAGCATTTTAATCCACTCCTTAACAAAGTCTGGGACTGTTCTCCCAGTACTGAGTCTTACATGCACCCAATTTAGGTTTCACATCCATCACTTTGTGAGAGTCCCATGAAGTGCAATTAGGTTTTTAATAGAGCAGCTGTCACTCTGCATTACTGCCCACTCACTGTGCTTTGGGATCATGTAAAACTCATGCCAAAGATAGCACTCTGTTAATTTCCCCACTCACACTTATCAGATGAAATATTTCATATCAGAGGGGTTTAAAACAAAAGAAATTAGTATGTTGTTAATGTGTGTTACAGGCTTTATGAGAAAACAAAGAAAGTTATCACTTCTGGACAAAAAATATTTTAAAAGAAAATTCAAACTTACAATTAAGGTTTAAATTTACCCTGATAAATCAGAAACACTCTTATCTTTGTGAAACAAATGATAGCTTCAACCCAGAATATTTGTATTATTTCTTTTTTTTCTCAGCTCTGAGCTTTCCTTCATTAACTCTTTAACACTGAGAAAAGAGTCAACCCAAAAATGCACACCTGCACTTACTCAGTGATGCTGTAGCTAACAGCATAAAAAAAAAGATATAAAACCCCAGTTACACCAACAAGTGGATCCACCAAATGTATTGTGAACCTTTACCTTACTCAAAGCAAGAAAATGTATCTGGAGGGATAAAATGCTCTCTTCATGCAATAAGGAAAGGAAACATTACTGTGACTAGATGGGAATTCAAAGTTGTATTTCTCTCCCTCACAAGATAAAAATGCAGCTCCAAGCAGAAACATTGAGGATTGAAAAGATGCTACTGATCCTTCTTGCTAAAAGCTGTTGTTCAGCTAAAAGCTGCAGTGCATAAGAACTTGCATAACAACTTTTCCCCTCAAAAAGCAAGGATTTATTGGGATGGGGACAAGCTCCTGTGCACGAGCAGAGGTTTGCAGCTCTCCAGACAATGCTGGGAATTGATAAATTCAGCAGTAGCTGGTGTCCAAGAGTTTAGAAAGGCACAATTATGTGCAGAACCTGTCTTTTTATTGCTTGAGTTGCTCTGTGTTTTCCTACCACTGAGAGAGTATATTTTCATTTTGAGCTTTTACCTACTTACTGCAGATTTACAAATTACAGGGCAGTAGAGTAGCAAACTCATACATTTCTATTGGAAAATGCATAATTCAGGAACATAAATTCATAGCTGTTACCTTGGAAATTATAAATACAGTTCTGCCACTTTACAAGCTAAAAGCTCATTCAGAATCCAAGTTACCTCTCCTTTTACTCTGATGGAGAACAGAGTTTTAAAAAAATGAACTGACTGCCTTACCATTAATACAAATTGCAAAAGCATCGTTGTATTAAATAATTTGTTCTTGCAGAACTTCTTGTAAAATATGCACATTTTCCTTTTTTCTCAAGAAACATTTACATTAAAATACCTGAAAGTTTCATCTTTCTTATGTTTGTAACGCCAAGCACATTGGCATTACAAACATAATAAACAATGTAATGTTTATTTGGAATGCCAAGCACATTGGCAAACTGATAGACGTTTTTTCTAAGTCCTGCTCCATATAAAATAGAATTCCTGAAAAATCAATCAGAGATTCCACTCTGATAATCAGATTTCAAAGGATGCTGATCATACTCTATCGTGTCAGTCAGGGCTCAAGACCAAAGATTCCAAAATGAAGAAATCAGTTATGAGAAATACCAGAAAGGACAGGAGCACGAGCTCTTTTTTTAATGATATTTTTATAATTACAATTTCTTTTTTACAAATTCATACTGAAGCGAGTTCTCCATCCTTGAGATAACAGCTGATCTGTTCCTCTGATTAATTAGCCTGGAGTTAATTACAATAGATCTATAATTCTACGTGTGCATGACCACATACTATAATGGTACGTGGTTTTTAATGTGTCACAAAAGCTTTGGCTATAACCACTATTTCTAATTTTAGCAGTGCAAAAGATAACCTGAATGCAATGACCAGGAGTCCTTCCAGAAAGCATCTGCATATATTCCCTCTAAAATGCTAATTAAAATGCACCATTTCCTGGGAAGCCTTTGACATGCTTTCAGAGAAAACTGATTACAGCACAATTCAGCATAAATCAGGCTTCATTACCCTGACATGCAGAATTATTTTAGTTCATTAATTTTATGGGTAACTTACAGAAGTCTTTGAAGGTTACCTTTGAGTCAATAGAAGAGCTGTTCCTTCATCAATTTTGTATAGTATAACCACTTTTCCCCCTAGTAATTCATTTGTCTAAAAGCAGTTAGCATTGTAAAGTGGTAAAATAAGGATGTTTACGTGTTTAATCCTCAGAAATAAATTACCCTTTTTAATATGAAAATAAAAGTCACAGTTCAGGTCCTTATGTTGAATGTTGCTGAAAACAACCAGAGATCACTGACTCCTGAAACAGAACTTGTAATACCACTGGATAAATGCAGAGATTACAAACCCCACTGCCAGACATGGCCCTTGCACAACTGGGGTGCAAACTGTGCAAGTGAACACCCCCCTTACACACCAGCTCTGGACACTTGTATTTTACATTAAAGAGTACTCTGCTTCAAAAGGAATCTCAGATGGGAGAAAGGAATTTCTCATTGCACATGAAAGAGCTTGAATACAAATTTTCATCATAATGTTCAGGAAAAAACTGCTGTTTACGATATTCAAGTGTTGGCCTTGCTAGGAAAGGACAATTTGAATTACAGTTACATGGAGCATTATAGAGAGGAAAAATTAAAAGCATATTGGAGAGAGACACTGCTTACACTGCACGCAACGAGAGCCATGTGCTGACAATTCTGAGAGCAGCATTTTATTCATTAAAGCAGAGCTCACTAGAACCTGTGCTGAAAAATCAGCCTCTTTCCTTATGGAAACTGTTTTCCAGCTATTCAGGTTATCTGCACAGTTTGCAAGTTGAAGAGTTCTCACTGTTTTTCCAGAACATGAGACTGTTGTACAGTCAGACTGTCAAAAAGACAGATTTTAAAAAAAAAGAAAAAAAAAAGTACTTTTTGAATAGTTGCTAAAAAGAAGCAACTCCCCATCTCCTCTGTTAACCTCACATATGCACTCTGCAGGCTTTAAATATTCTGTATATGATTTTCTGCAGAATTTTGTTTTGTTTCAGAGGTTTTTGATTATTTGTTTCTGCAGTAAAAATGTAACACTGCAACAAGGGAGGGTGGAAAAATACATTTCCTAGTTTCAGCTGAAAATCTTCTTAATACTCCTATATAAAAATGTGAATGGTGGTGGTCAAAAGTGAATATAAATCTGTCCAAAAACTATCTAATAATCTTTAATTCCTCTTTATTCTTTGATTAGACAGTGGTACTATTGTCTGTCTCCAAATTAAACATTCGATCTTTAGATATCTTAGACAGTTGTACTATTGTCTCTCTCCAAAGTAAACATTCAATCTTTAGATATATTCAGAAGTCACAAAGAGGAAAAAAAGAAGAGTAGACAACTTTAGTACCTAAAGTGGCCAGAAGATAAAAATACTGAGAAAGTAACTGGGGTAAGATACAAAGGGAGCAAATGCTTCGGTTCAGGTCAGAGAGCTGTTTAACAGCGGTATTAGTCCAGTCATTGAAGGCAGCTCATAAATTTTGCTTTAGGTGTTCAAATATTAATTTCTGCAGAATTAGAAAATGAAGGAGACTGATGCAGGAATGTGTTAACTCCTACCTCTGATCAGCACCTTGAGGGAACAAAGCGGGAGTAAGGAACGCGGACAGTTCCCTTCCCAACCCACCCATCCCATCTTCCCGCACGCAAACCCAAGAGAAGGTGACAAACGCCTACGATTTTGAGGTGTGAGAGCAGCCTCATGACGTCGGCCATGTCAGCCAGGATGAGCAGGCGGGTGACGGCCGAGAGCAGGGCGCGGGCGGCGCGCACCATGGTGCCCCTCTTCACCGAGGAGCAGGGGTCGTCCGCGAACTCCGACGAGGCAATCCGCATCGTTTCTCCTGGGGGAACACAAACGGGCTCTGCTTACATCCAGCCTTGCAGAAAGTACAGATAACTCACTAACACCTAAAGTACAAATAACTCACTAACAGCACCTAAAGTGAGTGCTGTTGGGGAAAAAAAATAAATCAGAGAACCACAAAAAACCCTTGGGTTGGAAAGAGACTTAAAGCCCATCCGGTTCCACCTCAGGGACACCTTCTGCTGTCCCAGGTTGCTCCAAGCCCTGCCCAGGCCTTGGACACTTCCAGAGATCCAGGGGCAGCCACAGCTTTGCTGGGCACCCTGTGCCAGGGCCTGCCCACCCTCACAGGCAAGAATTCCTTCCCAATATCCCACCTAACCCTGCACCCTGGCAGTGGAAGCCCTTCCCCCTTGTCCTGTCCCTCCATGCCCTGCCCCAAGTCCCTCTCCAGCTCTCCTGGAGTCCCTTTAGGCACTGGAAGGTCTCCCTGGAGCCTTCTCCAGGCTGAAAAACCCCATCTCTCCCAGCCTGACTACGATTCCCAGATGTTATATTAACCCAACCTTTGCAATTGTTAAAAAAAATCCTGTTTGTCTCCAGTGCAGAATCTCAAAAAGAAAGTACTTCTAATATGAAATCAAAGCATATGTACATTGCTTTTAAGACCATTACAACAACATTACAAAAAAATCCCAGATGGCAAAACTTCCCATAAGACAATGCAAATAGTGGGAGAGAATTTAAGACAGTCACAGTGATTAATTCCCATTAGAACTCTTTTCCTCATTGTATTTTCTATTAGGATTGTGTGTTCAAATTGCAATTTGCAAGCAGTGTATCTCGGATGATAAGCTGATAATATACAATTTCAAAATACAATTCATTATCATAGCTCAATTCATAAGTGGCTCATTTCTTAGGCTACATAGTCCTCTTAGCTCTTCAAAAGGTTGGCAAAACTCTCTATAAATTTCTTAGGAGACAATTAACAATCATTGCTATATAAAAAGAAAACAAACCAAATTTCTAAACATATAAATGCTATATTGCTCAGCATCACAGAGCTGAAATTCAAGATAAAAAAGAAAACAAGGTTTCTGGAGGAGGACTGCAGTTTGCTGTCCTTACTTTCCAATGCATTTAACATGTGTGCCAAGAATCACTGAAACTAGGAGCAAGGAATTCTGACACCACAATGTTTTTTTTTAACACATACTTTAATTCAAACAGTCATTTGAAAAATTTATCCACAACTCTTGGCTGAGAGTGTGCTAAAAATTGAGAATGAAACTTCTTTATTATTAGTATTAGTATTAGTATTAGTATTAGTATTAGTATTAGTATTAGTATTAGTATTAGTATTAGTATTAGTATTAGTATTAGTATTAGTATTAGTATTAGTATTAGTATTAGTATTAGTATTAGTATTAGTATTTCAATGACTCAAATATTTCATGTAAAAGGAGATATTGAGAGGGACCACAGAACAGCTGAGAGCAAGGGTTAGATGTGAGATTCCTAACTGGGAATGTGATCCCAGTGCAGGACTGGCTTCATCTAACCAGTGTAACATCGTAAGGCATCATCTTCCCTTCAATTATTTACTGAGGGAAACCAACAATCCCAGCTTTCTGTAGAGAATTTGCTCTAAAATGCACTCCTGGAGCACATTGAGCTGATTGAACCCAAGGGGACACAAACAACCACAGGAAATCTCAGCAAGGCTTTCTCTTATTTAAGTTCTGAGTAGGATTCAGATGAGATGGAAGTGATTCCAAGCATCCAGCAGCAAAACTCTAGGAAGTGAAAGTACTGAATTTTAGAGAAATCCAAGCTGAAATGGCAGCCAAAGCAAGCTTTGGATTTTGGAATCAGATGCCTGCAGACTGTTTAACTTCCATTTTGGTGCTGAAGAGATTTTACCGTTTTCTGCCAAATTAGCAGCGTGTGGCTTCAGATAAATATTTATATTGGACTAGGAAAGAATGAAATAGTATTTGATAATTGGCCAGTGGCACCAGGAAAGCAAGAAGGAAAATTACTTTCTTAGACTTGAATATCCAAGAAGATATCCCAAGCAAAAAGATGTGAAAATCAACATTCAGAGGCAGAGGAAAAATGTACAGAGGGTCAAAAGGGAACAAAAGCAAACAGAACCAAAAAAACACTAAATGAGTTTGGATTAGATATTTACCCTTAGAAAGCTCACATTAGGTGAAATAAATCTCAAAAATAATCAAGCAAAATTTATTAAAGGGACATAATCAAATAAGCAAATCAAAAAAGTGTGAGTATAAAAGTTCACAACAGGTTGCTTAAAACTCAACAAGATCTAGTAGTTCATCATTTAGAATCTAATAACCAAAGAAAGTAGCAGTCATGGAGAGGAAGGCTCTACATATTTTAATCCTTTGACAGCAGTGGTATCAAACTACTCTTAGGCTAAAGGTAACAGTGGTGCTTCAGTTAACCAAATTATTTTTTAGAGAAACCTTTTTATCTGGAAAAAGTCAAGTTGACTTTGTGCATTCCATTTCTTTCCAAATGCAGTTCAAGTTGTTCTATAATCTGTATTAAATTACTTTCAGTGAAAATAGGGTCTGTGTAAGAAACACAGACATCTGAAGTCATCAGGTCGGCTTCCTTGCCACTGCAGTCAGCCCAGTGATAACATAATTAATAATAATCTCAATATGATAATAGCTCCACTCCTAAACTTATCAAGCTTCCATCTTAGAAACAGCTCAGACATTTAACCCCAATTAATCCTATGTGAAGTGGGAAATTCACTCCAAAAAGAACTCCAGAATCTGACAGGTTCTTTTCATTATTTACACTTTAATGCCATACTGCCTGTATTTGTAGATAATTTAAATCCATTTCTTCCCATGCCCCACTTGTCCTTCAGTTTCACTGTGTTCTTCTCTCACTCTTGTCCCAATTTTCCCTTTTTGACTTTGTGCATTTTTGTCTGCAGGCCTGACATTAAAGTCAGTATTTCAGTCCCTTTTAATTGCACACAATACCAATTTCCAATCATTACAGCAGCCCCATGAAACAATTCTGTTTCTGGAGTAAAAATTATAAAAACTGCAGGTTTCAAGGACCATTTGCAGCTATGAGAAATACTCATGGAATCCCAGAATATCCTGGGTTGGAACTGTAGGGATCACTGAGTCCAGCTCCTGGGCCTACACAGGTCACCCCAACAATCCCACCACGTCCCCAGAGCCTAAAAACTGCAAAAATCAACAGCTGATTGCAAAGGTCACCAAAAAAAGCTACTGGAATTTCAGGAGCAGATTTAAGGTGAAACATCTACCTGTGAGGAAAGGATTGAACCAAGGCTTTCAATGGTTAACAGACAGAGGAAATGTCATTTTCTCCAAAGCCTTGAAGTGTTTATTAAGAGATAGAAGATGGGCACAGAGCAGCAATCCAGAGAGCAGCTGTGAGCAGCAGGGGATGCTGACAATACACCAAACACCTGGAAATAATTACCACAACAATGACAAATTGATTGGATGCACCACTCCTGAGCAGTTCTCAAATGGAAGAAATTAATAAAGCTACAGTCTAATTAATCTATTTCTTTCAGACTTGTCCTTTTGTTCTACATGTCCAAGATTAAAAAGACAGAACAACTGATCCATGACATTATGGAAGTATTTTAGAGTGCTCTCCTCATAATTAGAGCAAAAGCACTGTTATGAAGCTATCCTAAATTATAAAAACAGATAGACCCAAGCAGAGCTGCATTCCATACAAAAGAGTGAGGATTATACTAAACGATGATGTGACAGGTTTCAAACAGCCATAATTGCTAATAAGGTATATTTAAATTATACAAGCAGGTTTTTAATCCTTTCATCATGGATGTTGTCTTGTTAAGAAACAAAAGCAAACCCTTCAGGATGCAAAGACCTGCAATTTTATACCCCTTGGATTCATCTAGAAATTCACCAGATAGAGCAGGATCACTCACTTTCCATCCCAGTACATATCTGAACAGTCAAATTTTAGGAATAATGACCTTAATCTGGTCTTGGATGGTTGGTTCCTCACTGTCTATATTCCTCCTACCTTATAAAACACATTGATTATTTACCACATCTCTTAAAACATTGCATTTTGTTTTCAGTACTTTAAAATCCAGTCTCCATAACTGAACATGTTCATCTCAGTATTAACCTCTGTTTGACATCATCTGAATATGGGAAGTAATTTGGAGACCATTTTCATCCTGCACACTTCCTGAACACAAATATGCGTTAAAAATTCTGTTCAGAATTTGAAATGCCTGTTTAGTCTTCCCTTTCCTTCACAGCTTTTTTCTAAATCTTTCCTTCTATGTTCCCTTAAACTCATCTCCTCTTCCTCTTCCAGCTGGGACTTTGATCTCCATCTGTGGGAGAATGATCACTGTTCTCATGGTTTTAATGGATTTCAAGGCCAGAAAAGGCCATCTCTGATCAGGTCTGATCTTTGCCTGTCACATTTCAGCTCCTAGAGCTGTGTCTCTGTCACTGAGTGTGCAGACATTCCAGCTCACTTACACATGACTCCCTTTACATCTGACATTTAGACACAGAGATGGAAGATGAATCACTCTGCATTTTAAACACAATGGATAGCCTTAAATCTAGTAGGTATTTTAGATTCAGTGTTCTCTCTCAGATCCAAGAACCCACCACATTATTCACTTCATGGACAATTAAAATATGTAATTTTAATTAACCCAACTACTTCTTTCCTGAGGGACAGAAAATAGCAAGAATACAGAACTTTCAAGATATTTAACCAATATCTATGACAATGTAAGACAATTTATCCACGAATGTTTTAGAAAGAACTTTTCTAATTAACAGTCAGATTAACAGTGCATTTGGAACATCACTGATACACTTAAGTACAATAAAACACAATTAAATTTCAATTCAAAACTAAATTGTTTGGGATGTGAGGATATATTAGCATCTCTAATCCCTCTTTGTCTGCAACTCAGTTACTCCATGGATTAACACCCTGGAGGGACACACTACACTGATCTGCCTGCACTGAGCTGGAGTTCAGTGAACATCAACATGGACATTTGAGATGCTCAGCACCGTGTCTGGGAACACGAAAACACCTTGGACCTCTTGAGATACCAATAAATACAGCAGCAAATTTAAAAACTCAAGCTCAACTGAATTATAATGTGGCTTTATTTGTACCCTGGCAGAAGTCCCACTGCTGAACTGCAGTGTTTGACAGAAACATGGAATCTCAGAAAGGTTTGGGATGGAAGGGACCACAAAGCCCACGTTATTCCATGGGGAAGGGACAGTTCCCACTGTCCCAGGCTGCTCCAAACCTCATCCAGCCTGGCCTTGGACACTTCCAGGGATCCAGGGGCAGCCACAGCTGCTCTGGGCACCCTGTGCCAGGGCCTGCCCATCCTCACAGGGAACAACTCCTTCCCAATATCCCATTTACATCCACTCAAAGTTGAAAGCTCTTCTCCCCTGTCCATTCAGCAAGTAGTTCAGATACTAATTTTTCCACAACTTCTGTGTATAACAAAAATTTGAAATCTCTAATTAAAATAAGTATTTTCTTCTTTATGCAAACGCTGCAGAGTTCCATCAAGAAGCACATTCAAAATGAGTAGAAGAAGTCATCACCTAAACAAGAAATTAGTGGAAAATGGTAGGAAAAGTTACTGTCCTTCTGGAGAACTGTGCATGGTATGTTTATAAAAATCATTATTGAAAAAAGGAGTGAAATGAATGGAACTGACAAAGAAAAATCTGTAAGTCCTTGTGATTAACATCTTGAATTTAATCATTAAATGGGTTTCTGCATAACAATTTATTAAGTTTAATAGAACTGTCATTAATAAATTTAACATATCAGGTATAGAAGGGAACAACATTTGAAAAGCACTCAAAATTCACAGAAAAGGAAGAACTCCAAGAAAACAACTGCAGCATTCAGCATTAAGCACACAGATTCCACCATTCTGGATATTATTTTCATTTTGGGGCTTGAAGAGGCTCACAAATAAAGTACAGGAAAGCAAGTTTGAGAGCAGATTCCATCTGTGCCCAAGGCACCATCAACTAAGTTCCAAATCATAATTGCAATCAGTTCCATCACTCTCTATTATCACATGAAAAAAAAATTACCCAGTGAAGACTTTATTTGAAATTGATATTTTTTGAGATAAGCTTCAGTTCAAAGGGTTGATATTTTCCAGCAAGATGGGTTTCCATAACAAAATTTATCAAAAATCCCAGTGATGTGTGAAAAAGAAGGAGCAGCAAGTTGTTAATGTCAGCACTGTGAGGAGGGGGAAGGATGCATGATGAGGTTGATCAGATTGGTGAATTATCAGCTCCCTGTTTGCTTTGAGGGTCACTTTTGTATTCCTGCTAATTTATGCTTTTCCTTACACTCAGATCCTACCTGAGTGTCTTGACAGAAGCAGTAAGAGAAGCAGGGAGTGCTGCTCCATCTGGGGAACAAGCATGGCTAAAATTAAAAAAAAAACCTTCCCACAACCCCAGCTGGGATTAAGAGGACAGGTACATTAATGTCAGACAACTGAGGGACTCGCAGCTAAGAGAGAAAAATAACAGGAAAAATAGAAATACAAACATTTAGAAAGATACTCCAGTATGAGAGAGCATAAGAAAGGAGAAAAGCAGACATGGGAGAGTCATCAGCACAGAGAAAATCTACAGGATAGACTTCCAATAAGAAAAAGATGAAAAAGAAGAAAACATAAGGTACTGAGAGAGCATCTGCAGGTCTACACTGAGAAACAGACAAAAGATAAAAGAGAGTTTTTAAAAATTCACTTAATTTCTTCTATTAGTTCACATAATCTGCACACATTGTTTATGATAACCTATATTAGAGATCCAATGCACTTATTTTTTTCCATAAAACAACTTACCAAAGATTCTAAAATCATGTTCAAGGCATCAGTTTACATGAAAATTAAGTCTACCTTCCCAAAATTGGGAATTACATCTAAAAATTAATTTTCAAAGACTAAAAAAACCAGCAGTTTTTCATTGAATTTTGGCATGGTAACATTTTAGTAACCTAAGAGTTTATTGCCAGTTTCAATGGGAATTCACATCCACGCAGTGACACCTGTATGTTAATATAAGAGCTCTTTTATATAACTAAACTCAGTGCTTGAATATTTAAAGCCTGCCAGAGCTTCTGTGCAGAGAGCTAATGAGATAACTGAGCTTCATGGTGTGAATTTACATTCCAGTGCAGAGATCAAAACACAAAACTAATCTATAGCCCTCCATCAACAGCCAGGAAGGCAGATTGCTGTTGTGCACAGGAAAAGGCTCATAAACAAGACATGATTATCGTTAGATTTGTAATGAGAACACACAGAAATGATCATTAGTCTAAGCCTGTATGGGTAAAAGAAAAATCTATGGTTGAATGTTAGGATTGTCCTTTAAAAACACCTGGGTATGGCAGGAGGGAGGCTGAGGGGAATCAAGGCAGGAGATGGCTCTGGGCAGCCTGGTCTAGGGAAAGGTGCCCCTGCCCATGGCACAGTGTTGGAACTAGAGGAGCTTTAAGGTCCCTTTCATCCCAAACCATTCCATCATTCCATGATGTCCATCCTTGTCCTGGTTTAGGGCAAATTTGGGAAAAAACCCTCAGGATGGAGTCTTTCTAGAAAGTAAATTCAAACCGCCCCTCACCACAGGTGCTTCAGGATAGAAAAAAATTTCCTTGGAGGAAAGTGGAAAAAAGTTGTTTATTTAACATTCAAAGCACTCCCCAGCACAACAAATGAACAGCACTGAACAGCAAACCCTCAGTGTGCCCCCAGAGATGCCAAATTCAGAAAGTCTCTCCCGGGGCTGGAGCTCGGCTCAGTTGCTGTCGGTCCCTCAGGGCTGGCAAAGGCCGGGCCCAGGCCAGGCCCGGTGGGACACAGGTGGGAGCTCCTGGGGCCCTTTGGGTGTTTAACCAGAGCAGGGTCAAACAGTGCCAAGGAAAAGGGAAAAAAACACAGTGTGGAGAACTTCTGTGCCTCAGCCAGCCAAAAACTGACAAAAAGCAAAGGAGAGCTCTGTCCTGCTGTCCACACTGCAGCCAGCACAGGCCGTGTGTGAGGGAAAGCTGCAAACTCTGATCTTTATGTTTAGAAAACAACCACCTCAGACATTGCACCGCTTCTCCTTCACTCTCAGATCCAGCTTTTAAAAGTACAAAGCTTATTTCTGACCTAAACAGACGTATGGGGATACAATTCAGCATCAACCCAGGACAATCCTTTACAGCACACAGAGCCAAACTCAGTCACAAAAGAGGAAAATGCTGAGGTACTGAATTCCTTCTTAGTCTCAGTCTCCAAAATTAAGAATTGTCCCTCAGGTACCCAGTGCTCTGAGCTGAAGGGCAGAGACGGGAACAGAATGAAGCCCCAAAAATTGTTTCTACTTCTGTCATTAATGAATTTAGAGAGTCCCTTTTTCTTGGTTTTCTATGGCAGTAGCCAGGCTTCAGTTCTAGCTGGGCTCTGGCCCTTGCCATTTTCTCCCTGCATGACCTCCAAGCATCCCTGTAGCTCTCCTGAGCTGCCTGTCCCTTGTCACAAAGGTCACAGACTCTCCTTTTTTGCCCAAGTTCCATCCAAATTCTCTGTTTAGACAGATCAGTGTTGAACAAATCAAATAAGGAGCGACTTAAAACTTTGAAGTCCACCATAAACCGGCAAAAAGAATATTTTTTCTGAAGAAAATAACACATATTTCGTCACATACTGTAGAAATCACAAAATATGAGCAGAGGTTAAAAACTCACTTATCTACAACTAACATTTAAAAAAAAAGGCAGGAAAAAAAGAAAAGCACACATCTCAAAGTCAATTGGAACAATTACAGCAGAATGAAATTTGCAAACATCCAAAATCAAAATCAGTGGAGAGCCTACTATTTTATTTTTAGTAGATGCAAAAATAATTCTAAATTCCATCAGCTATACAGAAGAGGCTCCTTTTCCCATGTTCATATATAAACAGCAGTTGGAATATCTCACAGATCTAAAGTCTAAAAAAAATTGTCTCTGATAAAGGGATTAAAAGGGAGAGAACAAGATAGCTGGAGATCAGAATGCTATAATTTGACACTTCTCAGAGGAAATCAGTGCCTGTTATTTGATTATAACATTTTATATTCCCTCACTGTGTAAAGTATTACTGGCCTTTGTAGTATGTGAAAAATGTACTTCAGAAAAAGACGTGTTCAAAATGGTAAATGGAAAGGCAATAAATTAAAGCCTTTTATATACTGACTAATCATCTTTTAGGACTCAGATATTAGGAAGTATATTTCAAATTTTCATGCTGTCATTTTTAATACTTATCGAATACCACTTTCTGAAACCATATCCAAAATTAAAGTCTAATATATATGGGAGAAAGAAGCTTTTATACAACTTTTGAAGTTGGATGACTGCCATGGAAAATGCAGTCAAAAATAAAGAACACAGAACAAAACGTACTGTCAGCAAATAGGAGGACTGAGCAAGGGGGCAAGGCAGACTCGCAGATAAAGTTTAGTGCTCCAAGAACTGCTTGTATCTTCTCATTAAATGACACTGGGTAATCACAGAATCATGGAATGGTTTCGATTAGAAGAGACCTTATAGCTCATCTTGTTCTATCCCCTGCCATGGACCTTCCACTAGACCAGGTAGCTCCAAGCCCTGTCAAGTTTGGCCTTGAACCCTTCCAGAGATGGGGCAGTGTCCTGGTTTAAGACCATTTAAAAAGCTGGACACTCCAAACTGAGTCACCTCTGCTTAATTCCAACCAACCCCTTGCCACCAGTAAGGAAAGATTATGAGTAGGTGTAAGAGAAAAAACAACAGTTTACTAACAAATGGAGCAGCAACAGGCAAAAAACAACCGTAAATACAACCGTAAATAACTGCTAGATACGAAACTGCCCAATCTCACAAACACACACAGAATTACACACAGAATTACACAGAGAATTACACACCGAATCACCAGGTTGGAAGAGACCTTCAAGATCATCGAGTCCAATCCATGCCCTAATACCTCAACTAAACCATGGCAGCGAGTGCCATATCTAGTTTTTTAAACACATCCAGGGATGGTGACTCCACCACCTCCCCAGGCAGACATTCCAGTATTTTATCACTCTTTCTGTGAAGAACTTTATCCTAATGTCCAACCTAAATTTCCCTTGGCACAGCTTAAGACTGTGTCCTCTTGTTCTGTCAGCTGCGGCCTGGAGAGAGACCAACCCCACCTGACTACAACCACCTTTCAGGAAATTTTAGAGAGCGATAAAGTCACCTCTAAGCCTCCTTTTTCCCAGGCTAAACAGCCCCAGCTCCCTCAGTCGTACCTCAAAGGGCTTGTGTTCCACAAAGAAAGATCCAAATTGTTGGAATTAG
>VZTB01008809.1:171975-182795 GCA_013397245.1 Thryothorus ludovicianus
ATCCCAGGAACTTGCTCCCCTGCCATCAAAGTTTGTAAAATTCACCTCGAAACACTTTCTAACAGCGAAAAATGCTGTGAAAGGAAGAGAAGAGCCTCTGCTCCCACAGTGTGCCCTCCTGGAGCGACCACAGCTTCAGAACCCCAGGCTAAACAACCCCAGTTCCCTCAGTCCTTCCTCACAGGGCTTGTGTTTAAGGGACAAAGAGAAGATGGCGCCACACCTTCCCCTCCAGAATGGTGACTGCAGGCCTCAGGAACAAGGAGACAAGATGGCAGCAGCCCATATCAGAAAGGCGGGAGCCCACAGAGCAGTTCTAGAGGCAGACAGACATTTTCCAGCCCATGTGGGGTCAGGGCCGCTCGTTCCCGCCATTTACAGGCCCTGCCACGGCCGCTGTGGTGTGAGGGAATAAAAGGGAATGAACGCTCTGCCGGCACAGGCACATGGCGGCCTGATCCCAGGAACTTGCTCCCCTGCCACCAGAGTTTGCAAAATTCACCTCGAAACACCTTCTAATGGCAAAAGATGCTGTGAAAGGAAGAGAAGAGCCTCTGCTCTCACAGTGTGCCCTCCTGGAGCGACCACAGCTTCACCCTGTGCCAGGGCCTCACCACCCTCACAGGGAGAATCTTCCCCGATATCTAATCTAAACCTGCCCTCCTTCGGTTTAATGCCATTATCCCTTTTAATTAAGCAGAAATAATCCTGGTAACATGGATCCAAACCCAAGATCCTCACGTGTTGTATGAATCACAGCAGTATTTACAACTGCATTCTGAATACAAAAAACATCACTTTTACAAACTTAATTCCTTCGTAGAATTTACTCAACAGAATATTTTATTGTCAAAGTGTGTTAGTAATTCTTTGTGTATGTGTGCGTGTGTGTAATCCTCACAGTCATTCTTGCAATTTTCCAGTTAGTTTTTAAAAGACTGAAAATTCACTGTTCAGTGACAGAAGTAGAAAGCAATGACCAAACCTTAAGCTTATCTCCNAAACCTTAAGCTCATCTCCTTGAATCTTTCTCCTTTTTCAGTACGCTACTTCCCCATTTAAATACAAAGTCTCTGCACCACTCCTGATCTCCCACCAGTTTCCCTATCCATCATTAGACAGCTGGTGAAACTCTCAGTTCCTTTGCTCTGCTAAAAACTTCCACCGCTGACCTACACAGTCATCTGAGGTCACTCCTGTGCCAAGAAGAAAGGAATTTCCTTCCAAATACTTTTGATCCAACAGACTAAAGTAACTGATTTTCCAGTTCAAAGATTACTCGAACTTTTCCTTTTTCATTTCCTTCTTTTTTTTTTTTTCTTTTTTAAAATGTTGAAGAAAAAGAATTTCAAGTTCAGAATTTCTGCCTAATGAATCAACAGTGATTTCATTTCCAGCACTCAGCGGTGACTCGGAGGATCTTTCAGTAACACATAAATCAGAGCAGGTTCAAAAGGGGAGGTCGAGATGTTCACCCTGTGATGCTCTGAAGCTTCACAGAACTGCTCCGAGGGGTCTTCAGCTCCAATCTCCACACTGAATTACGCACAGAGGGGACACAAATACAGATTTCATGCATGGAGGAAATCTTGCAGAACATGGTTAGCTCAAAACTTAATTGAAAAGGCTGTACCTTAAATGCTGCTGAGGATTATTCAGTGTGGATTAAGCCTACCCAGTTTGGGAATTACTGCTGGAAGACAGAACAGGGTAAGATAACTGCCTGTGGCACCTATTCCAATTTGTAAGATTTTTTTTTTTCTTTCAATAATTTTCCTAATTCGAATCCTAGTGAAACCATTCTCCAAATTTGACCTGAATTCAGAAATTTCATGCATACTAATGGGTGGTGGAGTTAAATATTTACTGCAAAACATGGCCTAGTTACAGTCCCTTGGTAGGGATTTTTTTCTTTTAACTGTGCTGCATTTCTGCAATACTTTCTCATATAAAACCTTTACTAATATCTAAAAGAACAAGCAGTAATTTCAGGATTTGACTTTAATATTCAAGTCAACTATTTCTGGAGGAAACACTACTTTCCTTTTTTTAAGTTTCTGAGTATAATTATGCCAACTGTCAGAAGTTGGCATGTTAAGAAATTTTATTCTGATTTCATCCTGATATAAAGCCATGATAGCAATAAAAATCTTCAAGAAAGATAATGTAAATAAATACAGCATAAAAATATCACCAAATGTATTCATTTATATTACTTTTCAAACTTATATCACTGCTTTTGAAAATCTGTCTCAAACTGTCATGTTCAGGCAGTGTATCAAATATCACCCTTTATAACAAACATACCCAGGAGATGGAAGTCACTTTCATAAATTTAAACTAACATGAGCTTAAACAAAACACTGAAAAGTGAAATGAATTTCAGAAAAGCTCTAGCCAAGGCTAAACAGAAATAAATCTTTTGGAAATGGTGCAGAGAATAGGGAAGAAGTGAAGATCCTCAGCCAGCCAGCTGGCTTTACCAAGAACCAGTATCATCAGCAGTTCTCCCAAAAAGCCTAAACCAAGCATACAGAAAATCATAAAATCATGGGATGGTTTGGTTTGGTTTAAATAAAAGTCTATCTAGTTCCAACCCTCTGCCACAGGCAGGGACACCTGGATGCATTTCATTTCTTCTCCACATTCAGTTTTCTCCTTAAGGATCAATCCTGATCAGGAACAGAGACGAGCCGGGCAGCACATTGGTGCTGTTGGGTTTGTTCCACAGAAAGATAAAACAGTTTGGGCTAGAAGGGATTTGGAAGGTTACCCAGTCCACCCCTTTCAATGAGCAGGGACATCTCAGCTAGACCAGCTTGCTCAGAGCCCCATCCAACCCGACCTTGAGTATTCCCAGGGATGGGGCATCCACCACCTCTTTGGGGAGACAGTTCCAGTGTCCCACAGAACCACAGAACAGTGAGTGCTGAGCGCCTGATGTGTGTGGTCACCCATAAATATAAATCTGACCTTGAATATTTCCTGGAATGAGGCATTCACCACCTCTTTGGGGAGCCAGTTCCAGTGTCCCACAGAACCACAGAACAGTGAGTGCTAAGCGCCTGACGTGTGTGGTCACCCATAAATACAAATCATGCATATGTCTATTATATATATATATCTCTCCACGTGTGTGTGTGTGTGCTGTGCCTATTGAAAATACAGGATCAGCCTCATTCCTGCTTTGAACTGGGGCCTTGGAGCTGCAGCAGCCTCACTCCTGCTTTTGGGAACCCCTGACCCGACTTTTCTGTACAGCAGCTCTTGGAGATGCTCTACAACATCAGCTTTTTCATCAGAAATGTTTTAAATCATTTCAGAGCGGGAATTGTAATGTCTTTCTGCAGCTCAATTCTCAGAGAGCTGAAAGATAATTAATGGATGGAAGAGTCAGAAAGAGCCAGCATTACAGTATTTGCATGGAATGGCATTTAGAGGGCCACATTTCTCAGGAGGAGCATTGCAAACATGAATAATAATTGAAGTTGCTTCCATAGCAATTCAAAATAGATAAGGAATTTTTCTTATTAACAAGGTAAGAGTCTTCAGGCCAAGGCTCCAGTGACTTGCTGAACAGAAGACTTCAAATCATTTGTGCTAAAAGCTTTCAGCCCAGGCATGAGCCACCAGCCAGACCAGAAGCAAGTTGCAGAGCACCTCATCACAGATATTACTGGAAAAAAGAGAATTTGTTTATTGTACACACAGGTTCTTTCAAAAGTGCAGACCAAGATTCATCCTCCCATTAAGCAGGACTGCTCACATGCCCCACTTCACCTTTCAGGATGAACAGAAATTCTACTTTGTCTAAAAAAAACTTATTGTCCAGTAATTTCTTTCCACAGACACATTTCCCTCTATCAAGAACTAGCACATGCAAACTTCTGTAAGCAAAAAAAAAAGTTCTTACATACTTCAGTCAAAAGGTTTATAAACACAGGGAGAACACATGTTTAAGTGAAAAGATCAGGGGTTTTTTGGTCTAAAAAAAAAAATTATCTAGATTCTAGAGGAAGGATTCTAGATTCTCTAGATTTCTCTAGAAATCATCTTTCACTGGATTTCATTTTAGTTTTAAAACTTCATTCAAAAATTTTCAAAACTAGATGGTTAACAGTATTAAGGCACTAAAAATATCATTTTTTACTGTGTTCTGTCAGAGAGAAAAAAATTGCCAAGAAAATTAAAGTCACTTCCATGTCTCACAGATGTTCACCCACAATGTCAAGATAGTCACAGAGTACACAGGTCACATTATTTTTTACAATGTCCATAGATCTACATGAAGAAAAACTTAGGTCTACCTCAACTTTACACTCTCTTCAATCACAAAAACTATCAACAGCTATTTTCTGTCCTTTGACTGAAGTATGAATTTCATATTATGGTGTGAAATTTTATCTGCCGTGCGTGAAAAGATAGAAAATTTAAAATACAACAACCAGCAGCTGGACTAAATCATGTTTCCAATGGAAGTTCAGCTATGTGCCAAAAAACTTCCAGGAAAATTACATTGGAATCAGGCAGTCACCAGCACATACTCCAGACAGACATTGCCAAAGCCATTTACCAGACAGAATAAATTTACATTAATATAACCTATTTCCTTGAGTTGCTTTCTGCAGCACCCCAGGCTCTCTTAACAAATTTAATCAAACTGGAGCCCAGTGGACCTGCAATTCTTGATAGATTTTTGTGTCAATCATTATTGGTGTTCGGTCCAAATCATGGCCTGAATTTCTCCTCCTCAGGGAATTTCCTTCTTGACTGATCAATAAAAGACCGGTGTCCATTTAGACACTTATGCTGTGAGTATAGCATATATTGTACTTTTTATTTTATTGAGTTCTTCACTTCCCTGCTCTTCTCAGGGTTTGTAGCTTCACCCTTCATGGTCACAGAATCATGGAATGGTTTGGGTTGGAAGGGACCTTAGAGGTCATCTGGTTCTAACCCCTATCTGCCTTCCCTTCTCTCTAATAAAAAAACATGAATAATAAAGTTCCACATTTCCCAGGTCTTCTTTGTCCCCCATCTGGGAGATCTTTTTCACAACTCCAACAGTATCAGAATAAAACCCCATGCAGCAAAACATTTCATGGCCCAGCAACTGGATCATCTCACTTAGGTGGTTTTGAAGTGTAAGTGTTCCTATTATGGATCCATTATGGGATACAGAGATACACAAGGATGAGCTTCAGGCATCAAATCTTTATTTGCTCTTCGTGTTTTTAGAACGGGTTTCAGAAATCAAACCCCTTTATCACCAAAGTTTTCTACAGCCAGTAGAATCTATCCTTCCACACAACAGAAGGAATTCAAGAATCTTAACACCACAGACCCTCTCATTGACTGCAAAGCCTTTTGCAATGATACACAGAATTTGTTCCACACGAATCAGTGGAAAGCAAGAGTCCCTGGAGTGAACTGCTGCCTTCAGTAGTACACAACACCACCCAGCAAGGCAGGGCAGGAAATGAGGAGCACACCAAGAGCCAGCTGAAATTGCTGCAGACATTTTTAGGTTGACGATGTAATTATCCCAGCTGGAACCCTGCCAGGAAATCAGCCAGGAAAACACAGCCTCAGTTCATTAATCCAGCTCTTTATGGCACTGAGATAAACATATCATTTCACATCACACCAGGGCTGGTCTCCTTCACACGGCTCGTGGGTGCTAATAATGGTGTGTGGTGTCTCCTGCTCTCCTCATTATGGGATCGTGTTGAACAGGCCCCAAAAAAAGCTGCTCCACTTTTCTGACAGGCTTTTTTCCCAGCCTGGAGGGTTGACAAGAGATGAATGTCTCTGTCATTCTGCGTAATTCTGTTTAAGATCTTTTCTTTCCTCCTCTCCGCTTCTTCACTGTTGTTTGGGTTGGTTTTTTCTAAATATAGGTTAAGGAAAGAAAAGTGTTTTTGTCATGTAAAAAAATCAGAAATTCAGTCTAGATAAAGAGTGTGCAAGTTTAAGTTGATGCCTCTAAATCAGAAGGTTCCTGAGGAGAAGCTGAGTCAGCATCACAAACCCCAAAGGGAAAATGTTATAAATTCAGAGAGAACATGGGCACTCATGTCACCACTGAAGATGCTGAGCTACAACTTGACACAACACAAAATAAGTCATGTAAGCAAGAGGAAACTGAAGTAGTTGACAAATGAAAATTAATGCCAGAACAGCCAGGCATCAGCATTAAAATTCTAAAAAAAACCCAACCAAAACCCCACCAAGACAACAACAAATACACAGCAGAAAAAATAATCAATAAAACCCCACTAGAATATTGGAATATCATTGTACATAGAGCACACAGTAAAAACATAACTTATTCTGACATACTGACAACTGAGTATTTAAGAAAACCCAAACCACACAGAAACATGAAAACATTGAAACCAAATATACAGAGAGTGGAGAGGAGGAAAAAATACCCTCAGGATAGAACAAACTGAACAGAATATTCACTAATCAGAGCTTATATACACAAAATTTAACCCTGCCTTCTCATATGATCACTTCAGCCCAATTTTCACAAGACTTAAAAAAAAAAAAACATAGTATGAGTTCTAGGGGAGTAACTGACTGAAAATCAAGATTTTACACCCAAATCTTTTAGACTCCTTTTGAAATCTCAGCTGGAGATCTCTCAGTTTTATTCTAAAACTCAGGGCTGAGGAGAGTAGCAGATGGTATCTTTAGATTACAGGCCTTACAATGGAAGAAACCTGAAAGGTACTTCATTCTGCTGCAATAAAGGTAATTACTATCAAAGTCAATAAAACTAAAACATTGTGTCATTGGCATGTATTGAAAACATATTTTTCCCTATTTTACCACACAAGTAAATTTGAAAGCACCTGATACCCATTTTATCTTTTGAAGGAAATTTGTCAGATATTGTGAGTATACATTTATTTTATCACCAACACCCAGAAAGTAATTGCCTTAATATTGTTATTATACTTGTATTTTCAGGCTTTGATATTTTTTTAATGTATTTAAAACCATAAGTACTTCTATATTGCTGTTTTATCTGGTTGATAATTGTTAGATTGTTCAAATCCTAATTCGACATTTGCTTACCCACAGGCTTTACACCACTGCTCAGATTTAGCCAAGTGAAAAGAATCCCATCATTTTGTCAGAATAAAAACCAGGCTGAAAATGGAACAGCAAGATTTGACACTGGGCAAAGCTTTACCCCCATCAAGCATTTTTTTCCCACATACCTTGCTTCCGAACATCTTCTACAGCAGCAACCAGCTCCTCCTTGAGATCCTGGCTCTCTTTAGCAATCTGGTCTCCTTTTTCCAGGAAGTTTTGAGTGGCCTGTTCCACGGAGGCAGCCAAAACATGAGCCTTCTTCGAGCGCCCTTTCTTCTTGCCAGAAGGGCCCTTATTGCTCGTGTTCACCAGCGTCGTCACCTTTGGGCAGGAAAAACAGGTTTTTGTCAGTTTGAATTCTCTGGCTATTTACAGGAACGCCTAATTCAATCCTCACGCTATTTTCTGTGCCCTGGAAGGGATGTAGTGGCCACATGTTTTGAATAGATAAAATTGGAAGTATAAAATCCAGCAGCACATCCTCCCGAAAGAAGGTTTTCCTTTGAACCTCTCCTCAGACTGGGCTAAGCAAATCACAGCCAAGCAGCAAAAAGAGAAAGATAAGAACCAGGCATGGCAGGGCTGTGGTGCCAAAGCATCGTTTTTGTTGCTGGTTTTCATTTTTTAAAAAATGAAGACGCTGATAAAATGGAACCTGAACACACAAGGGTCAGAAACCATTCAAAAAGCAATTGTCCCTTAAGATAATGTACTGGCAGTGACATGCAAGTGGTGACAAAAACATTGTGTTTTCCAGACATGAAAGGTATGCAAAGATTGTACAGGTTAAAACTCTTTGCCTTAGTGCTGCTTCAGTGTACTCCTAATATTCTGGCATAAAACCACAGCAGGCAGTGAAATGATCCCACCAGTATTGAAACAGAAGGAAACTCTGCCTCTGTGTTTGCAGAATCTCCTGAAGGAATTCTTTATTGAGCTGTCAATAAACTGGTTAGAAAGCCCAAAACCACAGCACAGTTCATGCACCCCACAGCTGAGTGCTGGGCAAAGAGGGAATCCTGCACGACTCCAGCAGTGCCAGGCTGCTGCTCTGTAAAACAGGAATATTGGATTGGCTATCAGGTGTTAAATACACCAAAAAAAAAATAAAATAACAGTACTGAGTCAATAATGCCCAGGGATGCAATTCTCCCTACCCAGGATACAAACCAGGGCACCTGTAAGTGCTGTTACCACTGCTCTAAGCCACAAATGTGCTGTAAGGAAATAAATGCCTTTGTAATCAAGAGATTTCACTAAAAATCAAATGATTCTAAAATATGAAAATTCACTGTCATCTCATCCCTGCTGCCAGAAGACTGACAAGGTCTTTGGCACAGTTTAGACCAAAAAGCCTTTAAACAGCTCTTTGTGCTGCATTTCTTTCCTCTTTCAGTCAGATTTTTTTCCAAATCACATCTAAAAACTACAGACTGTGGAAGAATAAATATATGTACCTATATCTATATCTGCATCTATATCTATCTATTTTTATATATATATAATGAGGGCTTGAAAACACCATATGCATGGAAGCATTGGGAGAGAAATAATATATTCCAGAGCTTTCTTTCAGGAAAGAGTCTGCCTGCCTACTGGAATGGAATATTCATCCATCACATGGAGGGGTTTCTTTCCACTATTAAATCTAGAAATAATATTTTCTTTATTAGCTTTCCCTTGCAAATATTCCTCAGGAAACTTCCTGAAGATCCTTTCATAGCTGATCATTGTCACTGGCATTCAGTAATGGACACCTACATTAATGCAAATAATTCTAACCCACCACCAAACAGTAAGAAAAGTTTATCAGAACTTCCTGCTGTGGAAATAATTATAAATTAAAATAAAATATTTAATATTATTGTCTTTAAGGCCTTTTTTAAATAAAAGATTTGCTTTGTCCTATGCTGTTCAATATGCAGAAATAGAGAAAAATCACTTAAAATATCAAAAAGTGCTCAAAATCTTCTCAGTTGAGAACTTCTGTGTCAGTCTGTGTAGAGCAGATGAAAGTGCAGGTCCTAGAGATGAAGAGGATCCAACACAGCAGAAAAGTTCTTAAAAAAGAAAACTTTTGCTAATGCTCTGAGCTGCTGAGCNTGGTGTATTCTGTTTGAGCCCAATTCCCTCATAAATGTTTTGCTGTTCTTTTTTTTCCTTATTTATTTTGTTTCTACCATTAAAAAAATAAGTTTCCATCATGTCAAAAGCTGGGACTCAAATATAATCATGGAAGAGTGCCAGCAAGAGAGCACAAGATCACAAACGGTGCTGGAGGCTTTGTCTGCCAATGAACCTCAATGATTTGTAAAATTGAAGCAAAAGATTTTAAATTTTAAACAAGATCTACTGGCATGAAATCAAAAAAAAAGCAAAAAAAAAAGCTCTGACCAACAGCATTCAAATGGAGCAAGGAGAGAAATTGTTCTCCATGAGGGGCAAGAAAAAGAGCAATTCTGGATTCCAGTCTCTGCACCAACAGGTTGGGTTCTGGAGAATACAGAGCTCTCATGGCAAGAAAACCACTCATAAAAACTGGAATACTGCCATTTTACCCACCTTGTGTCAGCTTCTTTAAATCACATTAAATTACGTTAAAGGCCAAAAAAGCAGTCTCTTCCAAAATTAGAATTTCTGTTCTGGAAAGTCAGCTCTACTGGGTCAGGGCAAAGGGGAAGGAAGGATTCTGATACCAGTGACAGAAAAATCTATGGCATATTAGCTTCTTTCTCATTTTTAAAAAGCCAATAACCCATTAATTGATACAAATTACATGAAAAAAATGAAGAAAAAATAATAATAACCTGATATCTTATTAAAATAGTTCCATTTTCCAGGAGGGCTTTAAAGCTAACTGGTTTATTTTAAATATCTTACCCCACCTAAAGTGGTACAAAGGAAAAAACATCTCTATCAGCTTCTGTTACTAATTAATGCAGAACTCACCCAAAATTCTGTACAATTATCAAATATATCACTTGATAATTACCATAAGCTCATTTGGCAGCCTTGTAATGATCCTGGCTTTGTGATCACACTAGGGAACCTTGCTCTCTTATTTTATTAAAGAAGCTTCACACAGTCCTAGCACAGATCTCTGCTGGAATAACAGAACTTCACTAATTAATAGTTCAGCCCCATCCTGAATTAAGGCCTCCTTAGCCAGCTCCAGCAGCACAAAAAAAAAAGGTGAGGATGTCTTTGCTAAAAGCATAAAATTCCATTTTGCATGGATTTCCCCATGGCAGAGGTCAGGTGTGGGTGGGGAATGCCAGAAGTGAGAGGGGATAGAGCTGGATCCCACACTCATCAAATTAATCCTCTGGCTCCAGCTCTCACAAGAACGTTCCTGGCTCTCTGAATCAAACTGTCTTCCCTGCAGATTTCTGAAGGGGTAGGCCACAAGTTTAAGAGTTGTAATTCTCCCTCTTTGCCTTCTCTTTGCTCAGTATCTGCTGGAACTGCTTTAGTTACCCCAGATTTCCCACAGCCACGTTAAAAACAAGCATATATCGACAATTTGTGAGGCAAATATTGATAGACCTTTCTTTTTTCTTTTTTTCTTTTAATTATCCTGCTAATCCTTGTGGTTTCTCTGGTCCCTCACACAGGACAGATGCCTTGGTGTTGTGTTTTCAGCACAGACTGGGTGATGAAAGGATTGAGAGAAAGGCTTGAGGACTCTGGTGGCACAGGGCAGAGGGACTGGA
>VZTB01008809.1:182936-220059 GCA_013397245.1 Thryothorus ludovicianus
CTGTGTTCCAGGGTCTCTGAGACCCCTGCCCAGGTCTCTGAACCTCCAGGACAGCCAGAGGCAAATCCTGTGTTCCCACAATTATCCTGCTAATCCTTGTGGTTTTTCTCTGGTCCCTCACACAGGACAGATGCCTTGGTGTTGTGTTTTCAGCACAGACTGGGTGATGAAAGGATTGAGAGAAAGGCTTGAGGACTCTGGTGGCACAGGGCAGAGGGACTGGAACGGGTGTGTGAGGGAAAGCTGAAAACTCTGATCTTTATGTTTAGAAAACAACCACCTCAGACATTGCACCGCTTCTCCTTCACTCTCAGATCCAGCTTTTAAAGGTACAACATTTATTTCTGAGCTAAACAGACAAATGGGGATCCAATTCAGCATCACCCAGGACAATCTTTAAAGGTCTCTTCCAGCACAAATCATTCAATGACTCTGTGATTCTGCAAACTTAGATATCAATGACAGAGGCTGTTGGGAGTTTTTCTGAGGGTGGACAGCATGTTTCCTTGTTTTCAATAAACCAAAGCAGGCAAATCAAATACAGCTCTGTGAACGTGCCCATTACCAAAACTATTCACACAAATCCTTGGCTCTGGTTGGGACAGCTGAAATCAATGTAAAAGGGTTTCTCTGAAGGATCAATAATTATTTGCAAAAAATAAAAAAATTAAGAAATTCACTATTATCCCTTATGCACCTTGTATTTTCAAGTAAATATTATTTATTCTTCCCAGTGGCATTTCTTGGATGTGAAGAGCCACGAGTTATTCCTCTCTTCTCGTGCACTCACAGATCACCAAGATGCTGGAAACACTCAATGATTTGATCAAAGAGAGCCCTGAGATTTCAGTGGAAGGGCCCTTTCTCTCCTGGGTATCAGCTTCCCTTCCACCTTCACCACCTTCACTGCCTCAAGCATTGGACAGTGGTCACTTCTCCAGCACCCAAAATCCCGCTGCTTCCAAAAGAAGTTTGTTTCATCAAAGGGAAAAAAAAAAAAAAAGCATTACAACTGTCTGGAAACACAAAATCTCTTTTTCCGAACTGTCTCACGGCTTGGTTTGCTTTATTTTGTTTCCTTTGGCAGAAGAGACCTTTCAGAACACCTGGAGAGAGAAGCAGATTGTGCTGGGGGTTACAGCACAGCACGGCCGTGGGAAGATCCAATGAGATTCCCTGCTCCAGATGAGGGAGAGAACAGACCTGAGCCCTGGGTTTGTGACCTCCCCTTGGACCATCCTGCAGCACAGCAAACAGAGATGGAATTTTGCTGTAAAAATTCCAGGCTCTGCACACCAAAGATTTAAGTTGGGATGTGGCTCTCAGCAGTAGCTCATTAACTGCGAGGTGTTACTGAGCAAAATACAGGAGAAAATGCTTTCAACAACTGCTTCTCATTCACATACAAAACAGAAAAGCAGCTAAATTGGATTTTTTCCATATTTGTGCAGAGGAGCAGATAACTGGCTGGGTTTTTTCCCATTATTGTGCTTATTCTCTGGTGCCACACAAAAAGAAGGGTTTTTTTCCTTTTACACCAATATGTGTGAACACAGCTGTTCTGCTGAGCACGATCCAGTCTGTAACAAAACTCCATTTTTTGGTAATAGCTGTTCTTCAATTTTCCCTATCAACTTGAGCAATTTGCCACTGTCCTTACCCCATAAATCATAACAGCTTACATAATTAACTCCTGTAATTATCTCCGCACGATTAGCACCAGCTGTCTACCTAATTCATAGAATTGAAATTCTCTTTCTATTTTACGTGGATATTTGGATTCTCACTGAACAGGACTTTGCCTATCCACGCTGAATTCCAGAGGTTTAACCCAGCTTTTTGTAGTCCTTCCAGCTCCCCTCAGTGTTTGCAAACACCTGCGGGTTAGAGGCAGCCGTGAATAAGCAGACTCCTCTCTCTAATGCATAAATTATCAGCTGGGGTGCTACAAAATGCCAGGGCCACCCCTCCCTTTTGGCTGGGAAGCTCACAGATAACTGAGGCAACACTGATCAGAGCCAGGATATTTTATTTTAATCCAGTGTAGCTTGAGGACAGCGAGCAGCTCCAATTCAGGAGCCAAACAGAGATTCCTGAACACATCTCCATTTTCCATTCTGCCCACATCGTGCACCTTTAGGATGCAATTTGGAGATAGCAACGCCATTGCTGCTAATTTATATTTTTCTTATCTTTCCACCACGGGAAGAGGTTTACATCCTGGCCAATGTGAATGAATATTATATAAGGCACTTTTAAAGTTCTTCGGCAAGTATTAATTCTCAGTGGAATTTCTGACTACTTGTTATGCTATCAAAAAGAATAAAAAAAAATAAATAAACCGCCCCACACTTACTTTCCTCCTACAAATCTTCCCAAAAAAAATCAAAAATCTCTACAACAGATATACAAGCCTGAAATATGTTTTCACAAAGCATATTGTTAAGAAAAAGAAGAACAGAAAAACGCAATTAAATGAAGAATCATGGTTCTGTTCCTCCTACAAATCTTCATGAAAAATGAAGCCATGAAAACCTGCAGCATGTTTTCACCGACTCTCCCACAACTGAAACAAGAATCAATATAAATTAAGCTAATAAAACATCTCCCATAATACAATTTGCCTCTAATTTGTAATAAATTAGGCACAAAGGTTATTAAATGCTCCTTTTGTGACAAATTTCTCCCGTTAATTGGCACTAAAGGACTGTGATGCTATTTAGATGCCAAATATGGATTCCAGGAGTTACCTGGTAGACAGGAAGAAGAGATTATGTTAATATTCCACTCATGAAAGACAGAAGATTTCTATTCCTCGGGTTTCCCAAGGATTCACTCGCTCCTGTACACCACGTGAGGCTCCTCACACCACCCAGGTGTAACTCCAGGAGTTCACCATCTCCTGGAACTGGCAGCACAAGCAGCAACACCCAGTACAAGATCCCCTCTCTCTGCTGGCAGGATTGCAAAACCTCACTTTTAAGAACGAAATAATCCCATTCCTGAACACAGGTTTCCAGAATCTTGTTAGGATTTTGGCAATTCCGGCTTTTGCCAAGAGAGAAAAGCTGAAGCAGGTGTTTAATTGGAGCAACTACACATTCTTCAGCAAAACCACTGGCTTAATCTGCCTCCTAAAAAAATCTGCTCAAGGCTTTTAAATGCAATAAAAAGATGGAAGTCAAATTTGAAGGTGGTCCTCTCAATGTGTAATTCAATGCAGGTTTTCTAATTGCACAAAAGGACTTGATCCCAGTCGAGTCCAACAGCCAAAGACAGCACAGATTCCACAGATTCCCATTATTTCACTTTTTTTGTTACAAAGCACATTAGGCTGTACCATTTCAGAAATTCCTATCTATGGCTGGTGTTAAACATGCATTTTCTCCTTTCTCTTTCTTCATCATGCAAAAGAGTTCATGGTCCAACCAAGATGAAAAGAGGAACAAGAATTCCTCCCCACACAATGGTGGAATTTTGGCAGGATGACCACCTCAAGGGCCAGGCCATGAACTGGGGGGCTCAGCATTGTCTTGGGGTAAGAAATGTGGGGTTGAAGCTCCTCAGGCTCAGCAGAGAAGTGAACCAGGTCTTCTTCCTTCAGGGGTGACCACCTTACTGCCTGGGATATTTGATAAGAAGGTGAGCTGCAACACCAGCGTGCTTGGGCTTGAAATGAGAAGAATGAGCCATTTTTTAACCCTCAAGGAAGATTTCAAACTGAGTCCAAGCAAACTTGTGCTCTGTAAATCACCATGTGATGTAAGCTCCCCTCTGCAGCCTCAGAGTTCAGCATATAAATTCCAGAAAGGGATGGGACTTCAAAGAGCTCCCTTGCACATCTCCCCCACAACATCTTCTGAATTTCACTCCTAAGCTTCTTTCTTCTCTTCTCCATGTGTTGAAAAGGAGAACTAATCACGTAACTTCTGTTTATGGATTACACAGAGCTGGGTGCCTTAACAGACTTGGCACCTCCAAACCTTGGAGTCTTCCAGAGCTCGAAATCAAGGATCCTTCTGGGTTTTATATAGCTTAGATTGAATTGTAATTGGAGCAACTGTTGACAAATCCTTCCTGCTTGTGATCCTGTCACTATCTTCCTTCTGTTTCTCATTGTCCAAGTGAGACAACATCACGGATCCGTGTGGGAACTTCAAATGCTGAAACCACCAAAGGCAAAGTTATTTGGCTCCAAATTATCATCTCTGTGCAACTCAGCAGTGGTTTAACAGACCACAACGCACAAAACATCCCTTTAAAGAGTAAAACATGAAGTTTATCTGATCCCAGCTAAAAAAATCGGAAAGCTGGACTCTACCTGACAATCAGTAAATACATATTAAATGCAGTGACCTCAAAGCAGCCAGAAATGTCAACTTCCAGTGCTGTGTTAAATGCTCTTGGCAACCACTGAGCAGTAATTGAGGATAAAGTAATTTTTTTGCATTCAATAACTTTAGTTAATTTCTCACAGTTAATAAGTTATTACTACTGCAAGCCCCTGCTGACATCTGTTATTTTCCTTGTTAATTAAAACAGTAAATGTCACTGATGCCATAAGTGCGTGTTTTTCTGCTGCTTTAACAACTTTTAATTTTGGGCAAAACTTTGTTGCACTACTTTTGGATGTAGAGGAAAAGTCATCATCATCTGCAGCTTGCTGTCAGGATAGGAAGCTCCCCAAAAAAGCTGCCTGCAATCTTTGTGAATGATAAAATAAAAAGTACAATCCAAAAAGTATAAATCAACACATCATAACTAATAACTCTAATTCCTTCCAAAATTGCATAAAGCACTAGCAGTCAAGCTTACAAACATATCACATACAAAATGTGAGATATGCAGTCAACAGCTGTGTATTATTATCACAAAATTAAGTCTCATAGTACTCAAAGGATATCAAAAATAAGATTGCCGGTATTATGTGGGAGAAAATCAACAAGCAAGTTTTTATTTCCATACTCAGTTATCAGTATTAATCCATCAGAAACGAAGCCACCTTGGCCTTAACATTACTAAATGGATCCTCAAAATCTCAGAAAAACCCAGAAAAGAGAAACACACACACAGAGCTGAATTAGAAACAAATACAAGTACATTTATATTCATTTCAAAAGCACCAAATCGCTTGAGAGCTGTAAAACAAAAAAATACCAAAAGCCTACTTGGCATCACGCTGCCTCCCATACTGCAGCAGCAGCCTGCATTTCTTTGGAACACAGAATAAATCCAAAGGGTTTATCCAAGGAAGATCTCGCATTTAACCACAGGAGGGCACAGCACGCTAGAGGAACAGAAAAGCTCCCGTGAAATCCCTGGATTCCTTGGGCTGTTTTATTGGATCTGCAGCAGCCTTGACACCGTAAACAGCACACGCCTGACAAAGGGAAATTCTTAGCTGATATTTAATGCGCTGTTTTCTTGACACTTGTTGTTGGTTTAAAAATCTGTTAGCAATCTTAAAAGCAGCAGCATTTAAGATGTGGTTATCAAAGGAACTCAACCGCAGAGCAGGCAGCACGCTGTACTGGCTAGGGGGAAAAAAAAAAAAAGAAAAAGGAAAAGTGAGATAGCAATCACTTTAGTGAGGTTCTACAGCTTCTTGTAACCAGTTCTGGGGTTGGGGATTCTCCATCCCTTGAAGTGTCCCAGGCCAGGCTGGAGGGGGCTGAGAGCAGCCTGGGATGGTGGAAGGTGTCCCTCAGGGCAGAGGGTGGAACTGGCTGATTGCAATATCCTTGATTTCAATATCCTGATTTCAATATCCCTTCCAATTCAAACCATTCTGTAATTACACTGAGGGAATAAAACACCTGCAAGTTTTATTTCCTCCCTTACTGGATACCACGTCTAGAACAGGAACTTCAATATTATCTTTCTTTAGGATTTTTTCTCCAATGACTCAGACATTGTACGATGAGAAATAACACGAAAGGATTTAAATAATCCTTAACTGGATACCAAAATAAGATAGCAGGTAACTACAAAGGCAGGTAGAACAATATTTAAGCTTCTCACAGGCAGCTGATCTCCTCAGGCTTCCAGCAGCCAAAAGAGAGACTCTGGTGCTCCAACTGATGGAACCACCAGGAGCTGCTTCCTCAGGGCAATGTTAGTGTTTGGGAACTGCCCTAAACAGCACTGAAAACAATCTCATACATCACTAAATACCAAAGGCAAACGATTCCCAGGAGTTTCTGTTTCAGTTAATGCAAAGTACTGTAAGTGAAGGAAGTAAAATATTTCAGACATATGTGGTGAGTTAGAGCTCTGGTTTCTCTGTAACAACTAATACATCTTTTTTTAATGAAAACCTTGCCCATAAAGAACAGCAGAAAACAGAAGCAAGCAATCTTCCACTCTATATATACACAGATTAAATCAAAACTCCCCCAGAATGGATGCTACTTAATTTTCTGGGGGGTCTATTCTAAATAGTAAGAATAGTAACAAAATTAACTTTTTCATGCTGTTCCATTGCACTCAGGCTTATGTTATAAACAGTAAAGAATATCCTGGTGAGATTGCAAATCCAGAGCACCTATGAATTCTCACTCAGGAAAGGCAGAAGAGAGTATTCCCTGAAGGGTGCTTTATTTAGGTTGTTTATTTTGCACATTTCACACATTGTATAAAATCACCATCGCCAACTTAGAATCCCAAAATTAGCACAGAATCACAAAATATCCTGAGCTGAAAGGGACCCACCAGGCTCATCCAGTCCAGCTCCTGTCCCTGCCCAGACACCCCAACAATCCCACCCTGGGCATCCCTGGGAGCATTTTCCAAACCCTCCTGGAGCTCTGGGGCTGTGCCCATTCCCTGGGCAGTGCCCAGCACCCTCTGGGGGAAGAACCTTTCCCTGAAATCCAACAGAAATCCCCCTGACCCAGCTCCAGCCCTTCCCTGGGTGCTGTCCCTGTCACAGGGAGCAGAGATTGGAGCTGCCCCTCAGGAGGAGCTGCAGACCCTGACTCTTCTCCAGCCACCCTCCTATGGCCCCTCTGGAGCCCTCACCCTCTGTTCCACACATCACCAAAACTCAATTCAGGCTGGAAGGGACCCTGCAATCTCCAGCCCAGCTCCTCAGCTAGGCAGGGCCACCTTCCAGTTAGGATGAGGATTTGTTCATGATTTACTCATGAGCCCCAAAAAGGGCTCAAGACAGAGCAGCTGCTTAGAGGGGAACTCTCACTTCCCTTCACTCTCCACTGTTCTTATGCTGAACCCACCAGAACAGCTCCATGCTGCTGTGGCTCTCCAGAGCCATCTCTGAATTTCCCAGCAGGATTCTGACATTCTTCCAGCAGAGCAGGGCTGGGTCAGCCTCCACCCAGCTCCTACCACACCACCAGGTGACTCCATCCCCCTGCAGGACTCTGCTCTGGCTTTTCCTGAGCTTCCCTTCCTTCTTCCATCCCACCTCCCCAGTGCTGAGACACTCCTCATGCCAGCCCCACTTCTTGAGCGTATCCACCTTCCTCCCAAATTGGTGTTGTCTGGAAAATTAATAAAGGTGCATTTCACCCCCCTGCCCAGACCAATGACAAGACATTAAACAAATTCAGCTTGACTCCAAACCCTGCAAAATACCCTTGCAATTGGTGGCCATCAATTTTCCACCCCTACTACTGAAGTCCAGAAGTCCAGCCAATTTGATCTCTTGTAGTCCCCATATCCCCTGAACATTGTAGGGAGGCTGAGAAGGCCAAGCCTGTATTTTATCTACAGCCAGAATGCAAAGCCTGAATTTAATCTGCATTTCTCTCTATTGTGGACTTTTTGCACAGCAATACAGGAAAAAAAACTATCCTAAAAAAACCACCACCAGAAAAAAACAGGATTGTGTTTTATTACAAACAACTTGTGTGAGAGATTTGATGGAATCTGTGGAAAGGTTCCTTAGGATCTTCTTGGGGGTTTTTTGTTGTTTTGTTTTTTTTTTAATACCAACTGACTGAGTTTTCAAGTCATTACTTTACAGCTAAAATGAGACTCAAAGCTATCTCTTGATGGCCATACACAGGGTATCTGCCATTGGGGATCATCCCCTCAGGCTTGGGGAGTCTCACATCACTTTCATGAATTCATCACGCTTCATGGATTACACGGGTATGGTGCTAAGCTGGCACACAAACACGGAATCACAGAATCATGGAATGGTTTGGGGTGGAAGGGACCTTAAAGACCATCTGCTTGCCATGGGCAGGGACATCTTCCACTGTCCCAGGTATCTCCAAGCCCTGTCCAACCTGGCCTGGGACACTTCCAGGGATGAGGCAGCCACAGCAGCTCTGCAAAACCTGTGCCAGGATCTCACAGGGAAGAATTTCTTCCCAATACCCAACCTAGATTTCACTTTCTCAGTCTAACCCAGCACTTCTTGTCCTACCACTGCAGCTCCTGATGGAGAATCCCACTGTGGCTTCCCGTAGCCCCTTGGATACTGGAAGGTGCTGTGAGGTCTCCACACAACCTTCTCCTCTCCAGCCCCAACCCTCTCAGCCTGTCCTCATAGGGGAGGTTCTCTCACCCCTTCTCAACTTTGTGGTCTCCTCTGGAGTTGTTCCAGCAGCTCCATGTCCTTTGTGTACTGAGGGCACCTGAAATGCACCCAGCAGTGCAAGTGGGGTCTCACAGGAGCAGAGCAAAGGGGGAGAATCACCTCCCTCGACCTGCTGGCCACACTCCTTTGGATGCACATTTATTTTGGAATTTCGTCCCTGGGGACCTGCCAAGGCAGGACAGATGCTAATTCAAACAGCCTGTGTTCAGAGACAGAATTCCAGACATGGCAGGAGAGAACATTTCCAGAAACCTCCTTTGGTCAAACTTGAAGCAAGCACTGGCTTCCTCCCAGGCTTCTCCAGGAACTGATCCATCTCTGTCCTCCTCCTGCTGTTCCAGATTTTTTTGTCAGAAGAACAGAGAGCAGCAACATCATCCCACACAGAACTAACAGCCACTTCTGTCCCACACACTCCACAGACAGATCTAGTTGAGGAGACATCAACTTTTTCCTTTTTTTTTCTGTTTGTTTGTTTCAACAGAACCATGAGTAATATACACAATTATTCCACTGCATATGGCACCTAAACCTTCCTGATCACCCCAGCACCAGGCATTTGTCTGCCTGCCTGATCCCTGGATTTGGGGCTGTGTTTTTCTCCCCCGTGGCAAAGTTCAGGCTGTTTTCTCCTCCTGCTGCACATTAAATGCTCCTTCCTAACCCACTGCCTCTTGCCATTGCCACCATCAGCATCAATTTTTCTGAACAGAAGCACAATACCAGTAACTCTGGATTAAACAACCCTGTGGTGAGGGAAACAACAAAATCAAAAAAACTTTGAAGGGGGATAACCTCAACTGGCAGTGACAGCCAAGGAAAGTCTTAGAAATGCAGAAGAAAAGAATCTGATCTATATTCCCAGCACTAAGGGGCAATTGGCAGAACAGAACAGCAGGTGCCAAAGAGAAGTTGGTGTGTCTGAAACACAAAGTGACATTAAATTGGTTTTCAGCTCATTCTGACTAAAGCAAAGAGACACAAAATAAGCTTTTTACTAAAACCCAAATGCATTAATTAACACTACATATATGGACTTCAGGCTGTATTTGTAAGAATAAGCTATTTAATAGAGATGTCATCCTTAACAGCATATAATTCCATACTCCATTTTAACAACAATTATCTCAGTAGGCTATTACTGCTAAAAACTAAAAAAGAAAAAGAGCAGATCTTTTCAGTCAGCTTCTTAACAAGCACATCTAAACTGTTTTCTTTAATTATTAAAAGGAAAGCCTTTAAAAAATGCCAAAATTCTCCAACACAACTGCTAGAGAACACAAAGCCCTGTAACAAAAATTTCCTTTCCTACCAAAAACTGCTCAAGCAAAGAATGGTTGTTCCTCACAAATGCTATTTAGAAATGTTGAAAACCACCCAACATTAAGACTTTGGGGATGCAGTTTAATTTCTCTGCCTTCAGAGCAATGCATAAAGTCAGTAGAAATCTGTACATCTCTAAGTAGCAAAAAACCCTGCAAGGACTGATTCACAAAAAGTCCACAAATTTGCAAATAAATACAGTTGAACGTAAAATATGAGAAGTTTTAGGCAGTTACCACTGAAATGTGTAACAGCTGGTAAAAATACCATCCACAGTATAACCTAGGAGACTCCAGAGGCTGGGAATAGTAAAATTAAGATTAGTATCTATGAGTGGAAATGTTTAAGTACCACAAGTCAAAGCAGAAATAAAAGGATTAAAAGAACAAGCATTTAGTCCAACTGAACATAAAAATTCTGCCACTTTGCCACTTGAAAGCTTGCACATTAGGCTGAGGACTGCTCCTACTGCTGCTTCAAGGAGCGTGTTTATACTTGGGTTGGGTATTGTTTGTGCTCTTTTATCTTAGATATAATGAACCTCTTTTTATTAACCGTGTTAATTGATTAAAGTTTAATTTAAATATGAATGCATCTCCCGCACAGTTTTGAGATAAATTCTCATTTTTGCTGCTTGCTGTAAACTATATGAATATCATTATCAAGGATGGAAGAAAATACCTAATTTTCCTTCTTCCTTTTTTCTTTTCTTTTGTTTTTTTGGGGGGTTTGGTTTAATTTTTTTGTTATGAAGAACATAATTCTGAGTCCTTAGAGAAAATATTCCCTTATAATTTTAAAGGGAATTTCATTTCAATAGAGTAGAAGATTAAGCCAGGTATGTTCTGGAGCGAGTTAACAGAAGGGCAGTTTGCTGTTAAATCACTTTAGAAGATAATTCTACATCATTGAACAAAACCTCCACTAAGATTTATCTATCAAATTCTATAATTTGTTATTTATGGGGATTATCCACCAGCACGACAGAATGATGAGTAACTAAAACCAATACTTTCTTTAATGCAAATGTGTGAAGTTTTGGAGGTGCCCCCAGGAAAAGAGAGATATAAAAGTTTATTTATTTGATTGTGACAAAACTGTACTGGAAAGATTCCCTGCCAGAGCTGCCACTGCCTCTCCTCTCTTTTTTTTGATCTGCAACCCCAACAAGGAGCCCCAACAAGGATCTTTCTTGGCCCATCATGATCAGCACTTGCAGCTGCTGGTCCTGCTCCACCAGCAGCCACAGCCACACCAGATTTCCACTTGGCTCAAATAAATTCTTATTCTCAAATAAATTCTTATTCACCACCTGATGGAGTTAAACTTGTGCAAAGCCCACCATGGCCAAATATTGTGAATTTAAAACCAAGACCAAGCTGCTCAAATGGTTTAATGCACAGGATAATAAAGTGGCAGCAGCAGTAAGAGCCCTTATGCAAAGATTGCTTGTATCACTTGTATCAGGATTTTGATACCACTTTTATCACTTATCTTGCACTTTTTCCACTCAATATGTAAATATTGTAAATATCAAGGCAATTCTCTTTGGGACTCCTGACATTTAAAACAAAACAATGGCTGAAGGAGCAAATGAACTTTCTTACTTTTAGTGCAGGACAATGCATTCAGACTCTTTCTATCTATTGAAACACTCAATTTAAAAATCCCATCAGGATGGAATGAAAACAAAATCCAATCAGGATTGTAGTGCAAGCTCCTTTTGCTCTTTTGTTCCAATTATTTACCTCCTCCTACTACTTTTTGCCTCAAGTTTTCTCATTAAAAAATAAACAGCCAAACCTTTCCTGTGCACACAAGTTTTGATGACAGAGCGCCAACTAAAAGGAGTTTCCTATGAACTGAAAAATAAATGTCAGTCTTACAAATTACACTTATTTATTACTATTTACTAAGTAAACCATCTAGTATTTCGAATTCCTATTTTTAAGTTTGAAGGCCTTTGTTAAGTGAACTGGTTTTGCAATAAATCTGAGGCTAAATAAATGAGATTTGCTGTGTTGACAAACTGTTGGAAAGGTGGGAAGAGGATTTAGAGGTAGATGTGGGAGTGAGAAATAGAAAAACACATGCCTAATAAAGGTTGTTGGGGTATTTAAGGTTTTGTTGGATTGTTTTTAATACTGAAGTGGAAGAAAAAATAAGGACCACATGCTGTGGAAAACCCTTTTGAAAGGTTTGATCAGTTGAACGTGATACAAGGAAGAGGAGAGTGAATATTTCAGATAAATAAAACTCAGATAAATAAATTTCAGATAAATAAAACTTTGAAATTTGAGGAATTATGAGATTCCTCAAATCTCTGCACTTTAGTGTGCAAACCAAGAATCTGCGTTTTTGATACAAACTGCTAAGTAAAATTTCATTAAATCTGGTTGGTCAGATTGTTTCTGAAACAGGAAAGCAGCATCTCCAGCAAACAAAAATATATTGATTTATGCTGAATTGTTGAGAGTTAATCCACAACTTCAAGAGAAGCTTGGAAGAACAATCTCACTGCACTCATCCCAGCAGAGTGACACAGGTCTGCAACAGAGGGGCAGTGCTTAAAAACTGAATTAATAAAGTTATCAATTTGTGAAGGAGCTGCTTTAGCTGACAAGAAACTCTCTGAAGCTTAATAACCATCTTAAAAAACATCTTGAAAACATCAGCAATTAAGAAGGATGCATCTAAAAAGAACAAGTGTGTCTTTTTTGGATGTATTTATATGAAATTAAGAATGGGATCACACTGAATAGCAGGAAATGTTTGCTTTCAGGAAGACAAACAAACTGCTGTGCCACACAAGAATAATCAGAAATATTTACATTTCCTGGGTGTCATCCTCTCTTTTCTAATATTCCTCTGTGTATTCAAGATGTGTTGTTATTGTTGATTTTAATAATATGAAGAATTTTCACTCATAACTGTGAATACAAATTAATTAAAATAAAATCAGGGGGAAAGGTTCAATTCTCAAGCAATTAAATTAACTCAGGTCAGCACCAAAGAGTTCATGCAGTATTCAACAAGCAGAAACTGCTTTTTATTAATATATTCAGATTTTCCAAAAAAATTAGAAGCTGGTCAGTACTGGAATAACCATTGATATGTTTATTGTCCCCAAAGGCTTTCTTGGAAATTCAGATTTCATAGAAAACGCTGTGGATATTTTTTAAAATAATGTTGACTGTAGAATAGGTGATAAAAAAATCAAATTACATGGTAAAAAAAATCATAATATAAAATGAAAACAAGGGGCGAACAACAAACCTCGCCTGTAAATGAGGCAGGATTTGCCTTTAATGACAGGTGTTGTTTTACAAACACAATTCACACACAGAACACCTTCAATATTCCCCATATGTGTCACCACCAGGTAAACTCGAGATCTAAATAACCTGAGGTTTTCCCACACAGGCTGATGCAGGTGGAAGGAATATGTTCACGAGGTTTAAATATTCCCTTTTATTCATAAATGAAACAGGAGTCACAGAAAGGACGTTAAGTTAGACAACCCCAGACAATTCCCATAGAAACCCACTTACATCTGTCAAATATTTTGGGCCAGAAAATGAATTCAAGCCATTAAGTATTGATGCTCTCTTAAATACAATCTGTTAGAAACAGAAAAAAACGATTTCCTTTAATATGTGATTGCACAAGCAAAGGTTTTCACACCTGTTAACTTCTGCAAACCCCAAATATTTCCTGCTTAGCCCCAGAGGCTCTGAGGGCTGCTGTCCCCCTGCCATTTTCACCATCCCTGATAAACTCTGCAGAGGCTGAGGAGGGACTGGAGCCCAAGGAGGGGCTGTTATTCCTCAGGCACAGGATGCTCCTGCCTGAGAAATGAATCCCAGCCTCGCTCTGCTCTGACTCGGGGGCACAGCCTGCACTCACAGATAAAAGCCTGTGGGAACACAGGATTCATCTCTGGCTGTCCTGGAGGCTCAGGGACCTGGGCAGGGGNGATTGGTTTAGGGTAAAATGTGTCTGTCTGATGTGGAAAATAGGTATTGGAAATAATTAGTAAATAATGTGTACGTAGCTTATAGTATAAAAGATAAGCACCACCTCTGAGGGTGGGAGAAGGCCTTCGACTGTCTTGCTGGAAGGAGCTCGGCAGGGCACAGAAAGAATGTTTTAGATAAGAAAAAATAAACAACCTAGAACACGAGACCTGAGGAGTTTCTGCTTCTTTCTCCCATCTCTCACTGAGGTAAAAAGACTGAACATTGTTGGAATTTCTGCAATATAGCAGAGACAGAGACGATTCTGACAAAAGCCCCCACTTCAAATCCTGCTGCCACGAGGAGAAGAGCTGCTGGTCTGACTCCAGCCAATGAATTCCCCCATTTTTAAGAAGGCATGAGGTTGCTTATTAGTCTCAAAACTTGAGCATCAGCTCAGGGGGAAGCCAGAATTTCCTCAGCAAGAATATTTAGGCTCTTTCAGACTAAGTGGAAAGGAATCATTTGTTAGTGGAATAAGAAGTCTCAGTGCTGACCTGAAACTTCAGTCTCTAAAAAAAATAAAAAGGAAAACTTACCCAGACACACACTCCAGAGGAGCACATTCCTTCCTTCTGTTTAACACAGAGGAAAGAATCACCCTTTCAGAGACAGCAGAGAAATTTCCCAGAAAAAAGCACAACATCATGACAATGCCCCACAATATTTAAAGTTGAGTTTTTATTATTTCTGATTATCAATATCTGTATGAAGATAGAGTGTGGTTGTTTATTCTTGACCCAGGCTTTTATCTCAATCCCACCACTTAATAAAAATCTTACAGCTTTCTTAAACTAGCAGAACCTGACAATCTTTTTCTCCTTAACAAAAAATGCCTTGAGATCTGAAATGGGAAAGGTCAAGAAACCTCTTCTGCTTGCACTATGACAAAATTCTCAATATTATGCCTTGTGTTTGTTCATATCTGTATTTTTTCTCTTCAGGAAATTGCTCAGACTGTAATCATAACCTTTCTCAAAGCCCAGAATAATATAACTCAATAATAAATGTAATTAAAATGTAACAGCTAAGATCCCTGGACTCCAGATCTTACGTACAGAGCACCTCTGCTCATCAAAGGTCTCCATCAGTTTTCCTACTTTCACTCAGGCCTACGATAGAGATCTTGGAAGTGAAATACTTCAGCCTTCAATTTCAGATGAAGGATAATAAATAAAGGGAGATAATAAATAAAAGGACATAGGAATAAAAGGACAAAGGAAAGATACCCGAGAACTCAAGAACAATTCTGGCATTTGATATATGAATAAAGTGGAAAGGAAACAGATGGCACAGTATGCATAAAATCCACCATTATGCTAATGAAATTAATCAAACTAAAGCTGACCACAAAGTAGCACAGAGGACACTTGCTGCTTTTAGGGATAAAACTGGAGACAAACTTCAATGATAAAATAAAAAGTTAGCAGAGAGAGGAGAAAAGAAGGATATGCATAAAGCTGGTGTTGTTCCAAAGAGATGCTGTGGTTGACAGTGCTCCCTGATGGTCAGGAAGGCAAAGGAATGACATTCAGCAAAACAAAAAGGCAAAAATATTATTCTGCCACCATATGCATGGAGAGGGTATAAAAATATTTGGGCTGTCTCACTCCAAAACAGAACCAGCTCCACCTGTCTGTCCTTCCTGGCACTGGCACGGCAGAACCAGAACCTACTCTGGTATTAAAGACCTTGAAACGACCCCAAGCTGCAGCAGGGGGGGTTTAGGTCAGGTTTCAGGAAGAGGTTTCTCACAGAAAGGGTTGGAACAGACTGTGCAGGGAAGTGGTGGAGCTGTCCTGCCTGGGAGTGTTCAATAAACATGGATGTGGCACTTGGGGACACAGTTTAGTGGTGAACGTGGTGGTGCTGTGCTGGTGGTTGGACTTGATTATCTCAGAGGTCTTTTCCAACTTTAATGAGTCTGTGATTCCATGAAATCCATCCACTGCATGACTTCCTTGGGAAATCTATTTTAATGCTTCCCCAGCCTTACTACAAGAGAGCTTTTTCCGATACTGATTTGCAATCTTCTGAGTTGGAAATTATTTCTGTTCCTACCCACTCCTGCCAGAGAAAAGAAATTATCCCATTGCCTCCTCACGTATTTGAGAACTGCTACATTCCTCTTCATTCAGGTTTCCTTAGAATAACTGCTCTATTTTGTCCCATCTTTCACAGAAAATCATGCTTTCAAGGTTTCTAATCTTAGTTATCACTCTTATCTAGACCCTCCTGTAACTCAAATCTTCCCTCAATGCAGGGCTTGAACTGAAATATAATAATAATCATAACAAAAATAATCCTATCAAACCTGGGAGGGACAGACACTCCTCCCCAGGGGCAGCTCTCATCTCTGCTCTCCATGTCAGTGCCAGGACCCAGGGAAGGGCTGGAGCTGTCCCAGGGCAGGTTTAGGTTGGATTTCAGGGAAAGGTTCTTCCCCCAGAGGGTGCTGGGCACTGCCCAGGCTCCCCAGGGAATGGGCACAGCCCCAGAGCTCCAGGAGGGTTTGGAAAATGCTCCCAGGGATGCCCAGGGTGGGATTTGTTGGGATGTCTGTGCAGGGACAGGGGTTGGACTCAATCCTTTGGGTCCCTTCCAGCTCAGGATATTCTCAGAATCTATGACCTTACTTGGCACAGCCCCACCAGGGCTGGAAAGCACGGAATGAATATTTTTCAGGGCAGTTTATCTCTGATCCCAGCTGATTTAGTGCAGTAAATCACAACACTCTTGCCATGCTCATCTATGAGGCACCACAGTTCCACCTCCTCTGCGATGGCAGGTCACTGATGTGTATTTATGCAGTTAATTACACTTGGCCAAAGGCACAGCTTTCTAATTGTCTGGACTGAATTAGATGGTATATTTTCAGATTATCATTTGCACTTTGCCAAGGTTATGTTGACTCCTCACTCTGTCTCCCAGCAGGCTTCCAGCCCCAGCTCAAGCTTGGTGTTGAAAGCATTTCTCCATTCCATCATTTGGACTTTTGTTAAAACACTGAAAAAATCAGACTATCATTCAGTTGACACACTTTTATTGACAGTGAAACCAGGGAATAAATCTCATTCCACAGCAGCTGCACCTAAACCATGGCCTTCCCCTGACAGTGTCACTTCAGGCAGTATTAAAAGTTTTAAACAAGTCAAGGTACACGGCACCAAGCTCTCCTCACTTAGGCAAGTTTCGTCCCTGATACAGGAGGTAACTGCAAAAATCCACATTTCTTACACCCTGTACAAACACCAGGAAAAGTGCTGACAAGAATTAGCCGAGAATTAAATTACTGCCTCAAAAAACAGGCAGTGGAACTGGAACAAAAAACTGAGGGAGGAGAGTGACTGGAGAGAGCAAACCTCTCTCCCTGCACCGCCCCTGTGTGAAACCTTCACCAATCTCGTGTTCAACCTCCTTTTTTTGCCCAAATCTGAGGCTGAAGAAGCCTTGGCTCTTGATAAACATTATTTCAAGGAGAGTGAGCCCTGACAATTTACCAAGCCAAGCAATCTCCCACAGCCACCTGCTCCTGGACCCTGCTAGAGACAGAAAATACAGCAGCCCCCAGCTCAGCCTGGCAGCCCCTCCCAGCACCAGATCTCAGCAAAGCATCCATCCTTCAGGGCTTTGCTGCTTTTTAACAGGACTTTGCCTCTGAAAGGGGATGCCTGGATGCAGCAGCTGATAATTCCTGTGTCAGTGCATCATCTCCTCAGAAGCCTGGAAGGAAACTTCAACAGAACCGATTCTTGCCATGCAAAGGTTATTTCTTGGCTACCAGAGTACTAAAAAACATATTCAGTCCCACCTGGAAAATCTGTGTAAGAACTGACTAGAAACTGGGTTGTTCAACTCCATGGATCTGTTCAGAGATGGCAAAAAAATCTGCCCAGATCTCCCCGTGCTGAAAGCAGAGATGTGTTAGAGGAGCTGAGCTGTGGGAACCAGGGCTCGTCTCCGGCTGCCCTGGAGGCTCAGGGACCCAGGCAGGGGGCTCAGAGACCCTGGCACACAGCCCAAAACACCTGTGGGTTGGATTTTAGCCCATGGGAACCATTGCCAACCTTAAAAGAAGAATTACAGGTCACAAGAGTTTAAATAGAGTAATAATAAGTTTGTCACAGGGTGTAAAAGTAGATTTTGGGGTTTAGTACATAGGGGTGTGGGTGATGCCAAGATGGAGGAACCTCGTGGCTTTTTGGGTTTCTTCTTCTTCACCTTCTCCATTTCTGCTGTGATGGTGACACTGGTGATTGGTTTGGAGTAGAGACAGACTGTGTAACATAGGTGATAGGTATTGGAAATTATTAATAAATAAAATGGATGTAATTTTTAGTATAAAATTACAGGCCTCTGAGAGGGGAGAAGGCCTTTGACTGTCTTGCTGGAAGGAGCTCAGCGGGTCAGAAAGAAAATGTTTTAGATAAGACCAAATAAACAACCTTGAGAACGAGATCCGAAGAGTTTCTGCTTTTTCTTCCATCTCGGGCATGGAAAAAGGACTTTGTTAGCTCAGGGAATTTGTGCAAAAGCAGCAAACCCGACACTGAGTGAGCAATGGAGAACGTTCCCCACGTGCCGTGCCAGGCTATGGCACAAACACCTCTGCTGCAGCATCACCTCATTACCTTTTCACAATCTCTGCACAGTTAAGGCCATGATGTGTAATTTTTATTCTAAAAAAGCACCAGAATTTTAAAGCTTGAGTATCTCCTTTAGCAAAATAAAGATTTTTCTTTTTAAAAAAAAAAGGTTTTATCTATAATGCTCCCTCACAAGGAAAAGCATTTCTGTTTATTCTATCTTTGAATAATTTGGTTTTACATTTACCTGTAGAAATCTGTACCTAAAAGCATACGTGATTTAAAGTAAGTCTAGGGATACTTGTGGAATCTACAGGGTAGAACTCTTATCAGTCCTAATGCTTTTTAAAAACCTATTTTACAGGCAATTTCCTGTCGCACATTAACAGCAAAGTTAACATTAATGTTTAAAATATTTTTACGCGACTATAAAAAGAATTAAGATTGTATCACTTAAGAAAAATGTCTTTTTAGTAGAGCTACAAGTATCAATCCAGGACAGTCCTATTGATTTCACAGGCTAAAAGGAATATGATCCTATTTTTTCCCTTTTTTGTTTTCTTTTTCTTTTAAGTGACACTTGTTCATAATAAGCAATAGCTAAAGAGAAACAATGGACTCAAAGTTCCAGTTCTTGTCAGGATGGAATTTCAAGGAAAATCTGTACCCAGCACCACACTTAAACATGTCCTTAGCACTAAACAAGTGCTTGCAGTAAAATTAGCAGGAGTTTCAATTGCTTTCATAAATCAAGTGAATAAAAATGAACCAGTAAATCCCAGAGTCATGCAACAGAATTATAAAATACCAAGTTTTAAATGCCACAGTATTTCTCACAGCACAAACTTGTAAGGACGAGAAAGTAGAAAATTTAATTCCTCTCAGCTCACAAACAAATAAGTAGAGAATATTAGACTTGAGACAATCTGTTACTAATACTCTGCTGTCAAGTATTTATGGATTTGCATGAAATTAAATCTTCCCTCTTGCTCCAGTTTCACACTCTGGCTGCTGGTATTACACTCCATTTTTGTGAAGAGACTCATCAGCACTGGTTTTACCATTTCCAGAGCAGCATCACTCAGAAGTGGATTTTGCCAGTGCTCTGCAGCCTGGGCAGACCCAGGGTCCCCATCTCTGGCACAGGAGCAGCTCAGGAAGGCACCACAGGGACAAGAGGCTGCCCAACGTGGCATTGGCTGCTTTGGCTTTTCATTCCACCCTGAACCTTGTCCAAAACGTGGCCAAGTGATTTCCACAGCTCCCTCCTTCAGAAATCTCAAAATGAACAATAAGCAGGAACAATTCAAAAGCTCACAGGACTTTTTTTGGAACATCTTCAGTTTTTCACTCACATTTTTTAAAAAAATCGTAATTTCACTCTCCTATGTCAGACTGTAAAAAAAAAAAATTGCTTTGAGTAACACAGATCTTAAATCAGCAACGTTTGTATAATTTGAGAATCAGAGAATCACAGAATGATTTGAGTTGGAAGGGACCTTAAAGCCCATCCCATCCCCTGCCATGGCCAAGGACACCTTCCACATTCCCAGGTGGCTCCAAGCCCCATCCAGCCTGGCCTTGGACACTTCCAGGGATCCAGGGGCAGCCACAGCTTCTCTGGGCACCCTGTGCCAGGGCCTCACCAAAAATAACAACATGACACTTGCAAATCTCCCGATTTTAGTTATGTTTACAAATAGTCCAATTTTGGACAAGCTGACAAAGTTTGGATAAAAAGAATGTATTTTCATTGTATCTAGGGCTGGGCAACCATGCCAGGACAAAAACAAACACTAGCAAAAACCTATGGAGCAAACTCTAATTCTCTACAGACATTTTCTTTCAAAGCACATTGGTGCATCCTCCCTGCAGTACCACAGCACCTCAAACGTGTGTCACACAACAGCAACCTCTCTTCTGAGCTCCAGAAATTTCAAATTGCCTACGGCATTCTCCAAATACTCAAGTTTTCTGTTATTTTTCTTCTTTCATGAAGTAAGACAACAGCTCAGCTGTCTCATGCAGCAATGTTTTATTCCAATCAGCCACTTTGGAGGCAAGGCAAAGGCAGGTCAGATTCTCATTATGACTAAATTTTGCTGATCTTTTACACACATCTGGTAAGAGACTCAGGGACAACGTTGTTGTCATAAAAATTTACCTTGGGAGGAGAAGTCTGCAAGCAGCTTCTTTGTTTTGGATGAAGTGCTCCCAGTAAGTCAGACACGGCTGCTGTGTGAGCACTGCAGCCCCTCAAGGGTTTGTGATTCCCCACATCCCCATCATTTGGTGCCCAGCACAGCCAGGTCCCATCCCTGCAGCTGCAGAAGGGCTCCCTGCTCCTCCCGTGGGAAGGGGAGTGGATCAGCTGCCTTATGCTTCCCTGTGGGGAATGAATTACAGAAATAAAGGTGTGTGCTACATGAATAAATGGGATACAGCAAACTGAAATGCCTGATAAATAGCGAGCCCTCATTTGCATCTCATCTCCAAGAAGAAGCAATTTTACAATATTAACTGTGCTGGGGGATACAATATAATCAAAAGTCTTACATGGGGAAAAAACATTCAAAACGTGTTTTCCAAATCCATTTAGAACCAGCACCAAACAATCTGATTCAGTAAAACTTTCTTTTTCCCCCCCCTTCATCCTTCCCCACCTTTTTTGTGTGTGTGAATGGATCACCCTCCTCTAAAACACCTCTTATAAAAGGAAAAATATTTGAGTAATGTGTGGATCTTGCCATAAAATAATTGAGCATTCAGCTCTAAGGTGGTTAATCAGACTTAATCAATACAGTCAACAGAATGTGTTGACCTGATGAATATGGAAAATGTAATGTGAAGTGCTATTATTTTTCTCATACATGTACCTTGTATTGAGACAGAATCTTAACTAAACCCAAAATCTATTAAACCTAAATCTGGACTAAGTCTCAGAAACATCTGAAATACAGAGATTTAGTTACTTCAGAAGAAAATGTGTCAAACCAGAATAAAACACAATAAAAAAGCCTCAGATCATGTTTTTTTATGTAAAGTTCTTCAGTAACGTGTAGGAGATTTACTAAAGTAAGACCACAATAAATAAATTTACAAGGACAAGCAACATCATAAAAATCTCATGAAAAGTAAAATGAGTTGTGCAGGAGTATAAAATGAAATTACAAATGTTAATAAAGGCTTTATGAATATCAAGTTTCCCACATATTCTCAGTGGACAAAAAGTGGGACTTAATGACTCCAGCAAAAAGCACATTTTGATGCCACAATTAAGTTTTTGACAGTTCCACCCTATGGAAATGGAAACGCTGGAACCCAGCACAGGCTTCCCTGCTGGACTTTTGTGCAATGAGCAGCTGATTACACATATTCATTCTGTGGCTCAATGAGCTCCTTGCAGGGTGACAGGAACCGTGGTGACAAATGCATCACCCCACAGTGACAGCCCCACCCCGCCACAGCCTCGTGCAGGTGTGGAGCAGCCACCGAGGAGGAAATCAAAGAGATGATGTTAAAGTGCTGTGATACTAAAGTACTGGGCAGTGAGATGGAGAAAAGGCACATAAAAAATGATATATTGCATTCCAATTTACACCTTCCTTTGAAGCTCCAGCATTCCGATGGCCACATCAGTAAGCTCAGAGGAGCTCCTGACTCACTGCACTGAGTGGATTCACCCACAGGGTGCATCTCCTCTGTCCTGCCAGCAATCCAGCCTGAAATGTGCAGCTAAACTCACAGTTCAGCCTGCCAGGTCCACAGAACAACTGTAACGTGGCTGAATTTCCAACAGGCTTCTTCAAACGAGCCTCGTGAAACCCAATATGCAGCCAGCCAACGAATCCAGACCCAACAGGCTGTTAACCTGAAACAATTTTCTCTAAAACGGGTAATTCTGAACTAATAAAGGCAACCCTGCTGATTTCTGCCCTTTCCTGTAATAAAAACACACAAATTCAAAAGCTGGGTAAAGGGTAAGGAAGAACCTTGAAGCAGATGTCACCATGGGAGCCTGAAGGAACACTGACACAATGACTGTAAAAGCAAGGACCTGCTTCAAGAGTTTGGCAGAGAAAATCAAGGACCACCACAGAGTGTGGCCTGAAGAAAGGCACAACCACCTCTGGGATAAAACTGCAGAGAATTTTTTTTTTTTTCTTAAAGCAATGATTCTGAAAAGAATTTAAGAGTACTCAGGTCTTATAGCCAGGAAGAAAAAGAAGGAAGGAAAAAAAAAGAGAGGAAATTATCAAAGGACCTATATTGGTGATCTAATAACTAGAATTTTTTTTTTTGGCCAAGGGAAGTATTTGAAAGGATGGACAGAAATGGTCAAATGGGAGCAGTAAAACAATCTTTCATAAAGTCACTACAGGAAGGTAAAATCTGAAAGTGAACTTCTCACACCCTTGCCTCCAATGTTCTAAAACTGCCTTCCTTCACAAAAATCCATTCCATAAAGAATGAGACCTTTAATGTTTTCAGCTGTCTTCCTTTCAGTTTAAAAATATTTAATTGCACTTTCTTGACATGCAATTCCTAAGTTTTACAGATATTTTGGAACAGGATTGGATCTGAGGACAAACCCAAGTGGTTGGTGAGAGCACAGGAGGATGAAAATATTACAGAAACTTAAAGATCCTTTGGGTTCCCTGTCCCAACAGTCTTGTAGGAAAGGTTGCAGAACATTTTTGAAGGATCTATCTCACTTCAGGGCAAATCAGCTTTAGCAGCATCACTGTAAATGAAAAGGAAAGCTCATAAAGCATCTTAATTTATTCTGATTTAGTTTTTGACAGAATTGGTTTCTAATTTCTCTGCTGACAAAAGGATGTCTAAACCCACTATTTGATTATACACAAAACTCACCCAGCTCTGCACAAACTGATATTCCAGCCCTTCCATCTCATTTCCATGACAGATGTAAAAATAAAAGATCTATGGATGTTCAACATCTTTGCTGGCTCATCCAGCCTAAAGGGCTGGTGCTGGGTTGTAAAACCAAAACAGTCACAAAACAAAGGAAATAAATTAAAAGTGCAGAAAAAAAGAACCACAAAACCCAAAAATCCCACCGAAAAAACAAAGTGCAAACCTCATAGTCAGCATTTCGCAGAGACTCTAAATTAGTCCACTGAGAAAACTGCAGGGCCAATCACTTGAAAAAAATAACACAATTGTGTAACTTGATTGTATCAATTTTACTCTTGGACACTTTTAGTTGAGTGAAAAAGGCTGAGAGGTGTGCAGAACAAATGCATTACTAATCCCTCATTAAAGATATATAAAATATTACGCAGTGATCTGCTACACTGAGCTCAAAATTTCAGGCGTTTCAAAGTGCTTTAGTAACTTTTGTTCAGTAAAATTTAAACACCTGAAAAAGCTCTAGGATGATGATTACAATAATCATTTCCACTCCTGCAGCTTGCCTACTGCTTAATCATTTCCACCCTTGCAGCTTGTCTACTGCTAAAAGAAAGTTAATTTTTAAAAGAGACCAAATCCCCTAAAGACCAGTATGATGCCTTAGGTTTTAGCTTTTATATTTTTTAGATTCTGTGCTGTTTTGGTGGGTAGTTTTAGGTTCCATATTCAGTGCTACTGAATTCTTTTCACAGAGTAGGGAGACAAAACAATTCCTTCTCCAGCTTGGGACCAAGGACAACTTTCAGGCCCAAGAGCAAAAGCAGCAGTGAAGGGAGAAGAAAAAACCAGAAGGATGGAGCTTCATAACCTGAAGCTGTAATTGGACAACTAACTCAAATATGCAAATGGACCAGAAATTGTAAACTGTGGGACCTTGTGATGGAGTGTCCATTTTGTGCCCATTTTGGGGCTCACCTNTTGGTTGTGATCCAGCTTGGCTCTTGTGCAGCCCAGGTGTGCCCATTGAGGCCTTTTCATAAATCCCTGCTTTATCCTTCTGCTCTGTCTGCTCTCTGTTCCAGCTCAGCCTCCAGAAGGCATCAAGCACAACTGCTGAAATTTTTATCACAGTCAAAACCTACCCTCCCCACCTATTCTTTAACAAAAACCTAATGCTACTTTCTGCACAATATTCACAAAAAATGTGAGTAGAGATGGATTCAGGATCTCTTTGAGAGGGTAAAACAAAACCTGACAACCAAGGTGGGAACACAGGCAAGCTCCTAACAAAGAGACTGAAATCTCAAGTGACAAGGTACCAAGGTATTTTTTTTTCAATAAAAATGGAAGATAATGTTCCTGATTTCTTCTTATTGGCCAAGCAATCCAGCCAAGTAGAAACTTCTGTCTCCAGAGCTGTCTGCCACACAGGGAAGAGGACAGATGCAGCTCAGAGCCTGGACTTTCCTCTTCTGTGCTCAAACACAAGCACAATTAAATTATCTTGCAGGAATTCTTGAGAGTTGCAGTAAAGCCATTAAAAAGGTGCTGTGGATGAGAAGGGCTGTGTGTAAAATGGCAGTGATTTCTGGCTGGAACTAAATGACGTGACCCTGATACATCCAAACACGTGAGCTGGAACACTGCTGAATTCAGAAACTCCAAAATGAAGATATCTATTTGATATCTACTTAAAGTGGATTTAATCATCATATAAGTGGCCCATAAAGAAATGCTTATTTTACAGGGCATGGACCATTATAAAATTAACTCACTGATCACAGTCAGCACTACACCAAGGGTACACCTGCTTGTTTCCAGCTGCTCTGTACTTCAGTTGTGTCAGACAGGAACTGCTCAAATAAAAACCATTTACTTTTCCATGAAGGGTAAAAATAATACCACAAACTTCATTAATCCAAGAGCCAACAATATCACACTGCACATACATGAAAGCACTGAGTCCCTCAGCTGGGAAAGAAATAAAAAATATAAATATTACAGGCTATGGAAGGATTCACAGCAATCTTAGGAGATGGAACATGGGAATGAAGCAAATTTAAAGAATATGGACTGAGAAAACAGAAAAGAAAGAAGAAAAAGATCTATAGATACACAGATATTAAAATAGATACAGATGTTATGCCTCATACGCATGCATTTCCCTCAAATGTTTGCATCCTTGTCAGAAAAGTATAAAACTACCTGCCAATTAAAGTATTTCAAGCAGAGTAGTAAAAGCTTAATCTTCTCACACTGAGGGTGTAGATATGTGTAATTGCCTGGGAAAAAAATGGAATACATTAATACACATTCCCTGGAAACAACTGCATGTTCAGGAGCCATTCAGCACGTTGGGTTCGTTGGATTTTACATGAACACCTTCCAATGGAAGTGTTTATTATTAGCATAAGCAGATACAAGGCATTTTCATTACCAGGGAGCAAGATGAAATGAATCAGAAAAATTAATTCCTGCTGCAAACCTCGTTTCTCTAAAACCCTTCTCTGAAAACTTAGAGATTAATTGTTTGTACAAGGTAAGGATTTAGAGCAGGAAGTGCAGGGGTGCCAGCCTTGTCCAGTGGTGAGCCCAGCCTGGAGCTGGCTGGGATTGGCTCCACGGATGTGGGGAAACTTCCAGAAGCTTCTCACTGAACCCTGCAGTCCCCTCACTAAAACCTGGACACGCAAACCCAACACTTTTGGTTTATCCTTTTCCACATTACCAGCTTCTTCAGTCCCCTCACTAAAACCTGGCCATGCAAACCCAACACTTTTGGTTTATCCTTTTCCACATTACCAGTTTCTTAAGTGAAAATTCAGCTGCACTTTCTAGTTTAAAATGTTACATAAAATCAACTTCATCTGTTTTCATCTTTGAAACAGGTTTGTAAAGAACAATACTCACATTAAATGTCAAGGTTACTTTGTGGTGAATGTGGTTTCTTTTTTGGCTAAACACACTTTTATTCATGAAGGGAGGAAATTTGTGCAGATGGCCCCTCGTTCCACACTCACCCAGGAAACTGAATGAAAATGAAAATTCTAGCGCTGACTTCATTTAGGATGATATTAAAAAGACTTATTTTAAAAAATAGATATCTACAAAGAGGAAAATTTCTACTCAGCAGAGAAATATTCCTTGTGTATTTGTCAAAGGTCATCTGCACAATATTAAATTAATCTGTGTTGAATAAGTTATACATGAGTTATATATCCTTAATACCCTCGTTATCAATTGGTAAAAGGTCTGAAGTCTCATCAGAGTACCCAAGTACTACAGGAGTGCAGAGAAATAGACTAAATAAGAGAGAATCTCCAATATATAAAGGGGAAAATATTAATCACTCCATTGAAAGAGACAAGTAGAAGAAGATATTTCTTCCCAATCTGAGCATTTGCTGCTCAAACACATAATATTCAATAGCAACCACTGATGAGCTTGTGAGAAAAAATACTGAAAATTAATTTACCAAACAGGAAAATAAATATGGTAATTTACACCATGTGCTTAAGGCAAAATTACACCGTTTTCTTTAGGCAAAACTGCATCTAAATTTCACTGGCTGAAAATCAAGGTCATCTTTAAAATACACCAAAAGCTCAGATCTTTCTAGTTACAAAAAAAAACTAAAAAAAACCAAAATAATTTCATAAGACAGTCAAAGATTACCAAAAAGTCTACTTGGATCCATTAAAAGCTGCACACCCAATGAAATCAATATTCCAAAGCAATTAACATAGGAAACAAACAGAAAACAAACCAAAAATATCCATGTACCCATGCCCTGAATCCTTTGAACTGCAAATAAATCAGTCAGTCTTCAGAAATTCATATTGAAGGGCAATGGAACAGAAACTGCCACTGCTTCTCAGAACATGGATCATTAGAATTAGGTTAATTAACACCTCAAAGCAAAATCTTGTAATTAGGGTATTATTTTTGTAATTAGGATTATTTTCTATCCTAACTTTTGCAGACTGATGACAAAGCTAATGAAGTTAATGAAAAAGAAGTAAGATTTGCAGATCACTCCGAAGAATGAAGCGAAGATGGATTGCAAACTTCAATATCCAAATTGCTCCCGAAGTCATTAGAAACATGCATATTTAATCAGAGGTGCTGGATCTATTTTCTCTTTTCCCTGGCAAATCTGATCGATGACAGAAAATAAGCAACCCCTGCTTGCTCCCTGATTCAGAAAGAGAGAAGAAACATTATTGCAGGGTTTTGTTCTTCCAGTAATAATTTTCCCAGTTTTATGGCGGACATAAAGCATCTCACAGAGTTTTTAAGGCTGGGAAAGACCTTTGGGATCAACAGGTTGTCTTGGTTTAGGGTAAATTTGGGAGAGGAAAAAAAACAAACTTCTGGATGGAGTCCTTTTAGAAAAATGAATCTGAACTACTTCTCTCCTTAGCTGAATCGGGACAGGAAAAAAAATTTCCTTGGAGGAAAGTGGAAAAAAGTTGTTTATTTAACAGTCAAAGCACTCCCCAGCACAACAAATGAACAACTCTGAACAACAAACCCTCAGTGTGCCCCCAGAGATGCCAAATTCAGAAAGTCTCTCCCGGGGCTGGAGCTCGGCTCAGTTGCTGTCGGTCCCTCAGGGCTGGCAAAGGCCGGGCCCAGGCCAGGCCCGGTGGGACACAGGTGGGAGCTCCTGGGGCCCTTTGGGTGTTTAACCAGAGCAGGGTCAAACAGTGCCAAGGAAAAGGAAAAAAACACNCAGATGAATGGGGATACAATTCAGCATCAACCCAGGACACAGGTCCAACCATTGCTGAGGACAACTAAACCACAAGTGTCACATGCACACGTTTTTTTGACCACTTCCAGAGGTGGTGACTCCACTCCATTAACAAACCTTTCCATGCAGAAATTTTCCCAAATATCCACCCTGAGCCTCCCCTGGCCCAGCCTGAGGCCGTTCCCTCTCCTCCTGTCCCTGTTCCCTGTTCCCAGAGCCCTTTCCCCCCGGCTGTCCCCTCCTGGCAGGAGCTGTGCAGAGCCACAAGGGCCCCCCTGATCCCCCTTTGCTCCAGGCTGAGCCCCTTCCCAGCTCCCTCAGCCCCTCCTGGGGCTCCAGAGCCTTCCCCAGCTCCGTTCCCTTCCCTGGACTTTCTCCAGCCCCTCCAGGGCTCTCTTGTCATGAGTGGCTCAGACTCACCCCATGATCTGAAATGCCTCATGAGCGCCACACTTCTAAAATATATCCAGTTCTTTATCAAAGACTCAGGTAGCACTGATTTTCCCATCTTTCCAGGAGTGCTATTCCAGCTTGTATGTAATTCACACTTTATTTATAGTTTATGTTCACTCATCATTTCATTTTCAAGCCAGAGGATTTTGTAGGATTAATAAAAAACTGTCACTACAACACAAACTCTTGCTGATACACAAACAAACTGGTTAAGATCATAATACTTCTTAACTTACTAAGTTACTACTTGTCCTGCAAATACCTACTCCAAAATCCCTGCTGAGGGTGTTCAGTGTTTGGAGGTTTTAGCTTCACAGAGTGTGAATCCCATGCTCCAGTTTAGTTTAGATTAGAATCTTAAAATATTATTTACACTGTAAGTGCTACCAGAAATAGTCTCAAAATCTATACTGGCAGCAAATTTAAGACAATTTCTTTTTAACTGATAAGGCTTTGTATAGATGAAATGCATCCAAAGTCTTTAGGCTTCCATTAAAAAACCAAACCACAATAATTCACATAATTCTTCTCTGATCTCATTCCAATTTGTCAACAGCTCTTTTGAGAAGGGGGAATCCTTCCAATAATAATCTCATTAACAAACACTATGTTACAACAACAATAACGCCTAAATAGAATTTACTTTACACCCAGCAGCTGATACACTTAAGGATCATTTTATCATGTTATGAGGAGCTCACATTCAGTTGGATATTTGAGCAGCTATTCTGAAGTTGCTGCTTAACAAACCATACCACGACCCTGCTCATACAGTATGTGACTAAAATTCTTTATTTTAATACATTTGATTGACATTTAGTGATATTAAAAACATTTTTTTTCAAGTTGCCCCCCCGTTAAAGCACTACATTTGCATGCCAAAAATATCCTAGAATTGGAACCATTCCAGTTATATAAATTATTATATTAGCACTTGCATCTGCTGCAGTACTTATGAAGTCTTTAATTTAACCACTGGAAAAAAAAAATGTGTCAAATACTTTGAGTAAATGAAAGTTTATGTCATCAACAAGAATTTCCTTATCAGCCAAAACAAAAATCCATTTCTTATTTAGTATTAATGTGACTGCCTTTTAACTATGCAATCACCTTTTAAAACATAAGGTGTTACACCTATCCTGCTTTAATTAGCATTTTTAACATAAAAGTAAGCAAATGTAATCTCCTAATATATCTGTTGACCCTGAGGAATTTTGGAAGTGACAGGCAGTTCACAAGATATTCTAAAAAAAAGCCCCAAAACACAGAACTGCAGAAAATCATCTGAAAATGCAACCGAAGCATTTTTTTCCTCAAAACCTTTAGATGTTCCCCCTCTACAGGGATGACCCAATTAGAATCAACAGGATTGTTAGGAACCTGCTGAGTTGAGGATTTGGGAACATGGAAAAGGCTCATCCCTGTTTCACCAGACCTCTCCATGCATCTTCAAGGACACAAACAGAAGAAGAACACCTCAATAATTAGTTTGATCTCCCTGATTAGAGCTCAGAGATCTCAGGCAAGAACATTTTCTGAAAAGACTTCCATGAAAGCTGCCAGAAAACCATCTGCTAGAATAGAACTGGGTTAGAAAGCTGTCTAGCCAAGTTCCAAAGACACTATTTCAGGATACAGGATGGAGACAGGATCAGGGACGTTCCTGGGCTCCAGCAGTGAAAATGCTGCACTCATTCTTCCCTGCACTTACAGGAGAGAGCCAGCCAGGCTGGACAGGGATACTGGGATATTGGGATAGTGCAAGGTGTCCCAGCCCAGGGCAGAGGGGTGGAACAAGGTGATCTTGCAGGTCCCTCCCCACCAAACCATTCTGCAAAGAAAATGATTTTGTCCATATCACATAAAGGCAAAAACACTTTCTGGTAACCCTGAGCCACTAATAATTGCCTAATGATGAAGAAAATTGAGGAGTTGTCCAATGCATGGAAAATGTAGCATTTAATGCAAAGAATTACAAATTAGAGCAGGATCATTTTGGCCATGAGCTTTCTCAGCTGCAGCTCACTGCACACCCAAGATACTCCCAGCACAATCTGCATTTCCAGCTACGACACACCAGTGACAAATTTTCTCACCATCTTTCCACATGGGCTTGTGCAGCAGGAGAGGAGAAAAAGCAGCCACCACATTGCATTGCTCTGAGTTAAGAACCATCATTCCATAAAAGCAGAGCATGGGAGTAATGGATGAGGCCTAAAACCCCTCTGAGTCCTCCTTCTCCCCCGAGCAAATTCCAACCAGCACGTGTAGAAACTCCAAAGTACAAACACACCCACAATCACCTCTGAAGAGTGAATAAAATGGGACCCACAGGGTGAAAAGGTCCAGACCTTACAGGACATTGCATACTAAAAATACCCTGTGGCTTTCAAGCACCAGAGAGTAAAAACTGAAAAGAGAAAATTTAGCTAAAGGTTCTCCTAGACAGCACAAAAAGTCTCCTCGCTGAGAGGATCCCAACCAGAGCTGGCACTGAGGCAGGGATGTGACTGAATGTTGCAAAGAAGAAACAAGGATGGCCAGAGAGCAGCAGATGCTCCTTGCAATGGTGATGGTTGAAAAAACATCCTGAAGTAAAAAGGCAGCTGCTAGTTTTGAGTTCAAAAAATTATTCTTAAGCGATGCATATCAAAAACCTAGGACAAGAGGAAATGGCCACAGGTTGTGCCAGGGGAGGTTTGGACTTGATATCAAGAAAAAATTCTTCAGTGGAAGGGTGGCCAAGCCCCAGAAGAGGCTGCCCAGAGCAGTGAGGGAGTGCCCACCCCTGGCAGGATTGAAAATCTGTGTGGATGTGGCTCTCGGGGATGTGGGTCAGTGCTGGCCTTGGGGAACAGTTGGACCTGATGATCTTTGAGGGTTTCTCCAACCTGAACAATTGTATGAGTCCATAATGCTGGAGACAGAAAGGAGGATTCTCTTCCTGTTCAACAGAAAATCCTCATAAAAACGTCTCAAGTTCAGTTTCAGAGAGAAAATTTCCACATTCCTTTCGTGATCCCATCTGACTTTGTCTCCATGGAACAGCCATCACCCAACCCATGCCAGAAACATGGATCCATGGAACATGCATGGATTTGTGGAACATGCATGGATCCATGGAACATGCATGGATTTGTGGAACATGGTGCACAGTCCAACCTCCCTCACTCCCAGAAACACCACCAGGGATTTGGGACTGCCCAGACAGAAAGAGCTTAAACAAGAAATAGTTTCACTATTGGGAGAATAATCCTGTTCAGGTAAAAAAAAAAAAAAAATTAAATCATATTGACCTAATCTTGACCTGATTATACAACTGAATTGAGCTTGAATGACCAAAAAATAAACTTTTATAATTCATTTTCCCTTAGGTCTGTCTTGAAGGCGACTTCAGCTGAACCCAGCTGTCAAATAAAGAAATTTCTGGAGAATTCAGTGCAATTACTAAAACAAGTGCAACAGGTGTCAGGCATAGAGTGCTCCATTCCCCATCTTCTCCCAAACTTGTCTGAAATATGGAAAGACATTCACCAGCCCTCCAAAAGTAAAGCTGTGGTCCAAATGCAGCTGACAAGATAATAAATAATGAATCTCCCATGGAAAAGAGAAGACCAGATTTAGGGTTCAAATGCAATAAAACCAAAGTTCACCAAATATAAGTAATATCCAATTAATTGGAATGGTTGGAAATATAGCTATATTTATATATTTATGGCAATATAGAAATTTGCCCATTTTCCAAACAGTGTACAAGGGGCTGGATCAGTCCTAAATTCATGAATAATAACATCAGCCACAATTATTATGATTTTCTACACAAACTACACTAAATAGAAATATTTGGAATTTTACCCAATGAATTATTTATTTCATAGATATAGGCAATTAATTTTACTGAGTAATGCTATTATTTTAAAAATCCAAAAATCACTAACCAATTATTTTTGTCTGCCTTACGATAGATCATCACTTCCCTGAAGATGCTGACAAATTTATTGGGAAAAAAACCCACAAAGCACACACAACAATCAGAACTGGCTCTCCACAGCAAATCTAGAATGACAAAAATCTGTCATGGTGAAGGAAAACAGGATCAGCCATGAACAATCTGTAACAGCAGCGCTCACCATTATTTGTGCTGTTGTTAAAATTCTGCAATAATAAGTAACAGTCCAAAAATGTAAAGCCCCTAAAAGGCCCAGCTGCTGCCTGGCTCTGGTAATAAAGGCACAGTTGTAAAATTGCTATTTAAAACTCCTGGGCCAAACTAATGAAAAGAAGCACAGACTGACATTAGAAAATTTAAATCTTAGCAATAGAGCAAATCTCATCTTCTCATCTTCAAAAATGAAGACAGCTCCTTCATCTTTTCAACCGTGTGTACATACATGATTATTTTCTGGTATTTCTCAAAAAAACAATTGTGTGGATGTTGCTGGTTTATAGTTGGCATTTATTTCTCTTCTCAACATATATATATATTGCATTCATATTCTTATTTAATTACCACTCAGAACCACCAGAAACAAAAAAATATCTGCTGACTCCTTATGGACAACCTCCAAAACTCTCATTTTTCAGCTATACAATAAAATATTTAACTTGCAGTTAAAACCTTCCCTAAAAGTGTAATTCTTTTTTTTCAGGAAAACCACCCACAGTCTAACAAATGAAATGGCAATCCAGTTGTTTACTATGCAGGAAGGTGAGAGTAACAGGCAGCAAGCCTTGAGAATGTTTTAGTTATACATTTCCTTATAAAAATGTCATGGAATCAAAAATTATAAGATTTATTGTAAAAAAAAAAGTCATAAAACAAAACTAGCAGTAAATTAAATTACTTTATGCTTTTTAGCTCATCGTGACACTAAAGCCAGAGAAAAGAAACACATTTCCATTAGTAATTTCAACGTTGTGGAAAACAGAAATTCTAAGTATTTTTTTTCCAGCACAGTTATGGCAAATTAATGAAAGACCTGACAGGCCCCACCTGCTACCCTTCCACCACGCCAAAAATCACTGGGAACAGGTACCCCAGCAAGCTGCAGCCTCTCACATCTCTGACAGCCTCACCAAGTTTTAATTAGTTTGCTAGTTCAGGGCTTTCTAGAATAAATGCAGTTCTGTCATTTCTAATGCATTCTCATGATCAGTTAATGGATTTTCGGAATTTTTTTTTATTATATTTTTTTGCCTCCAGCTCAGACAACCTTCTTGTCTTATAATTTCTTCTAAATCAATTCCTAGGTTATCCGTATTTTCTCATCTGGAACACTAATGAGCTTGTCTGAAATCCACTTTTAATGCATCATTCTCCTGCCCTGACTCACTGAGGTGTTCCTTGTCAAACCCACATCACATTTCTGCGTTACTCTCTGAAGTATCAGTAGAAACCAGTGGATGTGCCATCCTCTGGAAACCGTCAGTCATACAAACACTGAGTTCAGAGTCTAAATTCACAGATACAAAGGACTAAATTAGCACTTTTGGAGCCCCAAAACTTGTGCACAACCTTTTCCAGTTTTTCCAGCGTTGTCCAAAACCATACAGTTCTTGGAGAACAGGAGGGTGCTGACTATTCAAAAGTGAATGCCAAAATAAAATATGAATTTGTGCTGGTGGTGCTGGAAATCACAGGACCAGGCAAATTTTGGCTGTAGGGGATTCAGAATTTCATCTGCTGCAAACTGCTGGTGAAAATTGCTCTACACCTCCCCGAAAGGAGGTGGTGGCAAGGTGGGGATTGGCCTCTGTCCCCAGCAACCAGCAAGAGAATGACAGGACACGGCCTTGAGCTGTGCCAGAGGAGGGTCAGGCTGGACATCAGGAGGAATTTCTCCACTAAAGGGTGGTCAGGGATTGGAGCTGCCCAGGGAGTTGTTGGAATCTCAACCCCTGGAGGTGCCCAAGGAATGCCTGGATGTGGCACTCAGTGCCCTGGGCTGGGGACAAGGTGGGATTGTCACAGGTTGGGCTCCGTGACCTCAGAGGGCTTTTCCAGCCTGAATTACTCTGTGGGAGCAGGACTCCCTTCAAAGGTTGCTCAGGAACTCTGGCAGCAAAGTCCTGCTGCATTTTGTGACCATGAATTCTCTCTCTTCTATCCAGGGACCCGTTTCAATGATTATGGAGGAAATTCCCATCCCTGTGATCTCCTCGTTAAGCAGCTCATCTGAATGCACAAGTGGGCTTCAGAGCTCAAACTGAATGGGATTAAATACCTACAAATCCATTTATTTATTTATTTATTTACTGGCCAAGATAAAGTTTCAAATTAGATGTTCTCTCTCTCAGGAAGGAAATTGCTTAGAAACTTTTTAAGGAGTTTTTGGAGGCTGCCACTGGCAGAGGCAGATTGCAATCAAAGCCCCCACAGAGGGAAAGCAGAGACTATTCCTGACCTGACCAGACTGCAAAAAGAAATCTCAGGCAGAGAAAAAAAAAGTCTTTAAAACTGGGATGATTGTTAACTTATCTGAGAAAAACAGAAACAGAGCAGCTGAATAGCCTCAGCTAGAAATGCAACAGATAAACACATCTGGAGGTAACACATTTTTCATCACTTGGAGATTTGGTGACTATGTTTGTGTGGCTCATACAAAACACATTTTAGTCAAACATATTTCATTGAAATCAAAGTAGAGGGAAATAAGTAAAACTATTTATTTCCCTAATACAAAAAATCAAATTGCATGGTCAAAGGGGAGGCTTTATTTTATTTATTTATTCATATTATCTAGAAACATATGAAAAGAAGAAATCAGAATGGAAATATTCATAAAAGTTGAATAAAATAATAGCCTAACATTTTTCTACCCTCTCTTGACAGCATTTTATTTTCCCTATTCTCCTTGACACGCTGCTAAAATAGAAACACATTGTTCCTCATCAAAATACAATCCTGGGAACATGAGTTTTTTATCATTGAAGAAATCCATGTCCTGTAGCTCAGCTTGTAATTTCTTGATTTACATTTGCTCAAGTGTGCAATCAAACAAAGGTGTAGCTGAGCCCAAAGTTAACCCAGCTCCTGGTGAAAATGAAGCCACAATGGTGCTTTCCCTTCTGAGCTCAGGCTTTCTCTTCTCTGGGCAAAGCAGTGGAAAATAAAGCAAAAGGAGAACGGGAGATTCCCTCACACAGGACCCAGTAACTTGGGTTTCACAGCAGAGTTTGGGGCACAGCAGCTTCACCTGCTGCTGTTGATCTGTACCAGAATAACAGGGAACTGGCAACCTCATTTTCAGTTGGTTTCACAGAGAATTCAGGATTTTAGCCTTTCAGATCACAAACAAAATTATCAGGGAATGTATTTAAAATTATTTAAAATTTAAAAAATTATAACGGAAGTTAATTCCCAGGTTACCACCATGTGGAATGAAAGAACTCTGTCTTGAGCCTGTAAAGTCACGTACACATTTAGTGACATTCATGCCCAGAATAATTTGTAGAGAAATAATATAATTTTTTTTAAAAAACAAAGAAAGGCAACCAAGGAATCATACAGAGACATCATTTAGGGGAATTAAAGAAGCAGCTTTCCATTATTAAGAGGAACTCAGAAACAGAAAAACATCAGGCCTAGGGATGGCAGGACAGAATTAAACAGATTTTAATATTTTCTGTAATTTGGATGGTTGGTTTTGGTTTGTTTTTATTTTGAAGCTGTCTTTCATGGTGAAATAACACACCAGGAGCAGATCTCAGTCAGATCCCTATCTTAGACTGTTTGTTAAGTTTCTAAATTGCTTCTTAAGACAGACATAAGTAAATAATTGTTACTGCTATATTCCTGCTCACATTTTGAGACTATAAATTATTTAGAACAAGAGTCTCTAAACTTGTTTGAACACAGCTTTCCAACAGAGATCACGAGCAAAAACCGCTCATGTTTTTATTATCAAATATTATTAAGATAATTATGTAAAAAGAATAAATAGAGCATCAGGCTGAAGGAAGAAACAAAACAAACCAGAGGTACTTGCCTGGGTAACAAGTGGCTCCAATAGTCTCTCTACTGTGAGGGTCCTGATTTCCAAACTTTTGGGGTCCCATTTCAAAATGATAGGTGACGTTGCAGAAGTCATACTCCCTGGAACAGATAAAAATTATAGAGCATGAAAATTATTAGTGCAATATCCACACACAGCATAGCATTTATTTAAAGAATAAATATATATATGGCCACTTATAAAACACTCCTCCACAATCGTGCTGGTGTTCCTCTACTCCCAAGAACTCCCAGGTGCACCACTGCCACATCCAGGGGGTGCTTGGATGTTTATATTCTGAATTTCTTTTACTCCTGTACCTCCAACACCTCAGCAGATGGGTGTGGAGGAGCCACACCCCACGGAGGGCACAGGCAGGAGCAGGTTTATCCTGAAGGTCCCCATCCTGTTGTGGTGTGATGTCCTGATTTATCTCAGATATCCCAGGCCCCTCCCAGGTGATTCCCTGCCAGGTTTGTCAATCATTCCTCCTTCCCACATCCTGACCCCTGATGAGTGCTGCCTGTCAGCCCTGCCATTCCAGAAGGGCA